>JALNQF010000010.1:0-568240 GCA_028456385.1 Ophiosphaerella korrae | reverse complement strand
ACCTAGTACTTACTTAGATAGCTTTATCTACTATTTACTCTTTTTAGTTAATTGTTAAAACTACCTTATTAAGTTATCTTGCGTAAAGTCTACTTTATAAAGAAGGAATCGCTATAGTATATAGATAAATATATATTCTAAATAAAATATAACAAGAATTTATATAATAATTCTATAAACTACTAATATATAGATACTAAGGAATTAAGAAAATATTAAATAAGCTTTTAAGAGATTACTATATCTTAAAAGTAAGATAACTAGTAAAAGAAGTACTATAAAACTATATAGAATATTATAACTAGTTAAAGTACTAGAATAACTTTAAAGAGTTATTATAATAGACTTTATTATAAAACTACCTAAGTTAAAAGATATTATATTAGGAGTTATATATAATAAAATTATAATAATAGTTAATAAGCTTATAAAGTATATATACTTTAGACTATATAAAGAAAAAAGTAGAATAGAGGTAGCTATATAGTAGGTACTAGAAACTATAGTTAGTTAATATAGTCTTCTAGATAAGATTATTATAGATAGAGATGTAAGATTTATATTAAAAATATAGTAAATAATAATAGCGTAATTAGGAATATAATATTAAATATTAATAGTATATTATCTATAAACAAATAGATAATTAGAACGTATAAATTAGATAGTAGAATAATACCTAAGATACTACCTTAACTATAACTAAAACAATTAGGTATAGTTACTACCTATAGTATAGTTAGTATATAATAGCGTAAAGAATATAGTAATAAGAGTATTACTCTTTTTTATAAACTATAGATTTAATCCTAATATATATAGAATACTAAGAGATATAGAATCTTAGTTACTAAAAGGAGAAAACTTTATAAATAGAATAAAATAGATATATAATTAACTAAGATAAGATATAGAATTCTTATATAATTATATAGCAAAGTACTATAATAAGAAATATAAAAAAGGACTTTAATTTAAAAAAAGAGAAAAAGTATAGTTAATTAGAAGAAATATTAGGAGTAAACAACCTAGTTTAAAATTAGACTACGTTAAGATAAGACTATATAAAATTAAGAAAGAAATTACACTAGTTATATTTAAGCTAAAACTACTAAGTAAAATAAAGATATATCTAACTTTCTACGTAGTACTACTTAAGATAGTACTATAGAATATAGAACTACTAGTATATAAAGTAGATACGTATAGAGAATAAGAAGAATAAGAAGTTAAAGAGATCTTAGTATACTAGTTTTAAAATAGAAGAAACTACTACTTAGTAAAATAAATAAGTATAGATAAGAAAGAGTAACTATAGAAAGATATATAGAAACTAGAAGATAACCTTAACTACTCTAAGAAACTAGAGGACTTCTAAAATTAAAACCTTCTAGAACGCCTAGTAGTAAACTAAGAAAACTAATATTACTACTATTAGATAGAGAGGTAATAAGAGCGCCTAAGGTAGAACTTACTATAGTAACACTAAACGCCTTATCTAAGTCTAGCTTAGCTTCTAGAGCTACTAACTACTTAGCTAACTTCTTATTATTTAAGGCCTTTATCTTATAAAAGTAAAAAAAATAAACTTAATTCTCTACTAGCTTACTCTATATAAGCTCCTAGATCTACTTACACTTAGCTTTAGCTTCTATAATTTAAGATAGTAATTTCTCTTAAGTCTAGTTAATAGCTTTCCCTATTATTATTAAGCTTAGATATAAAAATAAGTATATTAAATATATACTCTATAAGAAATACGCTAGATATATTATAAGAACTATAAACGTTTATATAAATATATACTTTATAAGCTTAACTATTATTTATAGAAACTATATAAGGAAGTCTCTTTAGATTTAATTTAGAGGAAGCGTAATAAGAATAGGGAAATATTTTAATACTATTACGTAGTATATAATTAGAAAGAAGAAGGTAATAGTATATAGAGGAAGTAACTATAAGAAGTAATAAGGAATTAGAAATTAATAAAGAAAGTAGATTAATAACCTTAGCTCTAAGATAGATAAATAAGGACTTACTTAGAGGGGGAGATAGTATTATAATAGTAACAAGAGAATTACAAATAGAACTAATTAGTTTTATAATAGAAGAATTAGAACTATATAATATAGAGATTCTAGAACTTAATTAGAAAGTGTTACGAGTATAATAGAAGAAATCGAGATAGAACTAATTAGTCCTAACTTAGGTGCTAATAAAGTATAAGATAAGTAGAGTAATAATCTTAATTAGGAGACTATATATAACTAGGATACCTAGTGTAATCTATAATCTATAGACTCTTAGCGTTAATAGATTATAGATTAAGATAATCTATAATCTACTAGTTCTAGCACCTATAGATTATAGATTACAATAAGTATATAGTTAGAAAGATATGTATTATTAGGATAGTATTAGTAATTTAATCCTTTAATTATAGAACACTAATACAAGATAGTTGTAAAATATCTTCTATTGTTTATAGTTATTATAGATTACCTCTAAGCTTTTACTATTAACTCTTAATCTACTAACTCCTTTAAGATAGGTACCTATAGTCGACGACAGGAAGCCTATTATACCTTACTAATTTAGTTATTATAAGAAGTAAAGCGTAAGTAGTGCGCGGTCTAGCTAATATAATAGTAGAAAGTTTAACTAAAATAAGTAAAGCTCCTAGAAGTAGTTACAAATCTAATAGTACTATATAGGAAATAATTAAAGACTAAATTAATAACTTAATCTTAGATAAAAAAGATATAAAAATAGTAATTAATACTTTAGAGACGTAGAACAAGGAACTATAAAATTACGTAAAACAAAACAAAGTACAAATTAAAGCTATTATTAAAGGATAGAACTAGATAGAACTAATTACCTAAAGATTAGAAATAAGTGCAACAAAGAAACTACTAAAGATACCTGTACTTAAGAAGTTTAATAGAATAAGAGAGAAACTAAGACCTTTTATTACTTTAGTACAACTCTAGATAGATATATAAGTACTACACTTTAATATAGAAGAGAAGAAAGTAATATATATTAGATTACACCTTAAAGAAGACGTAATAAGATAGTATAAGCCTTACTAGATAGACTATATAATATATTCTCTAATAACCTAGAAAGATAAAACTAGAGCTATTTTTAGAAGTTATAAATACTTTACTAAACAAATAAGAGTAGTATTTAAAGATATAGACGTTACCTAATAAGCTAAAGAATAGCTAGAGAAGCTTATATAAAATTAGAGTATTCCTAAGTATATATTATAGTTTAAATAACTATCCTAAAATATAGAATAGAACGAGTTAGCCCTAATATTACAATTTAAACAAGGACTAAATTCTAAGATCTAATACAAGATAATATATATAGAGAAACTAAGGACACTAGAAGCCCTAAAGTAATAAGTAATATAAATTAATAATAATCTTTAAGAATAGAAAAAGAATAAGTATAAAGGTTATACCTAGAACTACAATAAAAGAGACCCTATAATCCTTAACGTAAATAAAGATAAAAAGAAGAAAAAGAATAAAGACTTTACGTACTTTAACTATAGTAAACTAAGCTACTACGTAAAAAACTATAGATCTAAGTTAAAGAAAGATATAGTATACTATAAATATAGAAAACTAAGATACTTTATAAAAGACTATAAGAGTAAAGACCTAAAGAAAGAAACTTAGTTAAAGATAATAGAGAAAAAGAAGGAAGTACTATAAGTATAAGCTAAACCTTAAGAGAAGGTAGCTAGGAGTAAAGAAGTATAATACGTAATACTCTATTAGACCTTTTATTATAATAATAACTACTATATATATCTTTCTAGTAAGTAGAGAGTAGTATAGTTCTTATAGAAATAGAGATATAAAGTAGCTATAATAAAAGAAAGAATAAAAGCTTAGCTAAAAGAAATAGCCTAAGTAATAGACTTACTAGTAAAAGATCTAGAAAGGGAAGAGCCTTTAGTACTATTAATCTAGGCTAAAGGACTAGTACTAGATAAAGAGACTACTATAGCTTCCTCTAAAAGACTATAAGAAAGTAAGAAGTAAGTTAGCGTAAGAGATATAGAGTATACCTAGCTAATAATATATAGCTATAATAGCTATACAATAATAGATATAGAGGAATAAAATAAAGAATAGAAGTTTATTTAGAAATACTTACTAGTTATAAGTATAGAGGAAGCGTATAAAGACTAGAAAGAATATAATCCTAAAGAAATAAAGTTTATACTATTTTAAAAATAGATAGAGTAATATATAGTTATAGTAAGAAGAATACCTATATAGAGAGAGTAGTAGTACCTTATAAAAAAGATAAGATAGATTAATAAAACCTATATACTAAGAGTACTAGTAGTATACTATATTCTAATAATAAATACACCTAGTAGAGACAAGTACTAGGAAGGGGATAATAAGATAATAGATCTAAAACACCTAGTATATTTTAAAGTATTATAGATATTATACTTAGATAAGAACTATATTATATATAGAAACCCTAAAGTAAGTAATAATATATAGCTTATAAGAAGAAAAAGCTATAATTATATAAGAGTAATTATAGTAGAAAATATCTAAGGATAAGAAATAACCCTAGAAGATAGATACCTAGTAGTAAGACCTAAATCTAAACTATCTAAAAAATACGTCTAAGGAGGACTATAGTATAAATATATATATAACTAATATCTAAAATACAAAGAGTATAAACTTAAAGTAGGGCTATAGCCCTAGAAAAATAGATAGTTTAATAAGATACTAAAGTAAAAAAAGCTAGAAGGTATAAGAAGCTTATATATTATAAAAATAGGTATATACTAAAGAAAGAAAGTATAATTAATAATTAATAGTAGAGCTATAAGGAACTTTATATTAAAAAAGTTTATAGAAATATAAGGAATAGAATATATAACAAAGAAATACCTTTAATAACTAAGTATAATTAAAGGAAAACTATTCTAAGAACCTATAAGGTTTAAGACAATACCTTTAATACTAAAGTTAAAAAGATTAGAAATTAAGAATATAGTTATAAATATAATAACAATTAATAATAAATTAGATATAATATTAGGAATACTATAGTTATAGATAACTAACTTATATATTAATTAGAGAATAGGACAAATTAGTTATAGTAAAAAAGATATATTAAAGGCTAATATAAGTATATATAAAGGAGAATTCCTAGAAGAATATAAAAAATAGGAAAAATAGCTTATTAAGCTAGAAGACTACCTTCTAGAATATTAACTATAGGACTTAGTAATAGAAATTAAAAAAGAAAAAGACGTAAGATAGAGCCTAGTCTACTAAAAAATAGAAGAAAAATCTAAAATTAAACAAGTATTTATCTAAACAGTAATAAAAAAAAGATAGATAAGAGAGTCTAAATCTTTAGTAGTATATAGACTTATATTTATAGATAAAAAAAGAATAAGTAAAAAAAGACTCTACGTAGACTTTAGAAAAACTAATACAATTATAAACAAGAACTAATATCTATTACTATAAATTAATATAATATAAGATAAACTATAAAAAGCTAAAATTTTTACAAAATTAGATATCTAAAATACCTACTACTAGATTAGAATTAAGAAAGGCGATAAATAGAAGATAGTATTTAGAATATAGTATAGACTATATAAATACCTAGTTATACTATTTAGCTTAACGAACGCACTAGTAGTATTCTAAGAGAGAATTAACATAGTATTAAGAGAATACTTAGATATATTTATATTTATATACTTAGATAATATCCTTATATTCTTAGAAATAGAAGAAGAACACGTATAATACGTATATAAAGTACTAGAGAAACTAGTAGAAGCTAAAATATTTCTTAAGATAAGAAAATACAAATTCTATATAAAGGAAATAGATTTCCTTAGATTTATTATTAAACTAGAAAAAATTAGGATTAACCTAGGAAAGATTAGATTAATTAACAAATAGCTAACACTATAAAACCTAAAAGAGGTACAATAGTTTTATAGGTTAGTAAACTTTTATAGAAAGTTAATAGTAAGATATTCTAAAGATATAGAACTAATAACAAAGCTTATAAAAAAAGATACGCTATTTAAATAGATAAAAGAATACGAAGAAGTATTTAAAAAGATTAAAAGAAAGTTTATAGAAAATCTAGTTATTAGAATATATAACCTAGACCTACTAGTAATAGTAAAAATAGATATATCTAACTTAGTTTATAGAATAGCACTAACATAAAAAGATCTAGAGACTAAAAAAGAGTATCTAGTTAAATACTTCTCTAAGAAGATAAAAATAGTAGAACTTAACTACCTAATCTATAATAAGGAAATACTAGTAATTTACAAAGTATTTAAATAGTAAAGAGTATACCTATAAAGAGTAAAGTATTAAATAAAGGTCTATATAGACTATAAGAATCTTATAAGATTTATAATAAATAAGGAACTATTATAACGCTATATAAGATAGTAGGAATTCCTATTAACGTTTAATATAGAAATTATATATATAAAAGGGAAAGATAATTAATTTATAGATACCTTTAGTAAAAGACTAGACTTATAAGAAGAAGTAAGTACTACTAGTATAGTTCTAGTTAAGAATAAAGAAGGATATTTAGTTCTAAATATACCTAAGATAGCTGTAACACTTAAAAGGATAAGTAATAAGCTAGATAAATAGATTTAGAAAATAACGCAAGAAGTATCTAAAGAAATAAAGAAGCTAGAAATCTAAGAAGGATTTATATAAGCTTATAGGAGAATATATATCCTAAGTAAGATTTAGAGAGAATTTATATAATAATTCTATAAATTACTAGTATATAGTTACTAAGGAATCGAGAAGATATTAGATAGACTACTAAGAGATTACTATATTCTAAAAGTAAGATAACTAGTAATAGAAGTACTACGAGACTATATAGAATACTAAAGAAATAAATATAGTAGACACGCACTATATAGAATATTATAACTAGTAGAAATACTAAAAAGACTATAGAGAGTTATTACAATAAACTTTATTATAAAACTACCTAAGTCTAAAAATCTAATATTAGGAGTTAAGTATAATAGAATCCTAATAATAGTAGATAAGCTAATAAAGTATATATACTTTAGACTATATAAAGAAAAAAGTAAGATAGAGGTTACTATATACTAGGTCCTAAGAACTATAATTAGTTAATATAGACTACTAGACAAGATTATTATAGATAGAGATATACAATTTATATTAAAACTATAGGGAATAATATTAGTATAATTAGGAATATACTACGTAATGTCTATAGTATACTAACTACAAATAGATAGATAATTAGAACAAATAAATTAGATAGTAGAATAGTACTTAAAATACTACCTTAACTACAACTAGAATAACTAGGTACAATTACTACCTATAGTATAGTTAGTATACAACAGCGTAAAAAACGTAGTAATAAGAGTATTACTCTTCTTTGCAAACTATAGATTTAAGCCTAATATATACTAGATACTAAAGAACTAGATATCCTAGTTTTTAAAAGGAAAAAACTTTGCTAATAGACTTAAAAATATATATAATTAATTAAAATAAGACGTAGAGTTCTAATATAATTAGATAGTAAAGTACTATAATAAAAAGTATAAAGAGAGACCTTAATTTAAAAAGAGAGAAAAAGTATAGTTAGTATAAAAGAATATTAAGAGTAAGTAACTAAGCTTAAAATTAGACTACGTTAAGATAAGACTATATAAAATTAAAAAAGAAGTTATACTAGTTATATTTAAATTAAAGCTACTAAACAAAATAAAGATATACCTAACCTTCTATATAGTACTACTTAAGATAGTACTATAAAACGTAAAACTACTAGTATATAAAGTAGATATATATAGAGAATAAGAAGAATAAGAAGTTAAAGAAATCTTATAGTACTAGTTCTATAATAGAAGAAATTACTACTTAGTAGAATAGATAGGTATAGATAAAAAAGGACAACTATAGGAGAAAATATAGGAACTAGAGGATAATCTTAATTACTTTAAGAAACTAGAGGAGTTCTAAAGTTAAAACTCTCTAGAACGCCTAGTAGTAAACTAAGAGAACTAATATTACTAATAATAGATAAAGAGATAATAAGGACGTCTAGCGTAGGACCTACTATAGTAATACTAAACGCTTTATCTAAGTCTAGCTTAGCTTTAAGAGCTACTAACTACTTAGCTAATTTCTTATTATTTAAGGCCTTTATCTTATAAAGATAAGAGAGATAAGCTTAGTTCTCTACTAGCTTACTTTACGTAAGCTCCTAGATACGCTTATACTTAGCTTTAGCCTCTATAATTTAAGATAGTAATTTCTCTTAAGTTTAGTTAATAGCTTTCTCTATTATTATTAAGCCTAGATATAAGAATAAGTATAGTAAACATATACTTAGAGAGAGAGATACTAGATATATTATAAGAGCTATATATATTTATATAAATATACGCCTTATAAGCTCTACTATTGTTTATAGAAATAATATAAGGAAGAGACTTAGGATTTAACTTAGGAGAAGTATAATAAGAATAAAGAAATATTTTAATACTATTACGTAATACGCAATTAGTAAGGAGATAGTAACAACGTATAGATAAAATAGTTATAAGAGAAGATAAAGAACTCTATATTAACGAAGAAACTAGACTAATAACTCTAGCTCTAAGATAGGTAAACTAGAGCCTACTTAAGAGGAGAGATAGTATTATAAGTGTAATAGAAGAAATTAAGATAGAACTAATTAGTCCTAACTTAGGTACTAATAAAGTATAAGATAAGTAAAGTAATAATCTTAATTAAGAAACTATATATAACTAGGACACCTAGTGTAATCTATAATCTATAGACTCTTAGTATTAATAGATTATAGATTAAGATAATCTATAATCTACTAGTTCTAGCACTTATAGATTATAGATTACAATAAGTATATAGTTAGAAGGATATATATTATTAAGATAGTATTAGTAATTTAATCCTTTAACTATAGAACGCTAATACAAGATAGTTGTAAAACATCTTCTATTATTTATAGTTATTATAGATTACCTCTAAGCTTTTACTATTAACTCTTAATCTACTAACTCTTTTAAGATAAGTACTTATAGTTAATAATAGGAGGCCTATTATAAAAAGCTATATATAATTAGGATACGTAAAGTAATCTATAATCTATTAATCTTAGTATACGTAGATTATAGATTAATAACAATCTATAAGAATAGTGTATTTACAATCTATAGATTACCTTAAGTATATAGTAGTAGTAATACGTATTATTAGGATAGTATTAGTAATTTAATTATTAACTACAAGCAATAATACTTTAATAGTTGCAAAATATTATCTATTATTTATAGCCTATTATAGATTATAATATAAACTTTTAATATTAACTTCTAATCTACCTACACCTAATAGGTTTCTTGAGTTAACGTAGGAAGCCCCGTTATATAGGGCGTAAATCCTTACTAATTAAGGTTAAGAATATATTAGATAATTAACTACTCTTTAGTTATAGTTAGTTTCTAGTAGCTAGGTTATATAGTTACGTATAAAGTAATTCCTTTAAGTTATTTAGAGAGCTATTAATAATAGATATTAAAAGCTTTAGTAGCGCGTTGTTAGCTTTAAAACTAGCTAGAAGCTAAGGCTTAGATAGTAAGCTTAAGTCTACCTTCTTGTTTAGAAATAATATTTTACTATTGTTAAGACATAGTATTATAGAGGTAGTGTTTATAATACTAAGAAAAAAGTAGCTAGCTTAGTAGTGTAGCTAGCTTAGTAGTAGAATACGTTATAATAATCTCTTTACTAAGCTAGGCTAGTGCTATATATAGTATAGAGACTTAGTTATGTCCTGTGATATCTAGCCTTATATTGGGTAGGCACGAATTTCACCTGGGGGGTAGGCGGCTCCTAGTCGACTGAAATAGTGGGTTTTTCAGCACGAGCTATAACACTAAGCCGCGCTCCATCAACAACTTGAACTCTACACACTCCAAACAGCTATATTTGTATAGTAAAAGTTGATAAATCGATCCTCCGTATTCTCCTTGCTAACAATGATTGCTATACGCCATGTAGCTATGCGGAATGTTGAGAAAATACATGTGTTTTGAGGTGGTGGTGAATTGGTGTTGATGGCTCGCGCTGAAAAACCCACTATTTCAGTCGACCAAGAGGCAGCTAGGAACCCCATAAGCTAACGCAGCATATCGATAAGCAGTACCAGTAAACGCTTGTAAGCCTGCTTCTTCGTAGAGTTCAACCAATTTGTCAGCATCTCCAATAACATCCTGAGTATCTCGAACACCAGGATAGCACAGATGATTAGAAACAGCCAAGCTCCATCTCTCCAGCTTTTCTTGAATTTGGTTGATTTCATTCAGTGTCTTGTCCCCGGACGTCGCCTGCATGCAATTTGAGCAGAAGCATCGAAAATCCAGCACATCTAATATGGTCTGCTGACGAATGAGGAACGGCTGGAGATGGACGAAATCCATGTGGTCGAGGTCTGCACGAGAACAATTAAAAGCCAAGAACGCAAAGTAACTGGACTACACATGGAAACGTACAGGAAATGCCTACCTCCTCACCCTGGGGTATGTCGCGTGTGGCATAAAACGACATAGTCAAGCTCGAAGGGTCCAGAGAAAATCGAGCACTGTCTATGTCAGCAAGAAATTGAAATAGAATTGGCCCGACCTACTTTGGCGCACAATGGTGGTTAAGTAGTGTCGTATCGCGATACAACCCATAATAAATCCTCTCCTCGCGCGCAATGAAGTAGCCAGCGTTTGTAGCAACGAGACTCGAAAGAAACATGTCATCATATCCAGGACTAATCTTGAGCTTGGAGACGTATCTCTGACTGGCCAGCGGAAGTTGCAAGAAGGCGACTCGTAACAACTCCTCCCACTCTTGGTGTGATATATCGGGTTTCAAAGGCGTTATCAGCATCGGGGTGTCTGTTGCGATCAATTCTCCGGATTTGATGGCTTTTGCTGCGATGCCGGATACGTCGTCTTGTCGGGTTGTTACGTATTGGATTGCCTCGGACGAAAGGTTCATTCGGCTTAGCTGTGAGGATTCCTGTAACCGTCCGCGCGAAGCGAAATATTCTGCTGCGGTTGGTGTGGCAATGATGGAAAATCCTCTACCTCCGTCGAAATCTCGGTTTGTGTAGACACATAGCTCGCTCCCAGGGCTTTCTAGCTGTGCGGAACAGGTTGGCCTGTACGACCATAGCGCTGTGTCGAACGCCCTGTTTGGGTTGGAGGATGATACTTGGGTTTCTAATGTAGGGGAAATGGTAGAGGAGGGGTAGGACAACCCGTCAAGGGTACAAAAGAAATCGGAGAAAAGAAATAGCTCTTTGGTATAGCAATATCGTGGTTTGGCATTGGCATTATGCACTGAAAAGCCTAAACATTGGGTAGTGTTATACTTACTGCCCATTATAGAAGATTGTGAAACCTACCAATGAAGATAGTCAGTCTACAAAGCCCTTCGAGTCCTACTAGCATAGTGAATAATGACAAAAATTTGAGGGTGGCAAGCAGTAATAATATGCAGGTCAAATCTTGACCAGCATAAGGTAGCAATGAAGTATATATAGTCGACTTAGAGTTACGGCCGGATTATAGATCACCTCGGCGGTTTTCGAGGACACAAAGGGCGGACTTGTCTCATATGTAACGACTTAGGCATAGCAAGTATATTTATGAACCTTAATTTCTTTCTCTCTAGCTTTAGTATTTACTCGAGGTCGAGGGAAACCCACAGCAGGACAAAACCTCGGCAAAGCTTTATTCCCAGCTCCCATGCAAACTCTACAGCTTCAACCCTATTGAATTCCTGCTACTCTCGCTTCTACAACGGGATCGGCCCTGAGATTTATTAGTTTTGTGAACTGCGCCTGGGGGCTTTCCCAAAGCACGAACTCTCGAGGGACTTTCTTCGCAAATGCCGAAGCGCACAGCATAAAGACAACGGCAAGAGCCTTGGACATATCCATAGTGATTGATGAGGTGGGTGGAGGTCTTGGAGCAAAAGAGCTTGTAGTGTTGTACTGAATTCTTTGTCTAGGTATCGGATGAACTTTCGATTGATGCCAACTGCACTGCCTTATATACATATGTCCACTCAAGTGAACTGGGGGGCCTTGAGCCTATGGTAGCTTGGGGTCCGAAGAACTCTGCGTCATACGTACGAATTCGGCCTTTCTTTGCAGTGCTCTCTTCACGCAAATCTGCAGTAGCACCCTCTCCTCTCGGACCGTAGCAACTTTGTATATATTTGCATATACTATCTAAATCTAAAATATGCAAGCAGGAGTCTTAGCAAGTCTACCATTCGTCTAAGCGATTCTTTACAGTTAAGGTTTATTGCCTTTATACTTCAGGAGCTTCCACTATATCGGCCCTACCACCTATATATCTAACAAGAGTCTGAGAGCTCCGCCTCGGATAATATGAATTATGAGGTAAGCCGCGCGCAGCGGCGGCCAACCCTCCGCCTGGGCGTTCCACCAGAAATCATAGAATTAGGTACCAGATATACCAACAACTAAATTAAGGCCCTATTCGGTGCTGCGCGATTAGACGACAATCGAAAATGCAATCAAGCTAGCACGCGGGTAAAAAAAAAGCCGCACACCCAAAAAATTACCTCGCTGCTGGCTTTCTTATGCTCTCGATGTAGGTAAAATACTTTTATTTTTTAATAGGAAGAGAGTCGATATCCTAGAGATACTTGATATCAGAAATTTCGACTTTATTATCTTTTCATTGTTGTGATGAGAGGTCGCGAAGCTGAGTAAGGTCTCCAGGAGGTCCAGCGTTCTCACCTAAAACGGACTTTGGGTGTGCGGCTTTTTTTTTTCACCCACGTGGCTAGCAACGCCACCTAATAATGTGTTAGTTCACCTAATGCACGTTTTCGTTCACCTAATGCACGTTTTCGCCAGATGCACGCCGAACACCAAACTTTCGATCTCAAAGGTGGGGCTGCAGAGCCACACACAATAGCTATTATTACGAATTTTTGTAGTAGAGTAGTAACTAGAGGCTTGCGAGTAATTTAGACCATCTGGATTTTGCTGGAAAGCTGGCGTTGCGGCCAGAGCGAGCAGTTTTGAGTAGAGCTGCTGATGCAGCTGCTGGAGACTCCTCACTGCCTACAGCATCAACTACCTGTTTGCTGCTCTTGTTCTTCTAAGTAGATAAACTTGAAGCCTTTCCCTTCTACCTCTAGCCAGGTTGTATAGAGTTTTTGGTGTTAATGGCTACGCGCCAGGCGGCGCGCCGGGCAGCGCGCCGAGCCGTCTCATCTGCCCTCTCCTCCCTCACCAACTTAGCTATCTTTCACGCCACACGCTTCTTCTTAGCTAGCTTCTTCTTAGTTTGGTAAGCAGCCTATTACAGCACTCTTGTCTTAGCTTTTTAAAGCTACTTCTAGTTTTTCTCCTACTCCTCTACCTTCTTACGATAGTGAGCCTCTCTTATCTTATATAGTAACTAGAAGATAGCTCTACTATAGTACTCTTTCCGCTACTAGAGGTTAAGAAGCTTACTCTTCTTCTTATACTTCTCTCAAGTACTAAAATCTACTTAGAGTACTTTATTCTTATACTATAGAAGCTTATTTTAAGTTTAAAGGTAGTAGAGTAAAACCTTTAGTATCTTAGCCTTAGCCTAAGTAGTATCCTTTATAGTACTCTAGAGAAGGCTATCTATCTACCTCTAGCCTATTTTAGAGAAGTATAATTGTAGTATAAAGCTCTAGCTCGTATTAGCTAGTAAGTAAGTAAATTATTTAAAGATCTTATTATGTTGGGGCCTGCGACAAGTGAAGGAGTACTTCAGTATTGAAGCGGGTGCAATCTTGATTCTTACGGATAGCTGCCGGGGCTTACAAGGGTACTTAAGTGTTAAGACAATATTGGGGCTTAATTTGGAAAGAATACTTGGTGGTATTGCGTTGAGTAGCAAAGTGAACATGACTATCTAAGGGTAATGAACGTGGTGTCTATATACTGAGTATGAGAGTTGTCTCGCTGGGTCGCGGTTGTATCGCTCGTCTCGCCCTAGGCGGGATTGTCGAGATGTCGAGACGTGTCGAGATGTCGAGACGTGTCGAGACTACATGACGTCGTGTTATGTGAGTGTCGAGACCCCACTTGGTGCCTTGTTACGTAGGATCGTAACAACTTATAAGAGCTATCCCAGAGAGTACTATAATCTAGGAAGAAATTATAGTAATAGCTACCTCTAAGGGGTAAGGCTCTAGGTAATTATTAGTAGAAGAGTATAATATAATTATATCTTAAGGAATCCTAAGGCTAACAAATGGGTAGGGGTAGGGGTCTAACGTAATCCTACCCAACCCCAACTCAACCCCTACCCATTTGCTAACCTAATAGATAGTAAGCTCCACTTGACGCGAAAGCACGGCAAACTAACCAAGAAGCTCTATCGATAAAAACGTCAGGCCCTCCTATATACCAGGCACAAAATACTAGGGGAGAGTAGGACCACTATTACTCTCCACTATAAAAACTTCTCTATTATTCTGGGTAGACACCTGCTACACTATACAGATTTACCACCGACGACAACGCCGTACAAAAAGGGTGGCATATGCCACTGAAACTGGCGGCAGAATATACGTAGCGATTTAATACAAAAGTATTAATAATCCTTACTCAATTACCTTTTCATCTGAAAATTCTTGTTTTGTATTTCTAATTCGAGAACCCGATCATGCAACGACCGCCCGAAATCAGGCCCCCAGTTAAGCCGTGGCCAGGCAAGACTAAGCCCGCCCTGAGCAGATCCAACAGGCCTATATCTGAGCAGGGTACGAGTTGGCTTGATCAATCTTGACGGGGTGCCTGATTTTGGATCAAATCCTGAATTCGAGCCTGATCGTTGAAAGGGCCCGGAAATGGAACAACTTCAATCGCGAGACTGCCAAGACATTAGCACGCTACGTTCCCCAACCAATAGTCGTCGTTCTTTAACCAGCCTTCATATTCTCACGTTCAGCTCTGGGGCTTTCGCGTGATTGCGGGGATGGGAAAATTCGCTGGATGCGGAAAAACACTAGATGCGAAACTTCGCTGGGTGGATTGCTGATTCCAGGTCCCCTGTGGTCGGTCGATAGTGGTTCTTTAGCGGAACTTCACTGTGGATTCACTGTCTAATAGCTTTTGACGCCGCACTGGTGATCCCAAATGGGTTTGAATCATTACTTAGAATGTGATTTTAAGACAATTGAATATCTAGAATAAATATGTTAGTTATAACAGCTAGGATAGTTACGATAGAATAGGATATAATTTTTTCAGATAAAATCATTAAACTCCATATTCCCTAAATCTACTTATCCATACCGCCTTCCTACTCCTGCTCCTTCACCCATCCCTCATATAACTTCTTCTGCCTCTCCCAATCCTTAATCAACTTCTTCCGCTTACTCTTGGTTACCTCCTCACCCTTCGCATCCTTCGTGGGCACCCCGTTCTCGTCCCATTCACTATACTCGGACGTTCTAAACATATCTAGATGGTTGACCTTGGCCTTCTCGTCCTGCTGCTGTCTCTTCTCTGCCGTTTCAGCATCGCGCTTCGCTTTCTCAACGGCCTTGTGGGCGGCAATGGACTCGCGTTCGGCTCGCTCGGCTTTAAGGGCTTGGTCGACGCGGCGCACCATGGCGGGCTTGTCGGGACGGTCCTCTAGGTAGATGTCGAGGTTCCAGAGGTGTGTGTCACGGAGCTGTAAAGGAGAAGTTAGGTAAGCAGTGATTTAAGAATAAGATAGACTTACCTCGTCGCAAAGTGCGAGAAGGTCCTTGCCAGGCGCTTTGGACTCGGCTAGACTCTTGACCGAGTCACGGAACCCCGCGAAAACAGCCTGATACGGTTTCGCAGCCTCTGATTCCGCGGAAGAAGTTTCTTCAAGTTTCGCGTTGTCAGCAAGCTTCACTATAGCATCGTAGTCGAGAGCTTCCGATCGGATTGACTGCCTGATTGAATCGCGCAACTGAGCAGCGGGGTAGACGTATGCATTGGCTGCAGATGGAATGTTGATACCCGACCAGCCAATGCGGATGGAATCGCTCGAATCGTTTGTCTCGTCGAGGCCGAAGATGGTGAGAATGCGGGTTATCCACTGGGCTGCAAGCAGAACAGTCGCATCGGAAACGCTAGTTGCGGAGTTGAATTCGGTTACTAAGCCGGATATGGATTGAATTGCAAGCGCAGTGTTGAATGAATCCAACAGCGCCGCGTCAACATTTGCTTTGGCATTCTCTAGTGCTGCGAGGAGTTTCTCGTCCTCTGACACGGGGCTTGCGCCGCCGTCGGCCGGTGTTGGATGCCGATATAGATCTACCGCTTTAAGGACTATTCAATGTCAGGATATCTTTCAGCGCGAGCTGGCTTTCAGAAGACACTCACAGAAGTTGTCGAACTTGCTCTCCAGAGAAGAGACTTCGGAAATAAGTCCTTCCGTAATCTCAATAGGGTCTGCCCACGATGCCAGGAGGAATGATAACCGCAGCCTCCGTGGGCTCCATTCCGGGTTCTGCATCGCTGCCCTGACACCTTGTTAGCAAATGATATGACAGAAATTGAGAGAGTATTACCTTATCGTGGTGAAATTTTTGAGCGATTTGCTCATCTTCAGACCTTGAATACCAAGGTGGCCGGTGTGTATAAAGTAATTGACCCATTGCTTTCCCGACGTCCAGTATGCTTCAGACTGAGCGAGCTCGTTGTCGTGATGTGGAAATTTGAGATCTACGCCTCCACCGTGGATGTCTATGACACTTCCAAGAACTTCTGATGCCATCACTGAGCATTCAATCTACGAGAGTCAGCATCTGCGCTTCACGGATAACAAAGGTTACCTGCATGCCAACCAGGCCGGCCGGGGCCCCATGGACTTGGCCAGCTCGGCTCCTATAGCTGGTTAGTCTCTTGACGACATCAGTGGTGTGTATGAATACATACTCCGACTGCAAGACAGATTAGCCGATACCGTAACTTATAGGATACTAGGAAAGGTTAGAAGACTTACCTTTGCTAGTTTTCCACAATGCAAAGTCTGCATCGCTCCGCTTCACCGTCTCCTTGTTCGCTAAGGAGCCTTCGCCATCAGCCTGTAAAGACTTGTTATTGCGATTCCATGGTTCCAGCCTGGCGTACGGGTGTCCGGCTTTCTCAAACGCATTGATATCAAAGTAGACCGAGCCATCAGGTGTTGCATATGCAAACCCGTTTGAGATGATCTTTTCTACAAATTTGACAATTTCCGGGACTGTGATTGATCATTAGTCTCGGTATTCCTTTGACGGGCCGTTAGGCGGCAAGGGTTCTCACCATAGTCGGTAACTCGTGTCAGCCGGTCGGGGGCCAAAACGTTGAGCGTCTTCATGTCTTCTAAGAAGCGACTCTCGAAATGCTTTGTGAATTTTAAAAGAACATTGTGGTCTTTAGAATCAAGTTTTGCCTGATATGTTGTTAGTGCCATCGCCTAGAGCTGCACAGCACCAGATAATAATCCCAGGGAGGAACAGACTTTGTGAATTTCCCCAAGATAGGGGAGAAGAACATCGGCTGTGTCGTTGTAGAACTCATCTACACTTCCGGGCTTCTGCAGGGTTTGTGCAGCAGATTCGAGAGTCTTGATGTGCATTTTCTTCTTCGCCTCGCTCTCATCTGCTGGTTGGCGGTCTAAAAGCTCGCCATATGCACTCTTTGCCTCACTGCTAAAGGATTCGGGAGAGGTTTCGGGTGAAATGCTTGGTAGATTCTTCAGATAGGCCATGAATGCTTCTCGCGTAGTTTCTAGGACTGTTTCTGGTACTGAATCTGAGCTTGGATTCTCGTCCTTCAATTGAGCAAGGAAGTGCTGTTGTCGAGAACGTAGGATGATTTTGCTTGGAATATATCAGATACTATACGACAGTAGTGCGACTATATACTAACTCGTCAATATCAGTCACGTTCATGACAAATTGGAGTTTGTAGCCAAAATAGTCGACCAGAATTCTTCGGATAATATCCGTGGTCACAAAGTTTCTAGCTGGTTTAATTGTCAGACCAAATCGAATAACTGCCTAGGTCATATCATACCATGACCGAGATGGCAATCGTCGTAAACGGTGGCGCCGCAGCTGTATAAACGGACAGTTCCAGTTTCCTCGTCCGCCGGATAGAATTCATCCTTGCGCCGGGTAAGGCTGTTGTAGATCTTCAACTTCGGGAAACCTTCTACTGGCTTTGGTGGCGTCCACGGAGGTTGTGTTCTCGACGTCATGGTACAATAGTGGTTGCCCAACTGTGTTTGGATGAGTTTAGAATGTTTATGTATCAAAGGTCGGCCAACGTTGCGAGATATAAGCCCCGAGCGTGGATGAGTCAAGCTCTTCAAGCTGGCGGTGCGGCGCGGGCGCAGCTGAAGAGTCAACGAAATATGGATGCGCCGACTCAAAGACAATTGACCCACAAGGCAGTTTTTGGTGGCGAATTTTGAGGGGATTACCATATGGAAACGCCTCCTTATCTCTTGGGGCCCGGTCTGCGCTGTCAGTGCTACTGGTGTTTTGCTCTGTGGCTTATGCGGGAAAACACTTGGCATTGTCACGTGCAAAAACACATGACTAAGTGTGGTTCCCCACCATGTACACGTCCCCACCATACACACGCGAATACCATTTTTCCCGAATTTTTACTACGCTATATCTTAATAATTATATTAGATATAAAGGAAGTACTTACATATTTAGACAGCTTAGATCTTAATAATAATTTTATATATAACGTGGTTTAATAAACGAGTGGGATACAGCCAGGTTAGGCTTGACAAGCAGTTTTCGATGCGCAGCCATTGGAATAACTGACGGTCCGATACCTTCCTTTCATCCATAACGATATTACTCCGCTGTTAACCAGCACCTCTCCTTCGGTTCATCAGCCAGTATCAGTGATGATTCGACGACTGCAGTCCATCAGTTCTCCACAATTCAGTTGCGCTTTACGTCGCTTATGTTGATTATCCACCCTTTTCCGAGTCTCTTTAGGACCAGAGCTCGACATTTGCGGGCTACTGCTAGATCATGCCATCGGTTCAATGAGTTGTTCGAACGCTTGCGGACTTGCGGTCGTCGGATCCTCGATGCGAACCGCCACCGCGCTTGTAGCGCGTAATCTCTTCCACTCAGACCACTATATAACTGTATGAATGATCTCGCTCGTGGTTCACCTTGTTGCGGCAAGCTCTATTTTTGTTATTCGCCTCAGAGAACGGAGTTCGAAAGACACGTGCCAGTTGTGGAATGAAGCCACTAGGCATAGATTGCGCGTCGTTGCCGGGTGTAATCAATTTATTGTCTCATGGCTGATACTCAGAGTTGGATTCAAACCCGTCCGAGTTGACCGCATCTAGCTCCGCTTCATCACCACTCTTATCCCAACCCTGTAATACTTCTCTATCTACGGTCGATTCCGATACCCAATCTACAAGTCCTACCTCAGCCTCCTCAATCTCCAAGATTTCTTGCTCACTAGATAAAACTAACTCCTCATCCGATATATCTAGTGGTAAAGAAACTCGCAAGTCGCTTTCCCATTCATCATTCGTCTCTGTATTTAGTAGAGAATAGGCAGTCGGGAGGTTTCGTAGAGCTAAGGGAAAATACCATTCTAGCTTTTCCTCTATTGGACTTCCCGAGACCTTAGCGAAATAGAATTCTACTAGTCGGATTGTCATGCGCACATCGTATCCAGCATCATGCCAATGTGAGTACGTATTCTTATCTTCGGGGAAAATGAAACGATAAATTGGTCCAAGGGAAAGACAGAGGCTGTGGGCGTCAAGATGAAGCTGTTTTCGTAATGTAGTCCACCATATAAGTGGCCGCTCAGGCCCTAGAGGCATGAGAGGCAGAAGATCTGCAGATTTTGCTTTTCGTAAGCCTAGATCCAGGCAATAATAATCTCTAGAACTGATTCCCCACTCGATACAGGTAATGAGCTTGCCGTACTTCTACAAAGGTAACATGTTAGTTCTTCAAAGTATTGCTTATTGGCTTGAAGGGTATCTCACTTTAGTATACGTGCGTAGCTGGAGAGCAATCTCGTCCCACGTAAGACCATTAGTCTCGTCTTCACTTGATTGCCCATAGGATTTCATAATTGATGTCTGCCACATACGCCGTGCTATAATCTGCCGAGTCTTAGTGTGACTATCGAGAGGCAAATTATTGTATTTTTCCTCCAAAGCCTTCCATCCCTTGGCAATCAGATTTGAAGTCGGTATCTGATGATTTATTGTTGTCGGAGGAACCATCCATTCCCCAAGAGCATTTCAATCGCAACCTGAAACACACATTTCTCCTTCATTTCGGCTAGGCATTCAGAGTTATACTCAAAATCAAGGACGACTGTAGTGTATGGCGACTTGGACCATTGAATCATAACTTTTTCAATGGATGGTGTTTTTGGAAATTTGATCCTGCGATTGAGAAAACTCTCATGTAGTTTATGTCGCATCCTAGCAACGCTGACGCCGCTGTGGTCAGCACAGATGTGACCCAAGTCGTCTTTTAGGGCCTTCTGGTGGCAATATTCGCAAAGTCGATATTTGCAGACCTTGGAATGAGTCTTCAGGTCTGGCAATGGAATCCTTGATGTGTTACACTGGTGAAATCTGTAAAAAGAACAAGATTTAGTGTGTTGAATGTACTCCTCGGCTTGAATGACTCTAACGCATTGCCTGCAGACTTGGAAACTGCATCGAGCTTTGTGCGCCTCGAATTCGGCAACTGGGATTCGGTATTTTGTACAGCGAGAACTTTTTTTGAAATCGCAGTCCATTAAGTGTGTTTTCATTTCAGCGTCGAGATTTTTTTTCCGCATCTGGAACACGCCCTATATGGACAGGTCGCAATGCGAGATTTTAAATCCTCCTTTGACGAAGTTCTAAACATGCATCGAGAACAGTACCGGACCATACAGGCCGTAAAGTGAGCTCTGTAGGTCTGCCTCGGCACCTTCTTGAGACATCTCGAGCAACGTCCAAAACCGCAGGCCAAGAGGTGTACATTCTTATTTGACTTTGACATAGACTTCCGGCAACCTGTGCATCTCCAGAAGTCACAGCTGCCCATATGTACCCCAAGCTCTTCTTTTGATAAAAATTTCTTTACACATCTATAGCAAATTGATGATTGTGGGTATTTCTTGAATGGTTTTGCACAAGGACGCGTGACGGTCCTAGGAAGGTGAATACATCGCGCGAGATGACGTTGGCGGCAATCTGCCATCTCTGTTTTGCAGCAACGACAACGGGCTCGACCTTTTTTGAAGTCTGGATCTTTGAAGGAAGTGAAGTGTTCATCGTATATTCGCATAGTTGATAAGAATATCGTAGCTAGCTCTAGGCAAAGTGAGATTATGAGCAAACACCCCTTATTCTATAAACTGATAGGACCGCGATGGTCATAGGTAGGCCATAGAAATGGCATCGGGCCGCATCGGGCCCGATGACTAATCTACTGCGACCGTGGACTCACATGCGACCGTGGATTCGACGTGGGTGCGTGGATTCAACATGCAAAAACCGCTTTTCTCCCTGTAAGTAGCGTGCGCTTGTTGTGGCAGCCTATATATATTTGTTATTAGTGACCGTACATAGGAGAACGGACCCGGCCCGAGGCCATGTCCAGGGAGGGGGTCCATTTTCTGACCCCAAGCCTGAGTAGTCTAATAGCAGATCACAGAGATGTGCGTCCAACAAAAAATTGTTAAAATAGGTAGTTTCAAATATTAGAAGGGAGAGTTATACATAATCTCAAAATCAAGCTCGAAAATTACATATCGCGTAAAAGATGCAAAAAGTCGATGCTGTTGCAGGATTAGTATAAGTTTGCAGACTCACCACTACGACAACGCCCTACGAAAAGGGTGGCATATGCCGCCGAAAATGGCGGCAGAATGTACATAGCTTTTCAATCCAAACATATTAATATTTCCTTACCGTCTACCTTTTCTATCTAAGGATCCTTGACCAGCGCTCTAACCCAAGAACCCGCTCCCGGAATGAGGCCCCGGAATCAGGTCCCGTCATGCAGCGGCTGAGCAAGACTGAGCCCACCCTGAGCAAATCCAACAGGCTCATGCCTAAGCACGAGCTGGCTTGATCAGTCTTGATCGTGCCTGATTTTGACCATGAGCAGGTCCTGAATTTGGGCCCCACCATTAGCGGAGCCCGAAAATGGGACCGTCACTGTGACATATCATCGTCATCATCATCATCATCATCATCATCACATTCGCGCCCCATCTCCAGGTTACATATACCCGGCCTGCCGCGCCATTGGATGCTGGGCTGGCACTCGACAGGACCATGGCCGCTCTCCCCCATGCTCAACCGCAATCGCTCGACCAGCTCGTCAAGGACGCGCCTGCACCGCACACGTCCATCAACGCCGTCACCGCCGCCGCGCTCGCCCAGCAACAGCCGCCGCCGTACTCGTCCATGCTTATCGACGCCTCGCACGATGCCAACGACCGCATCTCCACCCTCAAGCACCCGCGCGTCCCCTCCATAGCAGACCCGACCTCGCTGCTGCCCAGCTCGCCGCCATAGATCTAGCCCAATCTGCTCATCCTCGAAGCCTCCCTGCGCTCCCAGTACCTGACCCTTCGCGCGCGCCGACGGCAGAACACCTTCGTCCTGACGCTGCTGACCATCTACCTCGTCTTCTGCTTCGACCTCATATTCCTGCGTCCGCGCGAAGATGGCAAGGGCCGTGGTGGCAGCCGGCACTGGATGGTGGACATGCTGCAGAAGGTGGGCTTCATCACGGGCCTGGTCACCGCGCTGGCCCAGGCGCTGGGTCGGCGTGGCTAACCGTGGGCTGCGCGGCGTGAATGCGAAGATTGTCATCATACGAGGGCCCTGGTATAGAGAGGCGTTTGAGTGGCTTCTGTTCTTGAGGCCCTTTTCCGGTGGCTTGTGGGGCAGCGAACAGGGCGGCAGCTCGTACCACTTTATCAATGTCTCGCAGGAGAAGAACCAGGGCCTCGGCGGCATGGGTCGTCGGCCGCATCATCGGATCGTGCAGGACGGAACGGAGTATGCTGAGGAGGTTATTGCGCCTGGCGGTGATTACATCAAGCTGCTCTTCCTGCCGAAGCCCTAACACCCGACTTCCGACAGAACTGGGAGATATATCGCGCCGAGTACTGGGGAAAGGAGAACGAGCGCCGCGCCGCTATCCGTAAGAGCGTGCGTGCTAGGCAGCGCGAGATTGCTCGAGAAGAAGGCGGCCTACTCTGGTGGGCTGGCTGGCGAAGTTGGAAGCGTGCACGCGGCCTAACTAGCCGCTCCGGCGACGTCGAAAAGAGCGACCATCACCGCGCTCCCAGCCACTCCCTCTCCCAGTCATCTTCTCGAAGACGACGCGTAAGCTTGTTGCAAACCCAAAGGAGGCCGCGACGCATCACACTCGCGCAGCTCCTCACGCAGCACAACGCCAACACCCGACCTAGACGACCGCCTCCGCCCAATAGAAGGCCACGAACGTCGCTGGAGCAACAGCACAACCGGCTCCACTACCACACCAACGTCACGCCAAAGTTCATTGCGATCCGCTAAACTCGCTCAAGCGCCCAGACTGCGAGACGGCCACAATTACCCGGTTCACGATCGGGCACCAGCGAAAGTAGCATGCCCTGGCAAAGTAAACGAGCCAGCATGCTTAGCAACGCCGAGTCCATGAACGAGGGCGACGGCGAGGCCGACGCTGAAATCCAGGTTAAAAGGAGGGAAAGTGGAGATAGCAGCGGGGGGCGGGCGGAAAGTGCATAGTTCAAGAAGCTTAGGCGCTGTTTTTGTGTATACATTTTGGCATATGTTGTAGTAGTACGGTTTTGCGTTCAACCATGTGGTTATTACATTAGGAGGTATAGCATAAGCTGGAATGAAACGAAATGGAATGATATTTATAACGATTTGATTGGCCTTGGTAATGTGCTTGATGGCCCTGCTCATCTTGACTTTTAAGGTATCAGTTTCGTCTTCTCAAGAAAGCGCATATCACGGCGGCGTTCGATTTCAAGAACAGACCGATGCTTTGTTAAGGCTGGGCATTGCTGTGTTGTGATATGAGTATTATTGCTATAGAATATCTTGCTAAAAATTTCTTTGATAATATAGTCCATGTTATCATCCCTGCTGCAGGCTCCATTAGCTCTGACCCAACCAAAATCAGATCACAGCGTTAGAAGGGCAGAAACAAATATCCGGCGACCAGACGTACTTTCCGCATGTGACTTCCTTCATATTCTTCGTATACAGACTTGAAGCAAGTGCTAGTATCCTACCAGGCCTTGGGGCTGAGTGCCTTCTTCCCAGATACGGGTTGGTCTACCCGAGAACTCAACGATACCGATGAAGTTCTTAGACGGAGAAGCAGTTGGCAGACTCGTTTCCTCGAATGATTGGTATTGACCTAGCAATCAACATCTTGCCGTATATGTATTTTTCTTCCTTTTATCACGGATTGAAAGCAAACAGGTAATATGATACTGGTATTACCATGGGTGCGTGGAACCCAACAGGAACTAAAGAAAACTACAAAGCAGTGTAACGAGAGCTTAGGGAGAAAGTCTTTTAATCATACGAGTTTTTATTCGCAACTTGTGTCTCTGTGAATATGATACGATATTCTCAATATCGTAGATGTCACCCATCGAAACTTGAGAAAAATAACCAAAACCCAATATATATAGACCGACCCACCTTAGGTAGTCTTCTGACCGCTTAACGCCTGTCTTCCAACTTTCGCCACTTCACCACTCAGGAGGGTTCCTTCTGTACCGTCGAAGCCGTGCACAAACTGATGAAGCATTGCAGCTGATATTTCTTTGATATCAATAATCTCAGCAGCACCAGATAGCCACAACGCTGCACCAAACAGACGGCGCGACATGTCAGGATGACCTGTGGTATATCCAGGTTTTACAATACATACTTCCGCAGCAGCATCGGTCTCTGCAGCCATGTCAAACAACTTAGTTGCTGTCTCGCCCTATAAACTTAGATTAGCTACTTGCTGTTCAAACATCTGACAATTGTATTAGGGCACCTACTCGCATCTTTCCGTACTTAGCCGTATACTTTTGGCGTCCAAACCTTTCTGTCTTTGTTACGTGGGCGCGCTGGGTCCGACGCAGCAGAACCACTCACGTACAGGAATCGAGTAGGCTGCTTGGGCGTCGGATTAGCCTCAAGAATCGCCTTGAGCCCTACCACCGTCCATCTCTGGCAGACCCTGCGCACCGTGTCGGTGGGTAATGCGCGGGCTTTAGCGGGCGTGATGGCTACCGTCCTTGAGAAGCAAGTCAGTATTAGAACACCGTAGGCAACAACGTTAAGACCTTATTTACTAGATGCAAGCATCTGCGCCTTCTAGTCCCTTTTGTACGTCCCTTGAATACGATCCATAGTCTTGAACAACAACGCTCTTTAGTTTGGAGGCGTTGGCCGCTGGTATCCCTTCTGGAGGTGAGACTGAGCGCCGCGCAACGGCAATAACAGAGGTGATTGAAGGTAGCTAAAGAGCCTGGCGCAGAACTTCGCTAGCCAAGAAACCAGTTGCTCCTGTAACAATCAACTTCATGTTTGATAGATGATATGACCTCTTGTGTTCCCCTTGAGGCGTGGGTGCCTTGACATCCAGCCCTTAGTGGAGATAGTTGGTCTTAGCTCCGGCACTCAGCGTGGATGATGAGTGAGTCAGGTGATAGGCATTTACCAGTCAGCAAGTGGGATTTGGGGCCCTTGGAACATACGAAAGACCTGAGATAGTAAGATTATAGGAGGATGAACGGCTCAGAAATTGTTGATTCAGGTGGGGTTCTCAAGAACCCATGTCAACGTGCGCCCTGATGCCCTCGTGAAATCTGGGCACGACATCTCGACCTCTTTTCAGACTCTTTGTTCAACAAGAATATTGTATGTTGATGTGATGAAGTAATTGGGAGTTTCTATCTGGTTTTGTACCAACACTAGCGTGACATCAACAACGCCCCGAACACTTGGCTCGATACCTCCCTAACAGTCTTGCTCTTCATCGCATCATATAAGCCTACGTAGCATGAACCCTGGTCTCCGCAGTTTACTCCGCATGCGGAATTCTCACACTCATAATGGGAGATACCCAAGAGAATTTAAGAAGTGTGCGTGACATTAAATATCGGCCAGAGGGGGCCGATAATGTGGAAATACGCTAAACCTAGTTGGGACATACCAATCTAGAAGCTCTGATACCAAACGAAGGCCAACGCGAGCTCCGTTCTACTTTTCAAGCTCGTTCGAGGTCTTACTGGCCTCTCCAACGCGCGCACCAAACAGGGCCTAAGACAGTGCAACCAATCCTTCGCTATCATCACGTAATCTGTCACAGTTGCGGCTCAATCCCTGGCAAAGATTTCGACGGCTGGCCGCTTGTTATCGCCGGCACCACGCAACAAGCAGCTCTTGCATAGACGAAATGAAAGCAAGCCATCTGAACCAGTCCAATCGCGTATGTTGCATCACGAAAAGGCTGACCCGGCTAAACATGGCCTTGACCAATGCAAACGTGGAGATTCAGCCTCCACGACCGCCCGCGGCACGCCATAACATGTAGCTACCGTACTCGATCTCAACCGGACACAATGTTCCATTGCAGGAAGCAGTTCGAGCTCACTACCTCACTTTGACAATTACTACAACCCCCATGATTGTGTCTCTCCCAAGCAGCTTCGTCGCAAGCTATCCACCCACTCACTGAAAACTGTAACTTAGTTTAGAGTGACAATGGATTTTGTCGCGGTATGGTATGACTATTTTGGCCTTGGTACCTAGTTTAGCTGACATATTGGACGAGCTGAGCGATCTGAACAGGCTGAACATCTGTAAGCGTTGTAGGCGCAGCTCCGGATGTATGCCTATCGCCAGGAAGACCGATCGGCCCCAAGTGGCTTCAAATGGCGTACTAAGCGCCAATCGCATTCCTAAAGCTATCAGTCCTGTGTGGTCTTGACGTAGTCATGTGTTGTGCCATTCAAACCCCTCACATCTCGTAGGCTCGATGAGCAAGGCTGTGTTTCAGCCTTGTACACAACGCACCTAGATATATGTAGTGCTACGCCCCCCGACTTATTCGAAAAGCCTTTTTCGTCATCTTTGCAAGGTGCTCTCTTTGTAGTCCCAACAATCTGATACACTCTTCCAAGATGTCGAACTTGTATAGACGGCCTTCTGATGTGCCTCATAGCATTCGACCTCCGTCCTACTCCGCAGAGATTCCGATCAGCAGATCATCCAAACCAGACACGTTTCGAAATGCTGCCCAGCATCGCGGCTCTACATCAGCTTCTGGCCCATCTAAGCCTACAACGTTTCTTCCTCGCGAGTCTCGTGACACGACCTCGCTAGATAGCCAACCGAAAATCTGCGAATGCTGCGAGGAACATAAAACACCTATTTGGAATTGTTCATACTGCGGCATGGACTTTTGTGACGCATGTTGGGTAATGCAGGCTCAACACAAGCCAGGCCGAAAAGGTCCTGACGGCCTACCACATGAGAAAGCAAATCCCTCCATTGTAAAAAGACTCAAGGACATTTTGACGCCATCTCAAGACCACGCTGAACAACAGTCTCTTCATGTCGATGACGAAGACACTACATGGTTTGGGTTGGCACGAGACCACCAGAATCGACCCATATTCCAAGACTACGGTCGTTACTCCACAATCATGGCAGACAGCAATACTGGCGAATTCAAATCCCGGTTCCCACAACTCGTCTCTTTCATTGGACAAACTGGTGCTGGGAAGAGCACTCTTATCAAGATGCTTATTGATCAACAGGAAAGAATGCAACGTTCCCGCGAGTGGAGCTTCCCTTCACCAGTTGCAGGAGCTTTATCAAACGGCAGCGTCCCCACCTCCGGTGATGTTCATCTATACAGCGATCCAAGCACTTACGATGGCGAATATCCAATGCTTTATGCAGATTGTGAAGGGCTTGAGGGGGGTGAGAATACCCCAATGGCTGCGCAATTTCGCAATGCTGCAATGGCATCATCTAGAGAAAAGGGGAGAGATTATCACTCATCCAGGGAATATCGGAAACGACGCAAGGCATCCAACACACTTTACTGCACGCAAAGAGACATTACATGGGCCAATTCTCCCGACACTTTGAAGCGACAGTATGCTGTCACAGAACTTTACCCTCGTCTACTATACACATTCTCTGATGTCATTGTATTTGTCCTTCGCAATCCGAAGTAAGTTTAACTTTCGTCGCACGTCACACCATTCGGAGACTTTCATAGTCACTTCGTGGATCTTGGTAGCACTAAGGTGGCGTTTCCAGAAAATTTATCAGCACTAACTACGACCGTGTATGTGATTGCGCATTGCTGACGCCGTTACACTAGAGTATTTGAGTCTACGGTACTTTCGATGCTCATCAATTGGGCATCGACTTCGCTCGAGAAGTCAGTTAATCAGCCTACGTTGCCCCATGCTGTGATCGCTTTGAATGCAACAGACACCAAAGTGAACCAGCAAGAGTGGGACCCTGACCATGCCACTAACCGGCTGATGTCCACGGTTTCTGGAGCTGTAGATCGAGACCCAAATTTTCGCCAATTGGCAGCGGAGTGGAATGGACGAGGAAAGCAGATAAGAACTATGAAAGACCTCCTCGAGTGCTTCTATTCCTCGATTACGGTGGTGCGGATTCCTGGAGAAGGTCGCTATATGATGATCGACGACCAAATCACCAAACTCCACGATGTCATCGCTAGGAGATGCGCTGAGTCTTTCAACACGAAGCGCCGATCTCGCATGCTGTCTAATTCGGAAACTCTAAACGTTTACCTACAGTGCGCGTATGATCACTTTGCCCGTGATCTACACAAACCTTTTAACTTCATGGATATCTCTTTTCAGATCAGCCCGATACCTCTAGACTTCGGAGGTAATGTCTTGAAGTTAGCAGTCGCTTTGAAAACTCGATATGAAGATCCAAAGAGAATCTTCAAAGAGTTAAGCTTCATGGTCTCCTCATGCATATTACTTGACTGTGTTCGCCAAGGCTTGAGAGGTAAGAACCCATGCTACTGGTCTCGGCATCATTTGAGCCAGATATTGGATTGTGAGATCGCTGCTAACATATTTCTACCACCTAGGAACACCAGAGCAGATTCTGGAAAAGCAATACCTTGATTACTGCGACAGTGCACTTGAAGACTTCTGCGCAATATTCTGGCCTTGCAGTTTCCGTAGTCGACGCGGCGAGCAATGTGTAAACGTCCGAGAACGACATACCAAAGGACATCAGAACCAGCGTGGAAATATCATCGGCAGTGGCTTATACGAAGCAAGCTTTACATTCGACGAGTTTGCCGACGACTGGTTCTACTATCTGAAAAGCGCTATATCCAAGTTTCAGGACGAGCTGAATTCAGAGATGATTACGTCTCTCGCTGCCGATGAGGTAGCCATCACCACTGAGATGCATCATGACAATGTAAACAGCTTCTACCATCGCGTTGGTGGGGCTGGAAAATTCATCAGCCACTCTACCTGCTTCTGCTGTCTTCGAGAATTGGCTGAGCATCCACTTGCGTGTGGGCATGTCCTTTGTACTGCTTGTATCAAGGGTTATGGTAAACCTAGTGCCGAGGTTCCAGGCTCCTACACAATGGTTTCTTGTCCTCTCCATGATCACAATACTGTTTTCCGAACTCCTTTGGAAGTTTACTTCAAGCCACCGCTAGCTGGTGTCCGCGTCCTATCCCTTGATGGGTAAGTATCATTCGTCAAAGAAATATCATTCATTGCTGACAACTTGAAGGGGTGGTATGAGAGGTATTGTCATCCTTGAGGTACTTCGACAAATTGAGCTTGAATTAGGTGGCTGTATTCCTATCCAGGATTTCTTTGATCTCATTGTCGGTACTAGGTAAACGAGATCAGCATCTTTTTGCATCGGGCATGCCACTAACTACTATCACAGCACGGGAGGTATCATAGCACTTGGACTCGGTATCAAAAATTGGCGCGTGGAAGAATCCATAAAAATGTTCCTCCGACTTGTGGAAAAAGCTTTCACTACCAAATTCCTTGGAGGGGTAAGCTTTGGTACCACGAAATACCGCACACAGCCTCTCGAAGAGGCATTGAACCAGTGTTTCAAGGAAGAGCCCATGTTTGGCGGGGTTCCAGAAACTCCTCGCAGTGCACGAAAGGTGGCTGTAACTGCAGCGACCGAGACAGGCGAGCAGGCTGTAATCTTCACCAATTACAACCGGGCAGATGATGAGCAAAGTAGATTTTACATCTACCTTGACATGAGCATCGCTAACAACTTGCAGTTGGCTATCGGCTGATTCGACCCGATGACCCTAAAGACGACCTCAAAATCCGAGAGGCGTAAGTTGACGAGACCTAAGAACAGAAACGAGGCCACTAACAATAACAGGGCACGGGCGACATCGGCCGCGCCTACATTCTTCAAACCATTCCGTAACCCGCGCACTAATGAGGGTTTCCTAGATGGCGCGATATTTCATAACAATCCTGTGCGGATAGCCAACTATGAGAGTAAACTTCTTTGGCCTGATGCAGAAGAATGCCATCCCGACATCTTATTGTCGATTGGGACTGCCCAGCATGGAGGAGAAGAAACTGACAGTCATCTTGACTCTGCACGAGGTGATCGTAGGCGCATGCAGATGCGCCTAAAGCTTGGCCAAGCAAAACCGACCATGAAAGCGAAGCGCTCCGGAGCCGGATTGAGGGGTATAACAGAGATTGAGTCATGGGTTAGCATCTTCAAGAAGCGTGTTGAGAGCGTTCTCGACCCCGAACTTACTTGGAAAGAGTTTCGGAAAGAGATTACCACTTCAGCCCCAATCGCAGCAGACAGGTACATTCGTATCAATCCAAGAACTTTACATCGCACGCCTAAGATGGACGACAAGACGCAGGTTCATAATTTGCATGACGAAGTCCGGGTAAGGTTAGGGTCACATTCTGGTACACGTACGAAGATCAGAGCCGTTGCACAGAGGCTAGTGGCTAGTTCGTTTTACTTCGAGAAGTCGGGTCCGCCAAGAGTGGCTGGAGACCGCATCACATTACAAGGTGAGATGGGTTATCATAGCGCATAGCCCTTGAGCTAATGTTTGATAGGGAACATACGCTGCAGATTCGCGGCAGGGTCTGAGAATCTACGTAACTTGGGCGAGTACATACGCAAGCATCAGCGACCAAACTTCCAGCCTTTCTTCCGTATACAAGAAGTCAAGCACAACGAAAGTGTTCAAACTGTGTATATCACAGCCAAAATTGTCCGTGAGATGTATGAACGAGGTCTCTTTTATATGGAATCAATTGCCATACCTACGACTGCCGAGTCGGCCTTTTTATCAATGAATATGCATTTGATGGATGAGCGTGTAACTCGTGTTGGATACCCTATCAGCGGATTCCCAAGAAGCGTTGCAGATAGTGAGCCATTAAAACGAACTCGTAAGTTTGTTGACTCTTTGGGATTGCGATTCTAACTAACGACCACAGCCACAACAAGTTCACCAAACCCCGAGAGACCAAAATTATCCATCAAGCGACAAAGTATTCGCCAAAAGCGCCGCCCGTTCTTGACGGATCGTCCAGCAAGTGATAGCAACATCAACTATACCGTTCGGAGTGAAGCGCCGTCTTCGTCTTCGCAGAACAAAAATGGCCTTGGATTTTACCCAGAGACCCCGGATGACGTGTCAGAGTGGGAGCGCCGCCGGAGCGAAGCAAGTCGCCGGCCACCTAAGCCAATGCAATCTCTCCCACACGAGCTAAGCTCTCTACAACCAACACTAGATGAAGATTTATACGAGCTCGACGCCGGACCCATTCTGTCCCCAAGTCAAGATCCGGCTTTCACTCACTATCACGACACACAGCCCCAAAACGACGAATCTGTGGTTCCAAGGATTATGAGGAGCGAGGATGAAGCAGAGTTTGCACAGGCAATTGAACTCAGTGAACGCGTGTTCGATCCACCAAGGAGGGTAGAATCGGGGTTTGACCAGGATGAAGTAGCTCAGGCAATCGCGTTGTCACTGCATATTCGTTGAAACTGATGTCTCATTTACTATAGGTGAAGTAAATATGACAATCATTTGCTCGCTCATCGGTTGATTAAGGGTCATTAGATCTATACGTATGCACACATTCATTCAATTTCTCAACCTTTTGCATCTCAGGTATCGTCTATAGTCTTGATTATAATTAGTTAGCTGACTTCCAGCAAATCGATTAGCGAGGCTTTCGTGAAATGTAGTAACTTGACCAAATGCTATTATCTCGCTAGTGGTGGAAACCTCGCCAATTATAGCCCTACTTAGTAACCGTAAATATCTAATTAATAGGGCTCTCTGGTAGCTAGTCAGACCAATTCGTGGCGGTAGAGGCTCTTGCAGCCTTCAAGCACCCATATTTCTCTAGCCAACCAACAATTCTTTTGCGCGTTGAAAACGATGATGAGAAACAATTCAAACTCCGTTGATACTATGAGGGAAAACTAAAAGGGGCTAGAGTATTGAGATTGAAGATATAGAATAGTACGACCCCTGTTCAATGGTTGTCTTTGTCAATGACAGTGCACCTTTTTCATCATCGGGGGTCTACTGAGACATGGAGCACAACTAAATATCCGGAGCCAAAGCTAACGAGCGAATTTTCTGTGCCGATACGGCGAACTAAAATAACTTTCGCTCTTACGATCTGGTACAATAAAGTCAGGCTTCTCGGGTGAGATATACTCCGGGCTCCCTGGATCTGCTGATGTATCCTCATACAAAGAATCGTTCTCCTCTTCTGACTGAGAGCCTCTGTTTGATCGAGCGTCTTTGTCTATAAGCGGGCCAAGTAATTCGATGATTGCTCGAAGGAGACCTAGATGGATCTTGTTTCGGAGGTTTAGAGTCTACAGAGCAATCTGACTCACTACAGCTCTCCCATTGATCTTCTATTTCCGGGTCTGAGAAATGCGAGCCATTCTTGAGAGCCGATCCGCTCCTTATTTTATCTTGACTATCGGTGCTTGGATCGTTATCTGAATCGCTTCGCTCACTAGTCACTTGAGTGGGTGTGCTTATTTTCCTATCTCTAGGTTGCGCTCTACCGCTATAGCTGCCTGTAGAGACGCTTTGACCACCTATAATTTTATCTTCAGTCCCCAAAGTGGTGCCAAAATCACTGGTTGTATTTCTGCTAGTATCCTTTCTGACTTTCAATGCATTGACTTTAGCTGCATACCTTGCATTTTTTGCGTTAAACTGAACTTCAAGGTTATCTATATGCGGTAAATGGCCCCTTGACTCTCTTCCTTTGGGTTTAGTCTCAATCTCAGTACCAAGTCGAAAATGTTGCACAGGCGCACTATCCAATCTAGTGTTGTTTGAGGCAGAAACTACTGTGATTTTTCTGGTTGTTGTCCTCAGATAAAAGCTTAGTCAAATGGGAGAAAGACGCTGCTATCAGGCAGGAGATCGAGGCTGCGTTGATGCGTGGAGCTTGTGGAATATACGTGTGTTCACCTAGTCTTAGTAGATCCGTTGCTACCAACGCTAGACCAGACATACGACTGCATCCTCTCTGCAATAAGCAAAGAAGATGTAGAGTACGCGATACGCATCCTCCAGTGGCTGACGTTCCCTGCTCGTCCACTCTCTGTTGAAGAGGTCGCTGAAGTTGTAGCTATTGATGTAGCGCGCGGCCCAGCGTTCGACCGCGATGAAGTGCTAGAAGACCCGCTAGAAGCGTTGAACATCTGCTCTAGTCTGGCCACCATTACCACAGACAAAGATGATGCAAGCTCAGGGTCAGCACGCCAGGTTGTTGCCCTAGCACACTATTCTGTCCAAGAGTATCTTGTTTCGGACCGGATTAAGCAAGGACAAGCAAAGCAGTACAGTATGCAAGAGGCTGAATGCCACGATGCGATAGCAAAAGGTTTGTTAAAGTACCTAATGCAATTCCAGCAACCGTTATCTGAAGATGCTCTTGACATATGCGTACTTGCGAGGCACTCAGCAGAATTTCGGAGCAGCCATATTCAAAAAGCAGCAGACGGGATGGAAGGAACGAATTGGGTAGCGATGACTCTGTTTTGCATAGAAAACCCCGCATATCTCGCCTGGATTCAGTTATGGAATCCAGACTATCCTCGGAGGGCGCCAAACTTAAGTAAAGACCTAGAGAGTATAGCAACGCCCCTTTACTATGCAGCACTGTTAGGCTTAAGCACGATATCGAGGCTGTTGCTGGATGCTGGTGCTGAAGTCAACGCGCAGGGTGGACACAACGGCAATGCGCTCCTGGCAGCTTCATCTAGAGGCCACGAGCAGGTCGTGACGGCATTACTTGATAAAGGCGCCGACACCAACGCGCAGGGTGGACATTACAACAACGCTCTTGAGGCAGCTTCAGCTGAAGGCTACGAGCAGGTCGTGAAACTGCTACTCGATAAGGGCGCCGACGTGGACGTCAACGTGCAGGATGAATGCTACGGCAATGCACTCCAGGCAGCTTCACATAGAGGCCACGAGCAGATCGTGAAGTTGCTGCAAGCAGCGGGTGTGTATCTAGTCGAAAGAGGCAGGCCTCGTACCAATACTCGATAAACAGTACTTAGCCTTGTCGTTAAAGGTATCAGGACGTAGAGGTGGTTGGTATTTTAGGTACTGTAACCCCAGGCAACCGCAGGTTGCGCGGGCCATAAATGGCCGTAGTGGGCAGACAGCGGTAAATCGTAGAGAGTAGTCTTGCGCCATAGCTATTCTTAGATGCAGCGTAGACGGGCACAGCGTCGAATTAGACCCGGTTCCACGCCCTCTTTCTCCTTCCCCGAATGCACGAGTAAGATTAGCTATTACAAAAGAACAGGGGGCTTCCTGTCGAGGGCTAATTGACCACATAATAGAACGGTCGATGTCATGAGCAACGCCCCGCTCATCCTCGTCAGTAACTGACGGATTGGTGGGATAAAAGCCACAGAACTGATGTATATTTGGCCTGTGGATGTACAGGCACGACGTAAAGAACCCAAAGGTCCGGACGAAAAATTGTCTCGCCACGCAATGACTGACATTATTTGGACAACGGTTGATCGAACTAGCCACAACAGCGAAGCCTAATGGCTCAACTCCAGAACCTCCCACTGAATGGCGTGGGGCCCAGCGCGGCAATCGAAGCATCTCATCCTGGAGCGCAAGTTTTTCTTTAGACGCATTGCCTAAGAGCTTTGGTGGCTCGAAACTACTAAGCTCAAGGCTAACCATACTGGGTTCAGACACACTGAACATATTTGATATGAATTGCGCTGGAATGTACCCATCAAGTCGAACGTTTTTGATGCGCTTCGCAGCTGGGACACATATATCCAATGGGTAAGATGATCCTTCGTCGTTTTCTTTGTTTCCGAGGGTATAGCTACCATTCGCTTCGAGTGAGGTTCGGTTCGGGAGAGATAGAAGAGCGTTCCATATCTCCGACGAGCTCTTATCCGTGACAGTGACGCATAAATGATGAACGCATGGGGCGATTCTGGCTCAAGCTTGAGACGGTCCAGTTGGAGAATAGATCTCTCGAAGGGTGGCTCAAAACTTCTCACTACGAGGTTCAATTTTTTGTTTGATGGCATGATGGCTAAGGTCACTTATTGCGAGCCGACACACGCAGGGTAGTGAGACGCTTCTACACTTAAGCCTGTGGATATAACTCTTTTGTAAAAGCCTTGACATGCACAAGTCTGAGCACGATTCCAAAGCAATTTTTTATTCAGACCGATAGCTTGAAACAGATATAGCATTACACACAACGGCGAAATTTTATTCGCAAGATGGTCTTTGTATCCCGATCTCGAAACATAAAATTGTCAAAACAGGGCGTCGAGTCCACCTAACGGAAGGTACAACAATGAAATATCTGTTTGAAAACACTACCATTCCTATCCCAAAGGTTTACTGTTCCTTTTTGCACAATAACAGAGCTTACATCGTTATGGAAAGGATCCAATGTTAGGCTTCGGCGCCTACAAGGCCTGCAGGGCTGTAGTGGTATTGCGATTGGCGCATACCGAGCTGAGAGCCAAGGGCCAGTGGGCCTTTGTAACGATATATACTGTTCTACTCTGGTATTCAACGTTGTTGAATACTCATCTACCTTTTTGGGTTTGTTTGGCGCAGTGGAGTAGAGCTGCGGTCTAACATCCAAGGCGAGGAATTACCAAAAGCCTAGAAAAACATGTCTGAAGAATCAATTGGGGGTATCCGGAAATAACTGTTTCACACTCAAAGATAGGTAAGTTAGCTCGTGTTCGCCAATTATGACGGATCAGTTTGGGAGTTGGATGATATTTAGATATGCCGGTGGGTTATCTACGGTCATCACCGGGTTTTTCACATGAGACTAAACAGATGCATAGCCTTTAGAGCTAGGATAGGTTGAGGCCCTGTTTGGTGCGCGCGTTGGAGAGGCCAGTGGGACCTCCAATACGCTCGCGGAGGTGTATTGGAGTTGTAGTTGGGCTCGTGTTTGGTAAACCAGCAGGTATTCATCCAGCCAGCACAGGTGTATTGGCGCTAGGTACGCCACCTAATTTTACACCCCTACAAGCGCCAAAATTACTGCGTCTATACCGTTTTAAGGTTGTATTAGAGTTGCAAACTGAACTGCTGGTCAAGAGGTGCAGTGAGAAATTTGACCTCCAATACAAAGTCATGTGATAGACTCTCTAGCGACGTGTAAGCCCAGATCTATCAAATCTATCAAATTTTGAAGTCACGTGACTTTGGATTGGACCCTGTATTGGACCTTTACCAAACACGACCCTCAATTCACTACAAAATATAAGCTCACACTAAGGGACGGCCTCGGCCACCTACTCGGCTCTATTACTCGCGCACTGGAGGTCGCACTGGCTGCTCCAACGCGCCTACCAAACAGGGCCTAAAGTACAACTCTGCAGACCAATCTGCCTTTACACGGCTGAAAGAACCGCTGCCCTTGATCAGTCACACAGATAGATAGCGATGCAGTGATAATTTCGCATTTTGGAGAGCAAGATGTGTTCTGTAATACGTGAATTATATTACCATCTATCAAGTACTAAGACCTTTTACGTTTTTGGCCTTCAACTGTGAATTCATCTCAAGGTAGCTGAAATTAGTCTCGGTTCGGTGTCTCTCATTTCGCGGTACGAGACGTTAGGATCCTTTGCACACTCACCCGAGGCGAAGAATTTATCGTCAGGGAAAAGATACGCGCGGTGAATTCCTAGCTGCGTTTCGAGCCTCTAGTACAGCTAATGTATACAAGGGGGGGGGGTGTGGCGAGGGGCATGAATAGTTGAGCATAGCTCGTGCAGCGCATAGCGCATAGCACACTTATCAGTCGAAGGGCTGCTTCGCTAGAAGCATCGTCTCAGATCTGGACGTATGTCCACTTAAACACTTCGCACCTCACTAACATTGCATCGATTGTTGTTACCGTCCATGCTCTTTACATGTTTCCACTACAAAGCTAATAGATCGTCCTCGAAAGCGCCGGGTGTGCTCCGTCGACCCTCTCACCCCGCGATTCCGCAGTTGCAAATCGCAGCTAGCACCGGACGCTCACCCCTTTCCGTCGTCCATGTCATCGTGATCAGGCTCGCTAACACACAGCGCCTGGGACGGCCGCACGGTGCTGCCCATGTGGCTCCAGGAACATCTTGACACAGTTCTGTCGCGTGTAAGTTGTGAGGTTGATGTAGAATATCAGTCGTAACTGGCGTAGCATGGACAACACGATATACACTTTGTTGCGAAGTCTTCGGGGGTGAACGTTGTTTGCTCAGCGTGCACACCAGACTCTAGGTTGGGGCGTGCACTTCTGTGGCGAGGCCTCCATCCGTCGGGTACGGGGGAAAGGGTTCTAGTGGAAGAGCAAAGCATACAAGCTAGATGACATACAGGGCGGGAGCCGAGCCAAAAATTCGCATCAAGCCTCATGACCAATACTTCGCCTCTTCACTCTATTGATTATATGAGCACGCGAATCTATCTAACCCAAATTAAGTAGACTGTCCAAGCTTTCTGTATCTGCGCTATTCGCCTCCACAGCAGCCACAACCCCACACCACACCAACTCCCTTCTCTTCTTCATTGGATCGCTTGTCGGCAGCTGCAGCGTTATCGGCATTCCTGGCCTAACCGTTAGTCCCTTACCCTTTACCCTGCTTTTCTCAAACGCGTTCTTGATATTCTCCAGTCTGCCCCCCCCCCCCCCCCCCAAGCGCATAGTAGAGTATGTCCTTGAGTATCCCCCTCGTCGTCACAATCTCCTCCTCTTTCAGCGAAAACCCGAATATCATCTCCATATGGTGTCCTTCCTCGTCGTGCCAATGCGCCCATATTTGGGCCGTGTGGAGATCGCAGGTGAAAGAGTAGTGCGCTGTATCGATAACGGCGGGTTGTTGATCCGGGGCACGCAAGGCTGTAAAATTTGTGAAGGTAGTTTACAACGACGGCGCCATGGCAGGCAGCTTGGTTGTGCGTGTGCGAAATGTTTTCATTTAAGTTAGGCGTCTTTCAATGCGAGGCCAGAAAAGGGAAGAGGAGATATTGCGTGAGGCAGAAGCTGTGCATGGGCACTGTCAGTGAAGAAGGGAAAGATGGAACGACTTGAAGACTCCACCCATCGAGCAGCCGCTCCTCCTTAGCAGTGAACGCAGTCGCACTTAGCGGCTCTGTGCTCTGCGCATCCCTCATCGTCACATATCCAATCGTGGTATCTGGCCTTGGTTGCGAGAGTTCCTTCCAGTCCTCCTTTACAGTTCTATCCGGCGGCGGCGGCGGCGGCAGGAAGTGCCCGTGCAGATTGATCGAGGGTCATCCTCTGCAGCCCCGCGGAATAGCATGTATGGCTCAACTCGTTGGATGCCGTTTCTCTCATTCTGCTGCGCGGGTACACGGCGCTGCTGCTTGATCTTGGCAGCGTTGGGCGAAAGCCGGACATTTGGGTCGCGCGGTGTGAGAATTATAGAGGAGACATGCTCCTGATTTCTGGCTGTCCGAGGGCCTAGAGGTTCCTCTGTGTAAGGGGCAGAGAAGGGCTTAAAGAACGCTGGGAATGTGGAGGGGATGATGAACGGGCTGCACGACGCTTTGTAGGCCCTGAGAATGAAAACCCCGGCGTGGAGCAGGTTTTCTGATCGAGCGTGTTTCCACGGGAGCATGAGAATGACGATAGCGAAATGGTTGGGTGTAGTTGTTCTTGACGTTGTCGACGGGACGGTCATCTAGCAGCTTGGTGGCCGATAAATGAACAATAAATTGAACAGCTACATAGATAGCATACTATCAGATCCTCCACGACGATTACGCTCAACAATAATACCTTGCTACCGCATAACTACTGAGCTCTGACCACTCATGATACTCATGAAGCGGTTTTATCCACTCAAACTCTCATCTGCGCCCGAATTTTCTACCTGCCTTGCAGACTCAATTTGTGGAGAACAAGGTCAGCGACCCGGAGAATGATAGCTATGTCTTGAAGCCGCCTCACTCGAGCCTCTAAGTCAATGTAGGCTTCTTGAGGAGAATGCGACCTTTCGTGGTTTGCGCAATCTCCGTCCTCGTATTGCACATCCATATTACGTAGCGCTTGAGCCAGTACTCTGGACTGAGAGCGCGGGGGCTCGCAGCCATGTTATGGCTCCATCTCACTAGCTAGTAACCTCCGGGGCTAGGTCCCACTTGCTTTGGCGGGGCGCAAAAATAGGTTCTAGCGTTCCTCCAACCCGCTCATGTGCAGAAGAGAACCAATTGGACGCTCTTCCTCTGCCCGTTGCTCTGCGCGGCGTTTGCCGTCCAAGTCATGATCATGCATCACACTTATTGTGCAAAGCGGTGGGTATGACGGGTTGTTAGTGCGCGCCACCGCACAGATAGAATTTGCACGGGTAAGGAGCGCTAGAGGATCGCTACGAAGGCTGATCGAATCGGACAGACCACTCCGGTGGCTAGAAAACAAACCATTAGTCTTGTTTGTGCAGCCTATCCAAAGCTTGGGCATTCTCAATTCAGCTTAGATCCGCCCTACAGTGCCTTCGAATGGCGGAGTGCATCCCGGTCAAGGTTTGACGAATTACAGCTATGATTACGCTGGCTGTGTGCTCTGATTCGCCAAACTTTGATAGGGATACGCTCCAACAATGCGAAGGCCTGTAAGGCCTGACTCGAAGCCTTTCACAAGCACCCCTGAAGCTTTGTTTAACGGTTTGTTTGCTGCAATTCGTTAGCTGCTAGCCTCCGATTGAAAAATGACCGTCGTTCGCTTGATAGGCCCGATTCAAACGCTATTTCTCATAACGTAGCTTATGTGAAGGTTCTCGTTGAGGGCTTCGATGAGGAGAAAGAGCCAAGATGACAACACTGTAACCGATCTATGAGGCGCCTTTAGAAAGCCATGCAGTCAGTACCCATGTCTATGCTGATTCTGCCGCGCCCAACCAAAATAACATCTTCACCGTTTCTCCTTGTTCTGATTTGGTTTCTATTTAGTTCCTCGTTTTTTTTTTTTTTTTTTTTTTAATTAAAAGGATCCCAATTTCTGGCCTTCACAAATCCCCATCTTGCTGCTTCGTCTCCAGGAAAGTCTCTTCGCATTGTTCCCTACATCCTCCGCGTACTCCGCTGCGCTCGATACTACACTATGGCGGGAGACAAGGGTATGGGCAATGAGTATTCGATATCCTTTTCCACCGCCCTCATCATCACTGCCTTCATATCCGTCGCTCTCTACAACGTGGGAGAATTGACTGTGGCCATTTTCCGCACCTTCAAGCGATGGAGTGGCCTATACTTCTGGTCGGTTCTCGCATCTTCCTGGGGCATCGTTCCTTATTGCATTGGCTTCATACTTAAGTTCTTCCGCCCCAAATTATCAGCCATGGTCGCCTTGAGCCTGATTTCCCCCAGCTGGGTCTTGATGGTTACTGGTCAATCTCTTGTCCTCTATTCTCGCCTTCATCTCGTCGCTCGTGGTACTTCAAGTGATCGTTGGGTCCTGGGAATGATCATTTTCAATGCGCTCATCTGTCACGTTCCGATAATTGTTCTCGTGTACGGCTCCAACTCGTCTAATCCCGGCCCTTTCATCCGTGTTTATTCGGTATTCGAGAAAATTCAGATTACAGTATTCTTTCTCCAGGAGGTCATCATCTCAGGCATGTACGTTTATAGAACCGTACGACTACTCCGCCCTGAGGGTAACATCCGCCCCAACGGCCGCAACGTCATGAAGCATCTAATCTGGGTCAACGTAATCGTCATCGCACTCGACATCACCATGCTGGCCATAGAGTATGCAGGGCTTTACGATATTGAAGTCACATATAAGCCGTTTGTATACAGTATAAAGCTCAAGATGGAGTTCGACATCCTCAACAAATTGGTCACGCTGTTCCAAGGCAACAACCAAAAATCCTCCAGCAATTCTCACTCGGGCACGCATCATCCCCGCTCAGAATACATAAGCATCAAGAAACAAGGCGGGATGTCCAGGTCGGTAAATGACGGAGGTAATGGGACAGTGCTGGGTAGCGTTGTCCATAAATCTCCCGGGCTGAAGGCTGGAGAGGTTGTAAAGACGACGGAGATTAGGGTGGCAAGGACCGACACGGATGGGAATGATATTGAGCTTCACGGTTTGGGCAACAGAAGCGCGAACGATGGCACTGGGCAGGGGAGGAGAAAGAGTGCGAGCTCGAGCCAGATTCAGATCGTAGAGAATATCCCTTATAGTGGTCCATATGCGGTTGCGTCCAGACCCAATTAGAATTATACTTGTGTCTTTAGCACCAGTACTCTCGAACCACTCTTCCGTCTTGAAGATGAAATTCCACACCCTATCATACCCCCCTAGGCTTAAACCCGAAAACCCCGGCCGCGTTGGAGGCCAATAAACTTGGAAGATGAGAAGTAATCCGCCATCGTACACCACCCTACTAAAACACCATATCTTCCTGTACCATTGTTAATCACGTGCCTGCGTGCCGCGGCCAAGGAAAGAGGCGTGCGCCGAGCAATATATAGTCTTTGCGATTACCGAGTCGCCTCCTTCTAGCCTACCTTGCCATCACTCTTCTCTACGTTTCAGCAATTAAAAAGTCGCGGCATTCAAGATACATAGGAAAATTCTCGGATTTCCCCTAACGTACAAGAAACAGTTTTCAACACCCAGGAAAGTTCGCCCGCATATACTGGCACGCCATTTTTGTTAGGATCATCCGCTCAGCCTATGCAATGAAAGTTGGCAACTCACCTGCCCAACATCATATAACCTTATTCAACACGCCCGGCGTGAGCCAGTAGACCTTGTCTTGTATACCCACTTTTTCAAAGACCTTTGCAAGCTGATCTTTCGATTCCGAAAAATGCCCCCCACGGCTGGTAGTGCATCGGCACCAATATATCCGCTTTGATCTCGCGAAACAGATGAATAGCCTGGTGGCCGTCCATGGTAATCTGTGGCAGGTCATCCGGAAGCGGTGCCTGAGTAGCGCCGAGGTTGAGCATAGCTACGGCGATGTGGAACTTGTCACGCATCTCAGCCAACTCCTTGATGTAGACAGTGTCGCCCGAGAAGTAAATAGCATTCGGTAATCCATCTTTGTTTCCGAACTCAGGCGCTGTTAGGATAAATCCAGTGCACTCGCCTTCAGGTAAGTTTTGACAAGGCGTACGTACCAGTGACACTGGAGCGCTTCCCACTCGCCTCAGGCGTAACTGTTTCCCAAGGGTCGATTCCACGAACACCAGGACGCGGGTGGAGTTTCTTGGCACCATCCATCGTTGTAATGACCTTGCGGCCGTCAAGAAAGCGATGGCCCAACTCGTCGAGGTTGTCAGGGTGGTCCTCGTGGCTTAGGAGGACTACTTCGATTGGAGGCAGATTTTCCCATGTTAGATGGTCATTCATGCTAGATAAGCAACATTTCTCTAAACGGCAGCGACCACGGTGCAAAAGCGACCACGAGCTAAGAGCATAGGGGAGAATGAGTGATCCTATTCTCTTTCTATACAAATCGAACACCATTTAATAATCGCAACAGATATAAGCTAATCTAAAAATCCAAAAGCTCAACAAAAATGCACTCCAAGCGGTCGCTATGCAATACGATTTAACCAAGTTTCTACGTCCTACCGACGTGTAATGTCTCTTTACTCCATTACCAGACAAGGCCAATCACTGAGGAGCCGCCATGAAAGCAGCATCGCAAATAATAGCGAGCACCTCGCTCTGAGCCGGGCCGATAAAATTCCAAGGTCCTAACCCAGCATCCGAGAAGATGATATCAACGTTCGGCTCCCTCTTCACGATGATCGGGTTATCCTCGTTATTGAGAATCTGGCACCTGAGATCCTGCTTCTCGACCCCAGCGCCGATCACCAGCTCAAAGCTGGTCTGCTATAAAGCAACATATCGCCAAAACAACCTCATAATAAGTGAAGATGAGAACAGCGCGTTCTTGATCGACCTCAATCTCGCAATCAAGGAGCAGCGCGAGAAGTCGTCAGGGGCGCGTGGGGGGGGGGGGGGGGGGGGCCGGCACGCGAGTGTTCATAGCAATCAGGGTGCTTCTAGATAACGAGAATCACTCGTTCATGAACGGCCTCGAGTCGTTCTTCTAGGTGCTTTTCTAGACATGTATACACTATGATAGGCCAAAGAAAGAAGGAGTAGCGCTACAGTATGAAAAGTGGAATTTTATCAATACGGTCGCTGAAATAAAGAAAGGGAGATTTTCTCAAGGAAGCAGAAGAAAACTTCACGCTGTATTTCCAGCCATTAACCCCTCTCATCAACAGATTGTGGAGAAAGGCCTTCCCTAACGGTAGGAGGTAGAGGGAGCTAAATCCAAACCTGTATCTTAATAAGAAGGAGATTTTGCGAGCAGCTCAAAATGAGTTGAAAGGAAGCAATTAGGCCAAGTAGAAGCAGCGCTGACATTGTGACTCGAAAATCCTAATATCCTTTCAAAGCCTGCTTTGCTCGCTAAATAATAAAAATCAGAGTGCAAATGTCAGAAAGGCCCATTTTACGCTAACATGGCGACATGCTAAAGGGGTATATGGATTGGGCAAATATCTCAAGGTTTCCGCCTTGACTTCCGGTAGTACCACAGACACAGGCCGTAGTTTTACATCTCGTTTTATAGTATAGGGCGTTAGGATCTTTTATATACATACTTACACGAGGCGTGGGATTTATTACTAGGAAAAAGGTACGCGCGGTGGATTTCTAATTGCGTTTCGAGCCTCCGGTACATATGATGTGTATGTACGTACTTGCGATGCAAGTCGACGTTCTGCTAGAGTATAGGCCGTGCTGGGTTGCAACTGTGCTTGGGAACTCGAGCCAGATCTGTGAGACCGTTTTGAGAAAGATAGCCGTAGATGACACTAATCATTTCGGTGGGCATAACGTTAAACATACGGGGGCCTTCCCGGATGAAGAGCGCCTGAACGGGCGAATCCGTTTCATCCTACACATCATCCAGCTTATTCCCCGATGTATCGAAAAGCTTATTTATTGCTTTTCTGAGCCTATTGAGGTGGAGAGCTAGGCTCATTATTGAAGTGGGTTGATTAGAGTGGACTGGTGTGACCGTTACGCGGCAAGAGTTCTGTGAGTTAGTGATGAAATAATGTGAAATTTGAAGATATTGATGATTATATATAGTGACGAGGTAATTATTGTTGATCTTGTCACGGTATTATCAAGCGTGGACTTTATTATCGGGATTTCAACATGGCGAAAACTCAAACATTATCTTCAATTATTCAGACACGGCCAGGTCACTCAATCTCAAATACCCCTCTGCGTATTACGAGAGTCTCTAAGCTGGACCTAATAGAGTAGAGAGAAAAATACAGAGCAGCTGGCTCTGTTGCCTGGTGGCGAAGTGAATGCAAGACCCTGCGAATAGCGATATACAATTTGGTCGATCATCATGTCGATTAATTAGCAGCTACCGCGAAAGCCATTACTATGCAAGCAAAGAACATGATATAGAAACAAATCTACCTCCGAAGCATATGCTTGGATCGAGTAAGTAGTGCAGTCCGCTATCCGAAACCTAGAGAAGATATCATCTATCACGACCGAATTTTGCTCGGATGAATTTAATTGATCTGATTTATAAAATTTTACTGAAGATTGCTACTATATACAACCTAATTAATTCCACGGATTATCATAGATTCGATCACCGACATCAAACGCATGGCAAGCGACACCATAATTGCAAATCAAGTCATCACCAGAATACCACAAAACCTCTCCAACTACATCATAACATATACAGCACCTTCTCACATCACTTAACAATCACGTTTCTGCACTCAAACTCTCTCCCGATGAAAACATAAGTCTTAATTCAGCATCCGCCCAACCTCTCCCAAAAATCTAACCACTCCAAACCGCGGGCCCAGGCGGCGTATAGCTCGTCGGGACAGGATAATAAATATTGATCTTGACACCAGGATCATTCGCACTATACGCGCCCGGAATCGCAACCAAAGGGCCCGGACTCCCACTCCCACCATTCTCTACCTTGACCTGCGCACAACTAATATAAAACTGCGCGCCGCCCACACTCCCCGCGGAATGCAGCCCAATATGCTCCACACGCACAAGATACTCGCCGGATGGCGTGCTCCGGGGAATCGTGAACTTGACCTGCGTCATGCCGTCCGAGGGCCACTTCATTTGGCCCGACGAAAAGGTTGCGCCTAGCGAGTACACCTTGAACCACACGTTGCCGGAGCCGTCCCAGGTGGCGGCAGTCTTGCCGGCGGGGACCTTGGCCATGTAGAATTGGAGGGGCCCCGGGTGCGAGATGGAGGTTACGGCTGTGAAGCCGACGGTGTCGCCTGCCTTTACGGTGTAGGTTTGCGAGGCGGTGCCAGGGGAGAGTTCGTAGCAGCGGAGTTGGGAGGAGGCCACGTCTGTTACGGGGCCATTGGATTGATAGTTTGTCTGGGTGGGGTGTTAGTATAAGGGGTGCAGGGGGTGTGAGGGAGTGAAGAGACGTACGGTTTTGCGAACGTAGGTCCAGAGTCCGGTTGTTTTGCCGCCCGCGATGAATTCGGGGAAGGTGTAGTGCGCGCTGACCGTGCTGGCCGCGGCGAGAAGGGATACAATGACGGACTTCATCTTGACTGAATCAGACTCGAGAGTAGGAGTGATTCAAGCTGGAAATGTACCTGTAGGAAAAAAAAAAAAAAAAAAATCCAACATGAAGTCCCAGGACCCGTCTATATATACTTACTTACCCAGCTATACCGTGCTATTTTGTCAGTCACCCGCTCTCCGACATCCATCTCCTAGCCCATGTCCTGCAATATGCCAACCCTAGGCTTCGCGTGCAATACTTTGACTCCCATGCCTAGCTCACCAGTCCAACCTGCACAAACTTGCGTAGCGTCGCAGTATGCTCACATTACCGGTGGGAACTTTTGTCCCCACACTCAAAACAGTCCACAAATCAACTCGCCCTTGAACCAAGATATTTAATTCGCAAGAAACAATAGATGAAACTAGTTCCGCAGCCATGTAACGTGATTGGTTCACACCTAACCCTTACCCGGCACTGGCGAAACGTGACCCATACTCTAGTATAAATTGCCGCTTTGCCATCGCGGTATAGATTGTTATGTGGACCTAGTGGCTGCCTATTCTCGAAACGGAGTATGGAACACGGAGCGACGGAAGCATGGTAGGCATGTTGGTAGGCATCTGGTATTTACATATTTGGCTCCGGACGCAGAGATATATTATGTGGGGATTTTACTGACGTAGATGGTCGTACAGGAGGTAAATAGGCAAACCCGGGTATGAAGGGGGAAAATAAATGAAAATGAAAGCTTGTCTTGTTACACCCGAAGCCATGCATCTAGATCTGTGGCGATGACATATAGACTAGGTGCTGTATATTACATGCAAGGAGAAGCGATTGAAGAACAGGTACCTGTTGATCGGGCGATCGACATCGCACTTGCGGAAGGCGGGAGCGACATCTTCGAGACTCAAGGATCGTAGTCGTTGTCTGTCCTCTACAAGTGTACGTGACGAGGTAAAACAAATGATCGAGACTCATACCGGTTTTGTCATGAGGTTCGTCCCTCATCCTCTTCCTCCCCAACCTCATAACACAAATCTTCGCCACCGATCTCTGGATATCCAAATACGCTCCGATACAAGCGCTTTCCTAATCCCTTCTTCTGCGCCATAGCTAGCACCATGACAATTGGTAAATGCCAAACACTAGCCCAAAATAAACCTCGCGCAGTCCCCTTATGCCCATCGGCTTTGTAGAAATGCCATGCCTTGAGCACCATCCACCCGTTGATCGCGCTGCTGGTAGCTATAAAACTCCAATCTGTGACGCCGCAATATGACAGTCCAATACAGACGGGGAACATGAAAACTGCATAGCGTAAGGCGACGCGCCCATTTTGCGCAGGATTGACCCAGGCGAGCATGCGATATCCGGCGTTTTTGTACTCTTCACGGATGGACCAGCTTAGGGCGTTGAAGTGAGGGAATTGCCAGGCAAAGAGCAGAGCGGCGCATAGCCAGCCACCGGCCGACCCCTCGCCAAAGAGCAGTTCTTCCCATGTTCCATCATGTGCGTATTGACTTGCTGCGGCTGTCCAGCCCATGAGAGGTGGGATGCCACCAACGATTGCGCCCACCCATGTGTTCAGGACCGATATGCGCTTCATTGGTGTATATATACCAGCATACAATGCGATATTCGCCAAGCCGAGGAAGGCAGTGGTGGGATTGACGCCATAGTACAATGCGCCTGTGCCAGCTACTCCACATGCAACAGCGAAGATGATGGCGCCTTGGGGGCTGATGAGCTTCCGCACAAGCGGCCGGTTACAAGTCCGGCTCATCTGTGCGTCGTATTTGGGCTCCATGAGCATGTTGAAGGCATTCGCAGATGCTGAACACAGCGCCGTGCCCGATGTGAGAAAGAAGAGTGTGAGGGTCGAGAGGGAGGGCGTAGCGGTTGCTGCGGGTGCAAGCAGCTGTGGAACGGGGTATAACGAATATGCGGCGGTCGCTGTGAGGACGACGAGGAATGAGAGTCGTGGTTTCGAGAGTGAGAGGTAGGTGGTCAAGATGCGCTTGATCGATCTCTGGGGGAGGCCCAAAGATAAGGTGGCTAGCTTCGACGATGCGTCTGGCGCAATTGGGTATGCTGTTTCCGGCTCTTCTGTTGCTTGTTCTTGCTCCTCCTTTGCCTTTTTCCTGCGCCGGTGTGGGAGCACTGGCTCTGTGCGTGCTGCTGTATCCTCCCTCGCAATAGCCGCAATTGAGCTCTGAAGCTCCCGCCTCGATCTGCCAAACGTCTCTTTAAGCGTTGTATTCGCCCAGAAGTAATCTTTACCAAACGGGCTTTTGCTCTTCCCCACTGCTGTCGCGCCCTGTTTATAGGAAGATACCGAAGAGAAGGAATATCGCGCCGTGACTGGCACCCCAGCAAGCCTCCTCCAGCACCGCAGGCACACTTTGGCCACATCGCGAGGCGCAACTGCACGCGAAAGCGCCGGTCGAAAACTCATGACGGCATGGGTAGAACATTCGGCGTGGGGCAAAGTAGGGTGATACTTTTTGGATACAGCCATTTGCCAAGACCGCGGCTAGCGGTCCGACTTATCACAGGCCAGTCACCTGTCAACCATTAGACAGACGCAGCATCACCACGTAAACATATAACACTATTATTCAAGTACTGTAGATGTTGAAGTAAACCACAAGGGCAATATTATACATGCTTTCGCAAGTCTAAGCAGCCGGGGAAAGTGGCTTGTAGCCTCCCAAACTTTCTCATGTCCAGAGTGATAGTACAGAACGCGCTTTCACATCGTCCCCCACTGTCCCTAATCATCGTCGTTCGGATTCGTGTCCGACTCGTAATCAAAATCATCTGGAACAGTGGCCTCGTCTTCACCTTCATCTACCAAGTTGTCGCTGTAGGGTGCTGTTGTAGATACCGACACGCCTTCTGGTGCTAGGTCACCCGACGAGCCTGAAGCACGAGGCGCAGGGGCGGGAGCCGCTTTCTTAACCTTGAGTTCAAGTAAAGACTTTGGCTCTGAGGGCATAGTGTCTGTGAGAAGGATGACACCAAGAGTTGGCTAGCAATCTGTTAGCAATGGATCCGAGCATAACCGTAAAGTGGCACTGACCTTCTTTACTGGAACATATCGCTCCTCGGGGAAGCTTATGTACTTGACTTGTGGTGGAAGCACACGCGACATGTTCTCAAGACTATAACCAACCCTCTCCTTCTCAACCTTCCTCTTTGATGATTCGGACGACTTCTCCTTGTCGTCCTTCTTCGCATCATCATCATCAAGGTCCATCTTGTCATCATCTGCTGTCAATACCTTGGGAGTGGTGGGTGTTTGATCAACGTCCATGCTCTCTCGTCGGCGTTGTCGCTCCTTGACCATTCTACGGCGCTTGTCCTGTGCTGTGGTTGAAAGGACGGCTGTCTTGATCTTCTCGGGCGCTTCCTCGGCCTTGACTTCCGCCTCTGGTGGATAGTCGAACATGCTCGGCCGGCTGTTGCTGTGGAATTGGAAAGAAGGAATATCGAGCTCCTGGTCGACACCGATAACTGCGGTGGGCGTGAAGCTCAGTGCCAGGAAGTGGGTTAGCGGGAACCAGTACCAATATTGTGTAAAGACAGCCATGCCAATGATGGCAGCCATGTTAAGAGTTCCGGTAGGGGTTTGCAGGCCAATAGTGCAGTTTCTGCCTCCAGCATCAATGATACCGAGAGCAAGCGCACAACCGAATTTCGCCATGGCATCTTCGTGACGGTCACTGACAACCTTTGTGAGTTGCTTCCGGATGGCGACAACCTTAGGGTTCATGACCTCATTTTGCTGCACCATGATCATGGCAAGGGCAATGAGTGCACCTTGTCGGACAAAGTCGGTCGAGTCCTTCATCATAGGCTCCAAAAGGTCCACAGCCTCAGGCAATCCAGTACCGGCGCAGGCGATACCAAGAGCCATCGTGGCTCCATATCGTACATGAGGATTATATGACTCGGCAAGAAGCTCAACCATGCGAGGAACGCTACCTGGCTTCCTGAAAAGGACGAAGCCTAAGCTCATGACAGCTACTCGTCGAACATCGTCGCTTACGTCACTGACAGCAACATGCAGCAATCTGCGCACAGCCTTGTTGCTACTAGTACCACAGTATGCGAGGGCAATCGTCATGATACCTCCATAACGCAGTGTTGGATCCGGATCCTCGAGAAGACCATTGACAAGCTCGTCTGCAGCCTCTTGTCTGGCGTACATGATAAGAGCCATGCCCATGGCAAGACCCCGGACAATCTTCTCGTGCTGTGTATCATGTGCATATTGAATCATGTCCTCAAGGGCCTTAATGTTCCCGGTGCCCAACATGACAAGACCCATGGACAGACCAACAGCTTCGCCGTTGACGGCGGAATCGGTGTAGAGGACACTCTTGAAGGCATCGAAGATCTCCTCGGAGCCAGTGGCCATACCTGCAACACCGACACCAAGAGCACCGCCATGTTGAATAACCTCCTCAGAGGCATTTTGGAATTGCTTGAGCAAATAATCGAGGACGTTGCTTCCATGGTTGGCGTAGATCAGACCGAGGGCATAGAGGGAGCCGCCCTGCTCGTAGTGTGAGCCGGAAGAAACGCTGTCTTTGGGTAGGTATGGCTCGAGGAGCTTTTGCCCTTGGGTAATGTTACCCCGGTGGATAACTCCCAGAGCAGCAGTCGCCGTGAATTTTGACCAGTTAACCGCTTTGCCTAACCAATCCAAGTTTTCTCGGAAGAAAGTGTCGTTTGTAGTGCCAGCATTCATGAATGCGTTGGCAAATGTGACGCCAGTGTGGAAAATTGAGTTTCTCGATTCCAAGCTGTCTCGAATCTTGTTCAAGACTGCTTTGTCTGTGTGGTTGTTCCTGTATAGGAACTCGAGGTTCAGCTCAATAGTCTTGGTTCCTCGGAGAATATGGCGGACGGAACCATAAGCCTTCGACTGTTCCTCCGCGACTGAACCCTCCCTTGTGCGGGACACTACAGTTGAAACATTGCTTGTATCCACATTCGCCACTAGAGAGTCGGATTCTCCTGCATGATCCCCTTGTGATCTACGCGATGCATCTCCGTTGGCTGTAGGCTTCGACTCATCGTCCTTGTCCGTTTCTGGAAATTCTTCCATGACCTTTGCGAGGAACTCCTGAGTACCATTCTCGTATAGGTCGAACGATATTTGGTAAGCGGTTGCGCGCGACTTGTCATCTCCTTGTTCGATCAAATGGCGGATGAGCTTGGAAGCCAATGAGTGCTGGTTTAGGTACACCACACACTTTGCGATGGAAAAGTAATCCGGGTTCGGAATCTCGTTGTCGTTCAGCAGGTCGAGAATAAGGCGAAGTATCTGCACGGATTAGCTTTCGTACCATAAACTCTATGTCAGATTCATCAAAACATACCTCGTTCCTCAAGCCACGCTCTTGAACAACGTTCATGCAGATATCAAGGACATAGTCCATCAATTCCTCACTCTTGGTGCCAGAGCTTTGTGCAGGCTTTTTGCCACCCTTTTTCTCATCCTGGCTAGCACGGATGATGGAATCCCGCAAAACCTCAAGGTTCCGTGCCTCGATCGCGATTCCAACGACCTGTTTGTAGTCGCCGCTCTCATAACAGCTCTCGAATATCCGCCGTATTGTGTTCTGGAGATTCTTCTGGACGTTTCGCTGCAGAATAAGCGGGGTAGGATGTGCTCCAGATACACCTGCGTTGCCACCCCCAGGAACTGTGGGGTCGAAGCTCGACGAGTCTTCGCGGGAGAGGAGGGATTTCGATGGTAGCGCGGATTGTGAGAATGGTGTGATGGGCGAGGCTAAACCTGCTGAAGTGCTGGACGCTCCAGCTGAGTTCACGGGGAAGGATGTGCTTAATTGGGGAGGCGCCTGGCTCGCCTTGCTGACTGGTGTTGGTGGGTTGTGCAGGGCGGAGAGGGCGATGTAGGTATCTAAGCATTTCGCTGAAGAGTCCAGTTAGCCATGTAATGATTTGGAGAGAAGAAAGGCCGAGACACGGCACACAGACGCGATGTGATGGCGTGCGCAATGAGCATGTGCAAGGACAAACGCATGTCTTACCCATTATTGTCTCTTCGAACTCGGCAGCTTTGTGGATGTCAAAGAGCTTGCCCGCACCTAGCGCAAAAATCATGCTCTCGTTGTACTCTTCCAGCTGATAGTACACCTTGGCGGCTACCAGTGCAGCGAGTTCTCGCTCTGGAAACGAGTCATCTTCGTAAAGCGCCTCACTGTGACGCACATCGTCAGCGGTAATTCCACAAAAACAACTCTAGAGAAGGCCCCAGAGCTTGCATAGGATACCTACATCTGACTAACGGATCCAGCAACTTCTGGCCACAGTAGGTCGATCTCGTCGTTCAGTCGGCGCAGGGCGAAGGAGCGCAGGGCCGGGTCGGGCTCGGCGAGGAAGCCAACGACGCCGGCAGCAGAGGTGAGGCCGACCATCGTGGTAGGCTTGGCAGCGATGATAGTCGTGTGCTGATGCCGTGGGGGAGCTCACAGGGTTGAAGTGAGAGGCAGCTGTTGCGGAAGGCCGTGGAAGGAAATGGAGCTGTGCGGTGGCGCCTGAGGTCTGGATGTGATCAAAAGGTGTTTGAGCTCTATCTGATGTGGAGTGGCTCAGGGTGACGCAGTGAAGGAAGGACAAGAAGGGGGAGGGGGCTCTGATGGAGGGAGGCGCGATGCCGTTGTTGCTATGTTCGGGGATTCGACGTGACGAAACGCCAGTGGACAAGCTAGGTACCTACGCTGTGTTACATAATCACCCTTCACGATAAGCACCCACGGCCCCTCATTCGGTTGCCTGCCCAACCCTCTTATTGCAAGGAGCACTGTAAGTAATTTGACTGGATAGCATCACGGTAATTCTGAGTGCAGCGCCTTGTAAAGACGGGAGGGGTATCTCATTATGCCGTAAACTCCTACCAGTATGCTACTGAACTGAAGCCGGTCTCTCAACGCCAAACCGATGCCAAAATGCTACCAAACTAAAGCCGGTCTCTTTTCTTACCATTACGCGCCTGGAGCAGCAGACGTGATTTCACGAGAGAGGACACGTAAATTATTCATCATACCGGTAATCAAGGCCTCGAACTTGTTTTCTTCGTTCCTCCTCACTTTATCTGCGTTGTCAAGCAAGACATCCGAGCTCAGCTCCAACTCCAGCTCGTGGTTCTTCGAAGACCCTGTTTGGACCTGCGTCAAATCCACTTGGTATGCCTTCATCCAGGAATACGACATGCGGTCCTTCATCCGTTTCATGCTGTCTGGTGTCTTGCCTTGTTCAACAACCGGTTTCAAATCATCAATGGGGCCAGGAAAGTTGATTTCAAGATTTATTCCAATACGGTAGTCCCATTCCGTTTGCGGAGAGCTGATCTCAAGATTTGCTATGCGGTGCTTGATCATACTTCGTAGCACTTCGTTTGTCTTTTGATCTCGGGTCACGCGAATTCGTTGGCGAACGCCGCCTGCATGGATAAGACGCTTCACGGTATCGGGGAGCGTGACGAACTGTTCCTGGCCAAGCTCGAAGAAACTGTCCACTTCTCGTGTGTGTTGGTAGTCGATGGGCGCACGCGATGCGCCTGGTGCTTTCGAATCGCTCGCTTGGGTGTTGAGGTACTTGTTCATGCGCTTGTGCTGTTCCATTGTCATGGTGCTCTCAAACTGGAGGTCCATGTTCTGCGACTTGATGACGGTTTCGGTGTCATGGAAGCCGCGCAACCGCGCCTTGCTTGCTTTGTCGACGATATGACCCCAGCGTGCCTCTATCTCCAGTTGTGTATGCTTAGACTCGGCGATCGCCATGCGGACATGTTCGTTGTTGACAGCTTGATTCCAGATGAAGTCGCACACTTTGCGCACCACGTCATCGTAGACATGCGCATCGTTAGAGACTGGTCGCGCATAGCCGGCCAGCTCACCGGCGGCGGCAGGATGAAAGGGCGCGGGCGTGACGTTCCCACTAGATGAAGGTCCGTGGCGATGGGGTATGGGTGGTGGGGGAGGTTGTGAAGGGTGGGTAGTAGGTCGAGGCTGGATGGCAGGTGGTTTTCGTGCTTGCTGCAGCTGCTGTTGCCTCTGTAACTCTGGTGAGAGTTGCTCGCCCTCTCGGTATGCCCATATGGGCTTTGGGTCATGACGCTTGCGTTTCAGCATCTGCCTACGCGTCTGCTCTGAGGGTGTTGGAAGGTTGGCGGAAGAGGCAACGGGGCTAGGGGCAGATATCGAGCTCGGCCTAGAGAGAGAGCGGCGTGGTGGCACCGCTGGGTCCGCATCGTGGTTTACTAACGCAGATATGTCCATGGTAGGCAATGGTAGGGTTGTGCTGCGATGCATTCTGGGTCGTGTATGGGTCGCGTACTCACTTGCCCTCCGGGTGCCAAGCCGCTAACCCTGTCCTGTGTCAGCGTTTGTCTGCTTCTTTGTTGCACTTGGAGGCTCTATCAAATCAATGGTTTTAGGATGCTCTGATAGACACGCAGACGAAGGTTTGGTGCTACTTGCAATGTTGTCGTTAAGCTTGTTTCGTTTTGTTACGTGTAGTGCTAAACCCAATCTCGTACCATATGCGCCAGGCGGTCGTAGCTTCACGAGTCATGCTCTGGATGCTTTCCACAAGTTATCTCCGCGCAGTTATGCACCCAGCCTCGTTCCCAACGACTTCTTCCAGCACCTTCAAGCCTCATAATCCAGACCAAGATCCTCCTGTGCTGGCACGATGCGGAGGGTGTTTGTGTGACCCATTCCCCCTCTCCAGCCTTGCACACAGATGACTGGTGCACCCTTCTCTAGAACGCCGAGCTTGATAGCGTTCATAATGCCCCAAGTCAGACGGCGGTCAACATCCTCTTGCCATGGCGCGTTATTGAAGTCGGGCTTGGCCTCCGGGAAAAAGAAGGGATAGACACCGCGGTACAAATGGGAGTACTGCGAATGTTAGTTGTGAAATTAAAAGCTAAGCTAGACAACATACTCTTGATGCCATGGCGTTACGTGTAACCATGATAATGGGGCATACCGGGCGGTATTTTGAGACCAGACGAGCGGTAGTACCACTAGTGTACGTTAATATGACATGTGCAAAGGGTAGGATAAGTTGTACAAGACTCACCTAGTGGTCAAGACTAGGATGGCACCAGCATTCTGCTCCAGACTGGCACTGACGGCAGCCATGGCACAAGTCTCGGTAGTAGGGCATGGTACGGGAGCCAGTTTCCTCAGTTCATCAAAAGCGTTGACATATGGGATAGCAACCTCAGCAAGCAGACAAGTTTCGTGCATCATAGTGACGGCCTCAACGGGGTAGTCTCCCTTAGCAGTCTCACCAGACAACATGACGCAGTCGGCGCCGTCGAGAACGGCGTTACCTACATCGCTGACTTCGGCACGGGTCGGGCGAGGGTTGTAGGTCATGGATTCGAGCATCTGGGTTGCGCAAATGACAGGCTTTCCAGCAATATTGCACTTGGTGATCATCATCTTCTGGGCGATGAAGACCTGGCTGGGCGGGATCTCGATACCCAAGTCACCACGAGCGACCATGACGCCGTCTGTCTCTTTTAGGATATCGTCAAAGTTGTTCACACCCTGCTGATTCTCAACCTTGGCGATGATCTGGATATCTTTGCCCTCCTCGCCGAGAACCTCGCGAATGGCAATAATGTCGCTGCCGCGGCGGATGAAGGAAGCAAAGACCATGTCGACCTTGTTCTTCACACCAAACCTTAAGTCGGCCTTGTCCTTCTCAGATAGCGGAGGAAGATCGATGTCGGTCTTGGGGAGGTTGACACCCTTCTTGGAGGAGATCTTGCCGTTGTTCACGCACCTGACCCTGAGTGTTTGCTCGTCCACAATCGCGAGGACCTCGAATGACAGGACGCCATCGTCGACGTAGATGGTGCGGCCAACCTCGATAACCTTTGTGATGTTCTTGTAGTCGACATACATGTTCTTGTCATCACTCTTGGTAGCATAAGCCTCGTCGGTAGTGATGTTCATCTCGGTGCCGGCCTTGATGGGGATGTCTGCATCTCCGACAGTGTTACCTGTTCGGATTTCTGGTCCCTTAGTGTCGAGGGCAATGGCCAAAGGCCTGCCAGGCTGCGTCCTCTCGGCTTCGCGCGCATTGTTGATGACGGACTGGTGGTACTCGTACGAACCATGGGAGAAGTTCATGCGGACGACATTGAGACCAGCCTTGCGGAGGGCATTCATTTTCTTAGCATCGTTAGTCTTGGGACCGATAGTGCCGATAATCGAGGTCCGTCGGTACTCCTTTGCAGGATGGTACTCAGTGTTGAGCTGGCTGAGCCACTCAATCCTGGTTCTGCCAGCATTGAGGTGATCGAGGCTGTGGTGCTAGTGTCAGTGCTGACCTAGGTATTCCAGGGGCCATTTCAGTGCTGGGAATACATACGCATTAGCCATGTTTGCAAATAGCTTGAAGTGTTGTGCTGAGAAGGTTGATGTGGAAATGCAACAAGCTATGGCGAAGGCGGGGTATTTCACTGCTGTCGGTGACTAGAATACAATTGCTCTGGCAGAGGGTCAAGCAGGAGAAGAAAGTGAATTGGCAGACTTTCACTGGGGGAGAGGGCGCCTGGGTTTTGTGCTGGGACCAACTATTGTTAGTTTTGTTGGCTGTTGAGCCCTGGAGGGGTAGCCAGGCCTGCGCTTACCGTCCTGGGGTGGGTTGAAGAACGTGGGGCTACGGCGCGTTTGTAAATGCCAGGAGCAATAGATTTGCGAGAAGAGTGAGTTTGTGTCGTAAAACCTTTCTGATACGCGCCGACTGGTCCACTTATGTAGTACAGATGACCGCGCCTTGAGGGGAAAGCCAGAGTGTTGGTCGTGACCATTCTTTGCTTCTGCTGGCTCCCCACGTCCTCATCCCGCCCAGATAAGCTCCCAGGCATAAACTGCTTTTCCACTACATTTGAAAATTTCCTCGCCCCGCCTGGCGCATCCGACTTGGTCATTGTCATTGCCTTCGTCTCCTGCGCGGCCGGTTGTAAGTGCGTGAGTTGCTCAATCAGTCATCCGGACGGCTTGGAGGTGTCGTGCCTCGAATCATGCATGCGGGCAAGTCATGGGGATGGGAAGTGCTGAGAACAAGGCAGAGTTGCTCTTATATCGACTATTGTGAATAGAGCTCTGGTTCCTACTTGACCCGTATTTACCTTCCGCATGGCCGTTCGCGACACTTTGGCCCGAGGATGAGCAGATGAAGTGACAGGCGCCAAAAATAGGGCACACGACCCGGATTGACTTCAAGTGACAACGTCAAGCTAGGATGTCGGTTTGACAAAAAAGCACAACTGGCTTTGTATATTCAAGGCAGACGTTGACATTGACGCAATGGTAGTTTGGCAGATACCTATTCCAGAGCCGCAATCACATGCATGCAGACTTGCGTGGTTAGTCCAAGTCAGGCACCAGCCACATCGAGTACACCGCAGCTTTCATCCTAGTAACAGCTCATACACTCCCAACATCCTCCACATATCGCCTCACAATAACCTCCCTAAACACCCAGCACACACGCATATCGCTACGCACTTCTCACACTCCTCCCAAGTCGCCACCATGGTTGTATGTAATCCTATCACGCCGCCTCAAAAGCATGCGTGGCCACCATCCGCGTGTCGCATGTCCTCCTAACTCATACATCTTTAGCTCGGCAAAGTCGCACACTACGCCTTCGATGCAGTATTAAGTACATCCGCACCACGCCTCTCCCTGCGAACCTCCCCTAACATGTTTCCCCAGTATCCGCCTTCCTCGCCGGTGTCCGACGCTCCACAGGCCTCACGTACGTCTCTAAACTACATCACCCCATGCGCTCACTCCCTTCCACACCGTCTCCTCCCTCCGCCTTGCGCTCTCCCTCGCATGTACTAAGAAAATCCAAGCTAACACGCCCGCTGACAGTCCCAGTGTAAAGCCAGAGCAATTCGCCGAAACGCCCGGCGTAAAGAAGTGGATCGACAACTATCTCTGGGTCGGCGAAACAGTCATGGACCAAAGCGTCGCCTTTTTCTCGTCGAGTTCGTATTTCGAGAGGAAGAGGTAGAATGCACATATACACCGGCTGCGAGACGAACACAATTGAGCGAGTGAAGAGAATGTGCTGGGCCAAGATATGATATATATGCTACTAGAACGAAATAGCACGAGGGCTTATGTTATGATGGAACTGGTTCCTCGACTGGATGTGCAAGTATGAAAGTGAGCGGGGAGGTGTTTTGGGCGCTTTCTTGCTGGCTTTTTATGTGATAGAACGAAGAAATGCATGTGACACGTTTACACATTCATAAAGTTGAAGGATTTTCTCAATCTGGTCTGAAATTGAGCAATGTGACGTCGTGCTCCATGAGAGATCAAATCTGGGTATCATCTGCTACAGATGCTAGAATGCCGTTGAAAGCATATAACTGGAAAAACTGAATCTCATCCCCTCCGCTTGAACCTGAACCCAGTCTCTTCTTCATCGCTATCGTCGTTCTTCCTCGCGATCTTTCCTCTCTTGCTCACGGGCGAACTATTTGCTGCGGCAGGCCCACGTTTCTTCCCGCGCTGTGTCGACAGTGCATCATCGTCCATTTGTGTTTCCATAACCCTCTGCGTCCTCCCACTGCTCCTCTGAGTCCGCAGCACAGGGACATCATCCTCCTCTGCCTCACTATCTTCAACGTCAACTATTTCCCGCGTTTCAGACCTCTTTGGTCGCGTGAAGCCCTGCTCGGGCTCAGACGAATCTTCCATTGCCGCCTTGCGTCGGCCGTCGCGCGATCGAGATGTAGACGATGGTTCTACATCCTCGAGGAAGAACGTGTCATTGTTACCAAAGCCTTTCTTTGGCGGCGCTTCTTCCAGCATAACCATGACCTTGTGTGCTTGTATGCCGTGCTCTGCGCCTCGACGACGAAACCTCTTGAAGTTCTTGCGCCCATTCCATTCTGATTTCCAGCGCGTGCTGTCGGCTTGTGATTGTCGCTCGGTAGCCCTGTTGCCTCGAGATTGGAGTTCCATTTCTTCGATTGGCGCTAGGTTGCGCATTCCTGCTATATCGATTCCATCAAGGGCTTCACGGAGGCCTTCTTCGTCTGCTTTTTGACGCTCTTCTTCTGCTTTGACGCGAAGGCGAGTTTGTTCGCGAATGTTGATTTCATGATCTTCCACCTTTGCTTGCGCGCGCTGCAGTTTTAGGAGCGCTTTTTTGCCTTTGCTTATTGGCGTCTGGACAGGCCCACCGGCTTCAGGCTCGACAGCCGCAGATGGAGCTCTTGTTGCAGCTCGCTGTCGTCTGACTTTCGCGGCGGCAGGGAAGAGTGAATCCAACTGCTCTTCCTTTTCTATAGTTTCATGGATAGGCGAGTGATGTGTTTGTGTGCCCGGAGCTGTCACATGACGTTCTGTAAGTATAGCGGACGGGTTGGACGACTGAACAGAGTCTAGCACGTCTTCGATTGGTACATCCTCCACCTTTGCTCGCTTTGGGGGCGGCTCATAGTCATCAAAACCTGTAAACCGGCCTCCTGTCCTTGGTCGATGCATGCGCTTTCGTGTCACAGCCTTAATAGGCTCCATGTTCTCTGGGGTTGCACTCTTTGTTGGAGAAGGGACGTGGGGCTGAGAAACAGGTGTAAGGTCGCGTATAGATTTTTGTTCGAGTGATGGGGCTAGAACACTTAAGGGGGCTGTGGCCGTCTCTGCAGGTGGCCGTTGGAGCAAGCTTCGGTCCTTCGTGATGATTGCGTCGAGGAATTCGTTTTGTAAAATTGAGCGCTGACCAAGTGTTTGGTCTACAACAGCGACGAAGTTGGCCGCCCACTCGTCCATACCATCCGGGTAGCCAGCCAGGCGAACAGTCACTACTGGTAGCTTATCGCTGTTTGTTCGGCTTCCCCTCTTTTTGCCAGACACACTATGTACGTAGTCCACATATTCTTGTGCTGTTGTCTTTCCTGGACGAATTTCATAAAGCAAGCCTTTCCCACCTCCAGTGGTGACAGGGTCTAGTAAACTGCTGTACTGGCCTTCGTCTAGAAAGACGAAAGTCAACCCTGAGAATACCTCGGCCCGCGAACTGTCTGGCTCCAGCATTTCTTGTGGGCGCGCAACCGGCTCTGCACCAATCGGCGGTGCGAAGCCCTTCTCCTTAGGCCACCACGCATCAAAGTCTTCTTCTAGCCTCGAAGGTTCGTAGTCACCCGCTTGATCAAAGGAAGATTTAGACACACCTAGCACGGCATCCAGAAAATCGCCCGTCACAATATGCTTGCCAGCCACGAGGCCAGACAAGACTTTCGGAAGGTTTCGCTTTTGGGTAACGACATGGGTGGTCTTGTCGTAGAAGAAGTCGGACGTAGTCTTGATACCTAGAGTGTGAAGTTGGGCACTGCGAGCCTTTGAGTCCTTCGATTCCCTTGAAGCGTACGTGATGACGACTGGTTGCCACACAAGCTTAAAGGGTGGATAGCCTTGAGCCAGTCTAATTTCATGCTCCGTCCCAGTCAACGTCACCTTGGCGTAATCGAGTGTCCCGTCCGCTGTCTTTGTGCTCTTCAGAGGTTTTCCCTCGTCAACTGTAGTTCCTTGTCTGCAGCTGAGGTCGGTGACGTCTATCCTGGGCTTGATGTGCAGCTGCGTGCCCTCTACTGGTGCTACTTGGTGGACCTTGAGCATGACATGTTTGCGCGAAACAGCCTTATTATCGATCTTCCAGCTCTTTCCCTCCACTCCATCCTTTTCGCTGGGTTTGGTTCGACCGAAAAGCTGCTGGGATCCTGGCCGCAGCCATACGCGCTTTCCTCCGAAAAGTGTCTCGTGTTCAAGAAACCACATGGTGGCAGTATCGATCGAGTGAAGGTGGTCTCTCGATCGAGTTTATGGGCATCTACGGGATATCAGAGGCGTCCTAGTGAGTGGAGGGACAACATTGGTGCCGGTATTTGCATGTTGGTTTTGGTTGTGACAGTGATGGCTGCCTCCAGAAGCTAGGCTGGCCATGGCCCCATGCGCGGGGCTGACGCGCCATCATGTGAGCAAAGACGCCTACCGCGATTCGCTCCCATCTGGCAACACAACGAGGCCTCTGTTTTCAGCATGTAATAGCCAAGTTTCACCTTCAGTCAATACACGATTCTGCAGCCTTTGCGATCCAGACAACTTCATATTGCTCTGCGTATGGCATTCAAAGTACTTGTGGGGGATTATGGCAATACTTTACCGCACATGATATGTCTGCCGTAGTACATGCTGTCGCTAAATGCATAGTAGTGCTGATAGGAGCTATTTTGGCGCCTGTATCCAATGCGCAAGAGCTTGCATCAAGGCACCGCTCCCGTTTTACCACCTCCCAACCCTATCGTCAACATGGACGCTAGCGCCAATTGAAGAGGATCGCAATTTCTAGACTCTCACATTAACGTATAGGGAATACCAAAACACGTATGAGCATCTGGTAGCAACACTACAGAGAAGATCAACACCACACATAAGCGGGAAGAGAAGAGAAGACTGACATCACACATGAGCAGACATGAGAAGAAAGTTATAGTGAAGTAGTTTATTTCTCCGCTTGACAACACGATCCATAGTATTCCTTAACTTACCTAATGTTTCCATGATGACCAACAACCTTGACGAACACAGTCGAGCAAAAGCTCTTGACTGACAGCCACAACCAGAACAAAACACCACAAGCTCATAAGCAGTTCCACCAAGTTCCACCATAAATGTCCAATGTATAGCCAATGCCATCAGCCGCACAGACTAAAGAGTTGGATGACTACTGCACTCCTGAATTGACCTGAGCCTGAAGCCGCCATCAGGTTGGTGCAGATACAGCATTGATCAAGGCAAGACTCTCAAAGATGCGCGACAATCAAGCAACCTCAATGAGAGCTGCAAACAATGATGGTAGGCCACGTGCAAAGACGCTCTGTCCTCCACACCAAACATTGACATGATCGCTGTGCATACCAAAACAACAGAATGTGATCCACGCTCTTTCTGTCTTTCGCCCCCAAAAGTCCAACACCAGGAGCCTAGCAGCCTGACCTACCTTTGATTGGTTGATTGATGATGATGGTTGATCGAAGGTTACGAAGCGAAGCGAACGTCGGACTACGCACTCTTGAGTTGTCCTGAGCCGAAGCCGCCATCAAGAGTGTGTAGTAGCCGAAGGAGGATTGGTTGATGTTTGAGGTTGTATGAGGACGAAAAAAGGTTGGTTGACTTTAAGAGCGAGCTTCGAGTGTCAGCAAAACAACAAATGATGAAAGCAAGAACTTACATGACGATGAACGAATGTTATGAAGACATGTTGATGATGAATATCATGGATATGTGTGACTTGAGGCACATGCCAACAAATGAAGAGCCAGGGTCGAAGGTGATGACAAAGATGATGTAGATCGACAATTTTTTTTTTGAAAGGAATGATTAATTGAGCGAAAGATGATTAAGAGGACTCAGATTTTTGTTGATTGAAGGCTCAAATTGTGTAGTTGAAGTGGTCTTGGGTGGAAGTAGGGAGAAAGCGAGTGGGAGGTGGGGGGCCAGAGGGATATATATACCTCACCAGGCGGCACTAGCAAACATTAGCTAAGCAGTATCACGTGCCCTTAATTCTGCGAGGTTCTACCGGTGGCGACGAGCAGGTGAAGATGGGATATTGCATGTGGCATCAGTTTGTTTGCTGCGGGGCAGGGCAAGTTGAGGTGAATGTAGGTTTATACTAGGCAAGTTGAAGCGAGTAAGCGTGGCTTGAGCGCCCCACCGAAAAAAGAAACTCGGAAAAAAAAAAGTAAGAGTAGATAGCAAAGATTGTGAGGGTGTGCGATGCTACTTAATGACGTATAGGCGTGGGACTAAGAGTGATAGAGATAGCTGGGGAGAGCTACAGTGACAAACTTGAGCAAGGAAAGCCACGCAAGAACTTCTGAACGTCCATAATCTCAATTTGTACCTCTAAGCCCAGCCGAAAATCTTCTTCGAATACCTATGAGTGGCTAGATACCTGGACAGAGGTCCAGAAGCGGATGCATTGCAAGCCCTCCAGTTACTAGGCCTACTACTTTCATTGTCTTCTTATAAATAAGAAGCCACCGTCCCCTCAATCGACAAGTTATAGTTTTGAATGACAGGGTGCGTGAAGCCATGCTATTTAGTGTGCAGTGAGACATTCCCGCACAGCCAGTAACCTGGCAAGACCATGATGCTTGAGGACCGTGTCAGAGTAGATCAGGTAATATCAGTTTCAGTTTGAATTAGAGAAGGCAAGTGAATTATGACCAACGAACAAGCGGAGATGCTGAAACTATCTGAAGTAAAGCGTTGTATGGATAGAGACAAAGTTTAGACGAGTATATCATAGAGGCCTGAAACACTATGTTTAGAAACTTGTGGAATGAACTATTTCTACTTTTCTTATTCTTTGGACAAGTTGTAAGGTTTATCACCTTTACAAGACGATGGAACGTCTAGCATTACGATGTCATCTCTGAAGCCTGGATTCGGTTGGCCCTGCTGATGCATCGCCCTCCAAGCAATGAGGGATTCCTGGCTTGGTCCACGATAGTTCTTAGACCCTGAGACGAACCAAAAGACTGTGGAAGCTATCATCGCGACGATCAATACGACCCAGTTATAGTTCAGCGTAGAAATGGCCCACCTTGAGGCGGGAGGGAAGCACTGCATGATGATCATGTACAAAACCGAAAGGACAGACCACCCATGGATAGGCTTACTGAGTTTTCCAAGATTCCATGGCCCGGGAGTCCATCTGCCGCCATCGAAGACGCGAAAAATCATTGGGATGATGTAAAGAAACATGACCGCGATGGCTGACAACGAGTAAAGAATGGTCGATGCAATGGGCAGAAAGCTAAAGAGTGGTATCAAAATCCCACCGATAGTCACTGCGATACAGCTGTAAATGGGCATGTTACTGTAGGCGCTAACGTATGAAAGCTTGTCGTTGCACACTAAGCCGCCATCGCGGGCAAACGCAGCCACTTGGCAAGACATCATGACAAGGACAGAGACACCCCCGAGCATAGTGTTTAGAACCATTATCAAGAGGTAAGCGAAGCCTACATTGGGGCCCCAACGTGTCATGACTAGGGTATAGGCTGGAGATGCTCTGCTTGGTGTTAGCCTCTTTTGTAGTGATCAAGCTAGCTGGAATAGAAACTCACGACCTGTCAGCTGCAACTGCATCTATATCGGTAATACAAAATGCGAGAACCAGGACAATTATGAACCCAAGAAATGCAATCAAGCTATATGTCGACACGATTGATCGCGGGGCGACAACGCGTGCATTGTGTGTCTCCTCAGCGATGGCGGATGGCGCGTTCCAACCAGTCACAACCCAGGCTACAGCGAAGAACGTCATAGGAATAGCAACGGATTGATCCCAGTCACCATAGTTCTTATACGAGCCGAAGACATCGGACACTTTGTTGAAGGGAAGCCCTTGGATAGCATGACTTGCCGGCATTCCGATTATGAATACCCCGGCTATGATCAAGGCAATGGCGGCTGTGCACATGATTTCTTAGCACTCAAATAAAGCACTTCGTTTATATCGAACACAGAGTTTGCAAAAACTTACTGTTGACTATAAAAAGAGTGCTGATATCCTGCATCCGCAAGCATGCCATACCAAGCCACATCAAGGATACGGTAACAGTTATAGCGAAAGGCACACCCTTTGGCGCTTCCCAGCCAGTATAAATACCGACAATAGTCACAAGAGATTTGGCTATGGACCAGGAGAAGCTCGACGTACCAGACATGGCAGAAATGATGTTGGTCATACCAGCCACGAAAGATAGTGGCCGGGATATTCGGGGAGGAGCGAGGGCGGCTGTCCACCAGTAATTTGCGCCATTTACTGGCATAGACGAACACAGTTCTGCGGTGGCCAAAGCCCAGGGTAGGAAAAGGAATGCGGGAATGATCCAACCCCTGGGATATCAAATCAGCCTAGATGTCAAGTGAAAAGAGGTATAGGACATGGATGCGATAAGGCCACAATTTTGACCAGAAGTTTCTTCATTTGCATCGAAAACGTACCATGTGAGTCCCAAGAATCCTCCATAATGGATCTGGTAAGCGCACATAACAAAGACACCGGGAGTCGGCCTGAGTGTTGCGGGTCAGAAATCAAACGAGATGGCATGTAGGGAAGAGTTCGCACTCTCGACGTACGATGCCATAGCTATGGTCATTGACATACTCCCAAGCGATTGAAACACTCGACGGTAAGTAGGGGCATAGCCAAACTCCTCAATTACAGCATCTTCTAACGAGTCGGAGTTCATTTTGTAAACGATTGATTCCTATGATGCGTCCGAGGCGTGACAATGGATGGATTTGTTTACATGAGGAAGAGAGAAGCAAATGAAGTATAGGAAAAAATGAGTAAAGTACGAAGTCCCGGAATTAAGAGTTGCAAGGTTATGGGAGGGGGTACGTTGTCAAGGTTTCAAGCCGCCCAGACAGGATGAGCCAAGCCGCACTGGGAGGCTGGCCTAAGTCAAGATTGTGCAGAAGTGTCACCACCCCGCAAAATGTTAAGTAGACCTGATTCGAGATCACAAGCTCAAAGGAATAGCTGTAAAATTCGATGCCCCATTTGTTGCGACCAGGACCAGGACCAGGTAATTAGTGATGTTGGGGACTGAGACGAAGTCAGCGCTTTCCAATAATGCGGAGATACCTTACGGAAACGCATGGTCGGCAGGTTATCGGACTTCAGCCCTGAAGTTCTACCAGCGCTTTGCCTAGCATTGTTAATGCAAACTATTGATTTGCACAACCGAGAAACAGGGGTTAGTGTCAAGCAAACCGATAAAAAAGCGCAATGAACCTGGCGTGGCTGTCTTCGCAGGTGTGTGTCCGTTGCACGCATTGAATTTGATAGGCGCCCCACGTATAAAAGCATGATGCCACAATTCGTATACTGGGTGAGTGGGTGTTTCCTGATGATTGCTTCGACACTTGAGATGGCACCTCTGTAATAATGTATTCAACCGCTTGCTCGTTTTACCCAAAGAGAAAAGCAACCAGTGTGGAATAATGCTACAGATATGATGCGGGACGCTTCTGTGCGCAGCCGGTTACCTTACCATGTCATTGATGGGGGCACATAACACTAGCACCTCAAAACCATTAAATCGAAGATTATGCCACTGATTGCATCTCATAATAGCTGTGGTCTACCATGTTCATGGCATTGTCTGCGCGGGCAGGTGAGTGGCACAACTTCACAGGATATAGAACTGAGATGTGATCACCATTGGTTCGTATAGAAGTCTCTATCATGCATCCTTCCCTCCTCAATCCCTTCTAGAACGCTCTTAACCCAAGGAGGTTGTGGCGGACCTCGGGGCTTTTCTCCCATCGGACACTTGATAAAGCCCTCTTCTTTGGCAAGCTTGCCCACCTCTTGTAAGATTTGCAAGTTTTGATTAGCCTTGTCTCTGACTTCAATTCGTCTCAGGCGACGTTCTTGCATCTTCTCTTCAATCCATGACGACGCTTCTTCAATGCCTCTGGACGCAAGTCGCTGAAAGCATGTTACAAGGCGGTTTAGGAGATCGAAAAGCAAACGGTAAAGCAGCTCCGTTGCAATAGCTGTGCCAGTTCGTTGTGAGAAGAGGCGAAATGAGATAAGAGAAATGGGCGACGATGTTGTTGTTAATGACGATGATGGGCTTGGCCGGTAGAGTGTGAGGGATGAAGTGGCCATGTTGTTGATGGCAACGTCTGGACAGATTGCGTGGCAGGTACTAGGATGCACACAACTTTTGAGTACTTGAGTCAAGCAATTATAAGACTTCTAAGGGCAGTAAGCCTTCTTATGTAATGGTCTGCCCTCTACCCTGCATAATACAATGGTGTTGAACCGACATACGACCGACACACCAATCAGCATGCATGGCCTGGTCTAGTGGAGGCCTGATCGGTTGTGGGCTGCCGAGCGCGAGCGACAGGCTGGCTTGCAAACACGAATCAGTATCCTTAGCATGGGTAATATATATTTCACTAAAGGCACTGCAATTGATAGTTCGAACAGTACGAAGAAGGTATGATGCCTGTCAAGCTCAAAAAAGCCTATATTAGCGTGCACGTGTTTTCGCGTGTTATTTGAGCCCCACCATAACTTCACCTCTACTACTACACTTTCAAAAACAATGGATACTACGGCCTCTACACCTCGACTTCCACCTAACTTTGACATCTTCAGTAATCAAGATGTCGTTGTTTGGTGGTGAAAGCAGTGCGCCACCCTCTTCATCGCCTTACGACTCCGAAGTCGACCAACCACAACATGTGCGGCCGACCGTAGAAGAACATTCCAGCCCACCAAGCGCGCGGCATCTAAAATTTGAACGCCATGCGACTGAATTAGATAACAATCAAATCCTGCCGACGGATAGCGGTTCAGAAAGCAGTTTCTCAAACCATGAGCCAGACACACGCCCAAATCGCTTCAAAGGCCGGAGGACCACTTGGAGGGGTTATACAGCAGCGGACCGGCAAGTAGTGACATCACTAGAACAGCTTCAGAACAGCGACCTCAGTGCGCACTTGTACAATGCACATGCCCTCAAGCGTCGCGTACGAAGACCTACAGAGGAACTAGCAGGGTTGGAGGGTTGGGAGAGTAAGGAGCACTGGCTAAAAGAAGGGGGTGAGTTGGAGTACAAAGATGTATCAGGGGAGATACAGACAAATTTGGTGCCGTCAGGAGACTGGACAGCATGGCCTCTACCTCCAGAGAAGCTACCTATGCCCTACAAAAAACTTGCGAGCAGTCACCACAATCAATGGGCGGTTGGCAACACAGGTGCATATGGCGATGGCGAGGAAATGAGAGAAGAGTTGCTTGCTCTCTTTCTACGTTTGGCAAAAGAGCATTGGCATGCAAGGAAGGCAGCCGACCAATTGAGTTGCGAGAGAGACTGCACGCTACAACCACGAAGTAGATCGCGGTCGAAAGGCACACGATCGGTGCCATCCCAGCGCTCTGCCTCGAAGGTAGGCCTCAACATCAAAGACGACGGCGCCGGCAATACGCAAACAGACAACACAGATTCACAAGTTGAGAGTGAACAGGAGTCTAAGACTTTTCGCAAGCCGACGTTTTTGGCAGATGATGCGAGAGCGCTACGGACTCTGCAGCCCGTCATCAATTCAGTTCTCAGCAAACTCGATGATCTTGCATTGGCTGTTCATCGTACCCGACTTAATCACCTCACATTTCGAGATGAAGGCGATACTTCCAGCCACAACGATTTCCCATCAGACACCGACTCTACTGAGACACCGTCGGGGCTTTCATCAAGGGAGCAATCACAAAGTAGGCCAAGGAGCAGACAAGGTGTTCGATCTCCTTCGTGTGCAACATCTGGCAGAAATAGTCGAGCAACGACCATAGCTGACTCATCAGAGAGTGAGCCTCCTGACACCGACACCGACAGTCAGGATAATCGTTCGACGATCGGCCGCGATGAGACGTGGAGAGCTGGGCTCATGGACTGGAGCGAGGTACTTGGGTTAGCAGCTGTCAAGGGCTGGGATGACAAGGTGATCGCTCGCACAGCCCAACGGTGTGCGGCTTTATTTGGAGAAGGCATGTCATTCAGAGCATTAGACGAAAACTTTGCTACAAAACCAGCTACAGAACCTGTACGATATACACCTTCCACCATTCCAGCTCCAGACATTCGGCCGAGGGAACTCTTTCTTCCCCAGAAACGCCCATTGTTCCGGGCCAATACCTTGCGTTGTCCCCACATTGGTTGTTCTGGCAACGAGGAAGACTTCGATACTCCGTTTGGCGTTGTCGAACATTGTGTTGAAGTCCATAAGTACGATCCTACAACAAACGACTCTGATAATGAAGATAGGACTGTCGGAGGTGTCCATATTGACGGCTTTCTTCAGCCCATTGATGCTCAAAAAGTCGGATTGGAAGTGCCCAGTGTTAGTAGCGAGGAAAGTACAAGTAGTGAAGAAAGTGCGAGTGATGAAGACGTAGCTGTCGTAGATGTTGACTAAAGTAGGCTAAGTTGTTTTTTTCCAGGATCCAATATTGGAGTTCATCCGCCTGTGCACCAATTACCAGCAAATTCACATTTGGCTGGTCTTGTGTAAAATGATTTACATCTTCTAGTACACTTGTGGTGATTTTTCTTTTTGGGAAACTCTAGATGCTGCTGTAACCCCTAGCTGCCAACTTTAGCGCGTGATTTCGTGTGTACTTCGCGTTGAGCTAAGACTAGGCCCGTCTCGCGTGTGCGAGACCTTTACAACGTCATCCTTCAGCGGCCCTACCAAGCACCAATCTATATTTGGCGGTTCCCCCGAGAAGTACTTGGCCTATCGATACCTTGACTATCTACTTTGCACGCGTTTAGGTGGGATAAGGTTGTGTTCCGCGTTCCCTATTAAATGTAGATACCTCTTTTACAGTCACATATATATGAGTATACCCTCAAAGCGCTAATGACCTTGAGTAGATATCCATCTGAATTTGCATCACCGTCAAACCTATTTTGGTACCGTCTAACGTTATCTTTGGCTATTCAGCCGTAGCCAAATCATGGAGAGTTACGTGAATGATAGAAGGACAACCCTGCAGAAGAGGAAGCACGAAGAGGCCCAGGACGTGGTCCATGTCCCCTCCATCGGAACGTACGGCTTGCCAGATCAATATAGTACGATTCCTGTTCCCACATCCTCGTCAACACCTTTTCTTCCTGGAAGCGTTTGCTATCGCCAAAAACAGGTTGAAAAGGGCAAACCGCTACCATCATATGATTCACATGCTATGGAAACTTCCGAAGTTATTTATCCTAGGCTACCCGGACAATCTTCTGTCATTCCAGAAGCCTTGTACAGGATGGGCGACAACCATAGGGATAAGCATAGCCGGTACCGCGATTGGGAGCCAACAGAACAATATGCAGAGATACCCGTGCCAGCCCAGGGCTCTCAACATAGCCCACTCGAGATCGCATCCAGCCCCGAACAGCCGGAGAATCAGACGGGATCAAAGTACAAGAGGAAACGCTATTACGCTGTCGCTTCTGGGCATCAACCAGGGATTTACACGGTCTGGGAAGACGTGGAAATGCAAATCAAAAGATACTCCGGTGCGAAACACAAAGGCTTCATGAGCAGGACAGAGGCGCAAGCTTGGTTAGATGAGCAGATCGTATTTTCAAAACCTCTACTGAGTTCCAGTGGTGGCTTTCAGAAACGATCAATCGCACCTGCATACAACCACCATGTCCCAACCTCTGTCCAGTCTACGACTTCTACACAACTTGCAGATAGATCTCTGTTCCCACCAGGTGGACTATCTGAGCCGGAATCTCCGAATGGCAGAAGCATACAAACACGATCCGATGTGTTTGGTTCAATATCGTCCCCTCCTAGGTTACAAGCAGCAGCTCCACCCAGAGTGGATACCACAAGCTCCTTTGATGCCGAGCCTGTGCTAAAGCCAGAGCAACAGAAAGTTGTAGATTTGATTCTGCAGGGCCACAACGTATTTTACACTGGCTCAGCTGGGTGTGGAAAGAGTACTATACTCAAGGCTTTTGTCAAACAGCTCCAAAGCCAAGGGAAACGAGTCACGATTGTTGCTCCGACTAACCTCGCTGCACTCAATGTTGGCGGCGTGACGACATGGAGTTTTGCAGGGTGGACGCCTGACAGCATGAAGAGGCCTCTGGACAAGCTCATGCAAGCTGCTCATGGAAAGGAAATCTGGCAACGTTTTGATTCAGTCGATGTGCTGGTCATTGATGAGATTAGTATGGTTGAGAACCTGCTCTTTGAACGTCTTAATGAGGTCATGAAAGCTTCAATAGGTACCAAATTCGGTGGCGGGCCATTTGGTGGCGTGCAGCTTGTAGTTACTGGCGACGTAAGGCATGTATACCGTCTTAAAATGCTTCACTAACCTCACTCACAGTTTTGTCAGTTGTCTCCCGTAAGGCCATTTCAACACTGTATAGGCTGTGGTTGGGAGCTGGAACGTGACAACAGCTATAGTCCAAAAGAATACCGTTGTGAGAACAAATATTGCCGCGAGGATGTTTTCTACGACATTGATAAGTGGGCTTTTCGAAGCAAAGCGTGGCAGGTAAGTGTTGAAATGCTGAGTGCAATCTCTTAGTTTGGGGTTAATGATTGTAGGAGTGCAATTTCCAGCATATCAACCTCACTGAGATACACCGACAGAGTGACAGGAAGTTCATTAGCATCTTACAGAAGATACGGACTGGTACGTGCAGAGTGTCATTGCGGTCTCTGAGAAGGGCCTTGCATTGACCACTGGGCTAACATCACATAGATGGTATCATTATGCCACCTCATGCGAATGTGCTGCTCAACCATACCTCGGAGACAGGAGGCGCCATCCAGTTGTTCGCCAGACGCATTGACGTGGATCGAATCAATAACGACAACATTGCCCGACTCCCCCTTGAAGCTCGCACATACAAATGTGTAGACAATTTTGATTGGAGAATGGAACATAGAAGCGACACCAATTTGGAGAAGAATTCGCGCCGTGCACACGATGGCACTTTGATAGCGCTGGTACGAACGAGCCAAAGCTAGTTAAGTCGCTACTAATATTGCATCATAGAAAGAGCACAGATACGAAGTTTCCGTGCAGTTGAAAGAGGAAATGAGGATTGTTCTACAAGCAAATATCGAGCCGACCCAAGGTCTCGTTAATGGCTCACAAGGAACTATCATTGGGTTTGAGGAATATAACGAGGCACGTTTGCCGCGAAAAGCAGATGGCAGAAATGAATCGACCGCCCCCGGAGTAAAGTACATAAGAGGCGAGCATGCTGCTTACATCGAGGGTCAGATTAAGGTATTTGGCAGAGAAAACAAACGTCAGCCATGGCCTATCGTCAAATTCGATAATGGCTTGACCCGGACTATCTTCGCAGACTGTACAGCAAACGAATTGGGTAATGAGGCGCCTCATAGCCTGCTGTCAAGGGCTCAGATTCCACTGACAGCAGGGTACGCGATTACGGTGCACAAGTCGCAGGTACGCGATATTTGTTTTCTCGGTTGAATTCGATTAATTTCATACTAGGGCATGACACTCGATCGAGTCATTGTTGACCTTTCTAGAGCATTCGAGCCTAGTCAGATTTACGTCGCGCGTATGTCAATGCCTACCCGTCATCATGTCTTGGGCGAGCTAATGTGTCAACAGTCAGCAGAGCACGATCGCTCATGGGTCTGAAAGTCTTAGGCCTTCCACGGTCCAACTTGGGCGGCGCGAACGAACAAGTCAAGGAGTTCTTTGAGAAGTACTTAAAGAAGAAGCCGCTTGAACCAGCGTCTTTGCAAGTCTCAAATTGAGCTTTTGAGCAACCTGAGTTTCGAACACGTACAGGTGTTGGTTGGTTTGCTCTAGAAAGGTTGAGATTGGCGCGTTCCAGGCAGACCGCTGTCAATTTCTCCAGAGATTTCATGCCATATAGGGGGGATCGCAAAGCGTACATATCCCGCTTCGTTTTATTTGGCGTTTGGGTAGCAATTGGATTGGCAGTAGGTGCCTGGTATTTGAATAATCCCGCAACACCACTCAAGGTTGTTTACGTCCAACAATTCAGATTTGGATTGCCGAAGCTCTTTTACATCCCCTCTTCAGCTCTTCGCAAAACAACTAACTCCTAATCTCGTTACCCCTCTCATACGCCTCTCTATTCCCCTTTACACTCCCCTCCAACCCCGCCTTGATCACCTCACTCAGCCCCGGAACCGGCATTTCAAACGTCTCCTTGACAACCGCATACTCAAAATACCCCAACCTCGCAATCGGCTGCGTCTTCCTAACGTCAATCTTCCCATCGGTCAAAACCGCCTCGTCAATGTGAATCCCAATGACCCTGCCAATCACAACGTCCACCGAGCCCAGAGGCGGATTGCCCGGCAGCCGTAACGTCGTGTAATGCTCGCACTCAAACTTGACCGGGCTTCTCTTCACCATGGGCACCATTTTCCTTCCAGCCCCTTTGACGTGCACACTATTCAGCGTCGCATCCTGCTTTTCCAGCCCCGCGTGCTCGAATTCGTCGACGCTGTATTCGAGCTGCTCGGCCGTCTTGTTCACCTCGTCCTTTAGCTCGTACGTGGCTAGGTTCCAGCAAAATACGCCTGTGGCTTCTACGTTGCGGACCGTGTCTTTTTGCTGCGCCGTGGGCGTTTGGTTGGCGGAGAACATTACGTAGGGGGGGTCGAAGGTTAGGTTGTTGAATTGGGAGTATGGGGCGAGGTTGGCGCTGCCTTGGGCGGAGAGCGTGGATATCCAGCCGATGGGGCGGGGGACGACACAGGCCTGGTGGCGTGTGTTAGGTAAGTCGGGTTTTGTGTTGGTATTTCATTGTTGGGTGATTGGGATGGATGGATGGATGGATGGATGGATCTTTCTTGTCTCTCGGTGTGTATGACTTCAGACCTAGTAGGCCAAAGTAGTCTAGCTTCAATACCTGAGGGCAAGGGCTGTTGGAAAGCATCGAGTCCTTGTGTATATAGCAGTAATCACTGACCTTGAATGGATCATGAGGCAATCCATGGTGCTCTTTCCCAGGCTGGTAAAACATATTTTTGCCCGTATGTAGCTCAAAGGAAGGGTTTTTCCTCCGTAATTGGACGCTCCGTTGGTTGTGGTTCTTGAATTTATAGAAAAGTAACCATCTGAAGTCTTCGGCTATGATATTACTTCTATCGGCAATGTTCTCTTGGTGTGTGGACGGGACCTACAATCGGCAATTGTAAAGCCTACTACTCTCTCTGCTAGTTTGAGTTTGTGCAGCGCGGGACCAACAACCTCAAGCTAGCGTAATCTCTGGTCCACGACAACCACATACACCCTGCACCATTCAGCAATCCAAGTGAATCAACACAAACCCAAACCCAAACCCAAACCCATTTCCCGACCTCCCCACCCCCCCAACTAAACTCCAATCCCATGTCCCAAACCATCCTCATAACCGGCACCTCCTCCGGCCTCGGCCTCGCCTTCCTCCACCACTACGCCTCGCTCCCAAGCACATCCCAAATCCTCGCTCTGGACATCGCCCCTCCACCCGCCGCCCTGCGCACCCTCCCGCACCTCCAAAACGTCACCTTTACCCAAATCAACCTCTGCGACGAACCCGCCCTCGCAAACCTTGCATCCCAACTTTCTCCCCCCACCACCACCACCACCCCCATCAACCTGCTCATCCACTGCGCCGGCGTCCGCGGCCTTGTCCCGCGCGTCGCCGCGCAGAAGCCCGGGGACGTCGCGGGCGCGGAAACGTGGAGCGCCATGGACCACGCGACGTTGCTGTCTACGCTTGAAGTCAACACGTGCGGCACGTTCAACGTAATTGCAGCGTTTCTGCCACGGCTGGAGATGCAGGCTGGCGCGCGGGTGGTGGTGCTCTCGTCGCGGATGGGGTCGGTTGCGAGCAATGGGTCTGGCGGGGCGTATGCGTATCGGGCAAGTAAGGCGGCGGTGAATGCCGTGGTTAAGAGCTTCAGTGTTGATGTGCCTGGTGTGGCGTTTTTGTTGCTGCATCCAGGGAGGGTGGAGACGGGGTTGGTGGGGTGGAAGGAGGAGGGGGCGATGGGGGTGGAGGAGAGTTTGAGGGATTGCTTGGGGGTTATTGAGGAGTTGGGGAGTGAGGGGAGTGGGCGGTTTGTGGATCGGTTTGGGGTGGATATCCCTTGGTGATGTTTTTTTTTTTTTTTTTGGGTTTGAGGAGAGATGTTAATGCGGTGTGTACGGCTATCCACAAGTACCCCAGACCTCCACAACAACCAACTCGCCTCTCCTCCCTCTACGCCAGCAACCTCGGATCCGCACTCCCCAAACACGGCACAAGCAACAACTTCCCAAATGTATCCAAATCCGTCAACGGGCATTCAGGCGTCCACATACCCGAAAAATCCCCATAAGTGACCACCTCCTTCCCCTCACACAAGCCCGTCCTCGCCCTCCACCCCTCTCCATCGCACTCCCAGGCGCCAAAGTCCTTGGTCAGCGGCAATTGCGCAAGCACTGGTACTTGATCTGTCAAACCGCCCTTGGCAAAACATGACCAGCCACAGCGGGTGAAGACGGACATGATGATGGTGCGGCGCAACGATTCGTAAAAGATCCAGCAGTCATGGTCGGATACGAAGGACGGGGTTTCGTTGAAGGCGCGTTTCCATAGATGAGCAGACCAGAGCTCGAGCAAGCGATTGTGTTTTTGGGCGATGGCTTGGAGCGCGGGGTCTGGGTCGAAGAGACGGATTGCCTGGTAGATGATGAGGGCTTGGACGGCGGCGAGGTGTTCTGTGAGCGTCCATGTAGTTGACAGGGCGGCGAGCTGGGAGATTTTGCTTGCGATGCTGGCGGCCAGGATGGATCTGTTGCGTGAGGTTTGGGCGAGGTAGAGGGCGCTGATGGCGACACAGTCTTGGTAGGGTTGCGGTTGGTGGTTGGCATAGAGGGATTGGTGGAGAAACATTGTGGCGCCAGAGTAGGCCATGGATGAGATGAAGCCGCGTATTGAACGCACGATGTAGAGGGTTTGGGCATCGTCTAGGAAGCTTTGATATGCGAGTTCAGGGACGAGCATGCGTGGTAAGGGCGTTTGAGGGCGTAGTGGTTGCATGTGTACACCCCAGTCATCAGATATTTGCAGCGTGTGGAGACTCTCTGGACTTGAGCTTGAGCCGGAAGAGTCGCTTGAAGCGACTGGAGCAAAGAGGAGCGGGTCGACGAAGCATGGTGTTGTCGAGTCGGCTACTGGTGTGAGGTCTGGGGTTGTCTGGCGAATGACCACCTCTGTAGGAACAGCTCCAGCATTAGGGTATGCGCAGTTGATTCCCTTTGCAGAACAGCGGCTGCAAAACGGATAGCGCAGGTCGCAGCGCCTCTTGCTCTTCACACAGGCAAAACAGCTCTTCTTGCGGGTGCTCGAGATGTAGCCCAGCATGGTAGTTTGCTCTGTGAATGGGTGCACATGGTGGTATGAAGAATCAGAGTCAGAGTCATGCTCGAGTCATCCTCGTCTTTGAATGTGCTGTCAGCCAGGGCGTGTCTGACTAAGCGCGAGATGGAATTCCGTAGCCAGCGCAGTGCAAGAAGATGGCATCACCAGATGGCATAGGCACTGAAGCAAGGGCATGGCGAGATCCAGTGTCGCTGTCTCCATCGTCTCCACCCACCAGCCTCATTCTCGTCCAACCATCCCGGAATAGACGAGACGAGACGGCGGCTCCCACCTTCCGGTTTGAGCTCCACTGCCCGCAACCAGCCAAGGCTCTTGTCCACGCCCTAGCCCAGGCACGCCATTCACTGGCAAACAGAGAGCCCACGGGGTCCAGGCGGCTTTTCCATCCGCAAACCATGCGACTCAGCATGCACAAGGAAAGCCAGCGAACAAAGTTTCGCCTGGGGCAGCGCAGCCACGAGCCCGATTGGCCCCGTTGCTGATGTCATACATGGCCGTCCGTGCCCACTTTCACATGCTTCGACCTGACCTCAAACGGACAACGGCCCCACGACCACGAGGGCCTTTCACCGGTGGCTCTTCTCTTCAAGCTTTTGCTTTTGTGCGAAGAAGAACCGGCGTCGCTGGCCTTTGGTTGCGTCTCTCCATCTTCACCCATCGCTGCGTCCCCGGAAAAGCACCTCCCTCATCCTATCGCTTTGGCTTTGCTGGTCTGCTGAGTGTTGCTTTCACAAGCGGCCCTTCCAAGACACCGGCATCCGACCTTGCAAGCGTCTCACCTGACGTCTAACCACCATTGTCCCACGCCCACCTGCATTGCGCCCACGCACCCCATCCTTACTGCCCAGGACGCCCTATCACCACATTCGCTCAATTCCATGCCCATGCCCATCATCATGTCCAGCTCGCATTCTAGCATGGAGGGCATCGACAGTGCCGGCGCCAAGAGGGCCGCATCACTGCTCTTCACCATCCCCGATCGCTTCTACGACTTCTGTCACATGGACCAAAAGACCTTCTTCGAACTCTCTGACTGGATCATGGAACACGTCACCTCCCAATTGTCGGCTAACATCAGCATCGAGGAGAGCCTGTTCATGTTTCTCGACATCGTTGCGCGGGGGAACAGCTTCACCAATGTCGCTGACGAGTGGGAACACGATATCCAATTGAGCCAAAGGTTTGTTGAGGCCAGCCATGCAGCTGTCCGCCTTTGCTAATTTGGTGCCAGCATCTTCCTCAACGTCCTAAATGCTCTGACAGTCCTTTACGAGAGCAAAGGCATCGACCCTGAAGGACCCCCCTTCTCCCAAACTCTCAAGGCGCGATGGAGAGGCGCAAGATCGCTACGGCCTGGCCGAACACGGCTGGATGGCCTGATCAAGCTCGGCGCCGACGACATGTCGCGGTCCGGCCTCGAGGTCAGCCAAGAACGACTGAAGCGCGCCCTGCAGGCACTGAACAACTTCATCCACGAACAGACCGACTACTAAACGAGTGATGCGCAGTATTTCCTATGTATGCATTGGGTTGGCGTTGGGTAACGACTTGGGTATCGGCAGCTGTAACGGTAACGGCTTGCATCGCATCGGCTGGGAAGAATTTCGGGTCAATTCTGTCGTCTCGCGCCGAGGGGCGCGTCTTGTTGTACGTCGCGCTGTATACGTCCTCCGCTCAAAAGAGCTTCTTCAAAGCTCAAATCAAACTTCCATCTGCACAGGTCCCACATTTCCTTTCCCCAACACCTTCATCCTGCCCTTCTTGATACCCAATCCTTCTTCAATTCTGCTCTCCGGCTCCCCTCTTGCTCGCCTCATCAACGCCAGCGTTATAACGCCTGCATCCACGTACGTCCTACCGGCAAACCCTCTCCTCCCCACGTCCCTCAACTCGTCTTCCGCTTCGTCTGTTATACGTTGCCTAGCATCAAGAACCTTGAGCACTGGATTATTGCGTGGGTCAGGAAACGCCGACGCAGGCGGCGCCTGCATCATATCGGGTGCCTCATTATGCGATCGATTACGCTGCGGATCGAGCCGTGACGTCGACGACGGCGAGAAGTGAGGATTAGGCTGGACAGCGCCGAGGCTGCTCAATCGAGAGGCGAATGCAGGATCGCGAGCATCAAGCTCGATAGCTAAGTAGCACCGACGTCAACAAATAACTCATTTCCCCCCTCCCCTCCCCCTCCCCCTCCCATCCACCCGGTGCATACCTTTTGTCTTTGAACCCGAAGCCTGCGTGTCCGGATGCACTTTTGGCCCTGCGCTGCGTGGCTGCGCAGGACCAGCGGAAGTCAAAGGGGGGTGCTGCCGTGTTGTGGACGGGGAGCGAGTGGGATATTTGCGCACCACGGCGCCAGCGGCTTTTTCTGTCTTTGAAGCTGCGCTACCCATTGTGTGTGCGTGTGCGTGTGCGGGGGCAACCGTTGTTTGTTGAGGACGTATGGCGTCAACAAGGGGGGGGCAGCAGATAACAGATTCCAACAACTTTTGGGGGCCGCAGCGAGCTACACGGGTGCTGGTTTGGTCACGTGCGATACGGGGCCGGTTAGGCGGTTCGCACGACGGGATGGACATGCAAGGGCAAATCAAATAACCCTTTCAGCCGATCAATGCAATCATTTTTTTTGGTCACTTGTAATGTATGCATGTATGTATGTATGTGCTTTGATCAAACCCACTTTTCGCGCGCAAGCACGCTTTTGCCCTGCGTTTCTTTGTTCTCAAAGTCCCCCCCCGTCCGCCCGGTAGTGGCCCGCGACCAAGAAGGCCAGTTCCAGCGCCTGCTTTTCGTTGAGCCGCGGGTCGCAGTATGTCGTGTAGTTGAGGCTCAGATCTGCATCTACCAGGCCCTCGCTGCCCCCCGTGCACTCTGTGACTGCATCGCCCGTGAGCTCCAGGTGCATGCCGCCTAGGTACGAGCCGTGTTGCTTGTGGATCTTGAGCGCGGACGCGAGCTCCGAGAAGATGCTGTTGAATGAGCGGGTTTTCATGCCGCTGGGTGTGCTACGCGTGTTGCTGTCATTCGGGATTAGTTGGGGATCTGAATATATGGGGGGGGGGGGAGGGCTGGACTTGCCCGTGCATGGGATCGCATTGCCAGACGACGACATGGCCGCTGCTTTTCACGGCTTCGATGTGTGCACCGAGCATAGCTTCTACTTTGTCTGCGCCGTACCGTGTGATGAGTGTGATTTTGCCAATCTCTCTGCGTGGATTCACAATATTGAGGAGCTGGACTAATTCGTCATTTTTCATGGATGGGCCTACTTTGATGCCGATGGGGTTCTCGATGCCCCGGAAGTACTCGACGTGGCCGCCGTCGATTTGGCGTGTGCGATCTCCGATCCAGATGAAGTGGGCCGAGGTGTTGTACCATCCTTTTCCGTCTGGCGATGCTTGCGTTGGTTTGTGGTCGATGGGGTGTCGGAGTCTCCTCGTTAGACTCTGCTCGTACTCGAGTACAAGACCCTCGTGGCTTGTGAACAGATCAACAGTCTGTAGCTGGCCCGCCGTGTCCGCGCCAATCGTCTTCATGAAGCGAAGCGAATCCGAAATGCTCTGCACAATCGTCTGGTACTTGGATTGCAGCTCTTTATCCTGTACGTGCCCAAGTTCCCAGTCCATGGGGTTGTGAAGATCCGCAAAGCCACTTGATAACTGCGCTCGGATATAGTTCGATGTAGTTGCTGAGTGGAAATAGGCACTGACAAGTCGTTCTGGATCGACTTTTCTGTGCTCGAGATCATATCCGTTGAGAATGTCGCCTCTGAAGCTCGGGACCTCTTTGCCATTGAGCATTTCTGTTGGGCTCGATCTCGGCTTTGCGTACTGTCCAGCTATCCGGCCAATGCGAACGACGGGCTTGTTCAAGCCCCAAATAAGGACTAAACTCATTTGAAGAAGGAGTTTCATCTTTGCATCGATTGGCTCGTCGGCGCAGTAGGAGAACAATTCCGCGCAGTCGCCGCCTTGTAGAAGGAATGCGTTACCCAATGCGGCATCACGGAGGCTGGATCTAAGTCGAACAACTTCTGTGGGGGTAACAATTGGTGGTAGAGCTGATAGTCGCTTGATGGCGGCGTCTGCGGCCGCCTGATCTTCGTATGTGACGACTTGCTTGATAGGTTTTGAGCGCCATGCTGCTGAGGGTCAATAGATGTACCAAATCTGCTGAGTAGATACTCTACATGTTGGTGACCACTCAGAAGCCTGGCTGTTTGAAGGTTGTATGTCCTCCATTGTTCTTGTTGCTGATACAAAGCAGTATTTCTGTACCGGGTATCACTTATGCGTGGACTGATGGTGTCGCAGACGATTCGGAACCGTTATCTATTGGCGTGAATCAACATCAATTCATGTTTTAAAGGAAATAAAGAGTGTTTGTAGTTGACACATCTGAGCCACATGTGCACGTGTGTTAATTTGGAAAGTCGGGCCAACTGATCTGGCCAGGACGAGGCGTGAATAAAGGACAGATGCACATGACTCAGAAAAGCCGCTGTAAAGCGTGCCTGAACGCGGAGGAAGCAATTGGAGAACAAGACTCACAACCAATATTCAACTGTATGATGGTATGAATTTCACAACATTTGTGACACATAAGCGAGTAAGATTTTCCAGTTGGATTGTGCCAGTTCGAGTTCCAACATGACAAAGGTCGTATGCGTGATGATGTGCAGCGAATCACCGTCGCTTGATTTTCTGATTGGCCGAATATCATGATTTTTGAGTCGCGTCTACCATTCGTGCGACATACCCCACTCCCCTACCTAGTTGTCCACTCCATCCATTGCGTATCTGTATCCATTACTACTGTTCCTAGTTACAAAAATCACCAACTATTGGTATGGCCGAGCCACAGCCTTCAGATATTCACGAGGGTGCCGCAGACGCGCATGCGCCCTCGGGCACGGCCGAAGACCGCAAGGCTGCTGCAGCACTGTCAACTCTTGATGCACAAGACGAGGCAAGCGAGAAAAAGGAAGTAGATAGCAAAGCGCTGGACAAGGCAATGAAGGGACTGAATGTCAAGAATAGGAAGGCCGAAGAGAGAAAGACAGTCAAGGTTGAACCGGCAGACGTAAATCTGTTGGTAGGTGAACATGGGCTTGCGACAACGCTTGATGGCCACCATATCGCCTAAGCTTATATGAGCTGACTTGTTAGATTTCCGAACTCGAGCTGTCGAAACAGAAAGCAACCGAGTTGCTACGCGCAAACGAAGGGAATTCTGTCAAGGCTATGATTGCTTTCGTTGCTGCTGTGCCTTGAGCTTGCTCTTCAAGCTCTGCCTCGTGTAGAGCTATATCCTGCCTCGTTTCTCCCGCAATGAGCATATATAAGCACTCGAGTGCTTTAAAATTCGGAGCGTACACCATGCTTGCATACAAAAGGTCTCGCTATTATCAATGCAGGGAATGACATAAATGGGTTCGGTCTGACTATTCTGTTGTCTGCTCAGAGATGGTGCATGAATTTTGGAACACAATCAAAAAGCCATTATGTGCAAGGTCGCTATGCGCAAGGGGACTATTATGTATACCAGACATTTCGCATTTACTACATGAGCTCGCTTTCGTTGTAAGGAAGTTCAAAATGGTATCAAATATATAACCGTTCTATCGCTGGATCAGGTACTGCCAGTGCTTGAGATGCCAAACCCAATCGTAGCCGCTTGGGTTTGCCGTCGCTCTTCATTTATACAGGCACAAAGACTACTCGTCCTCACTAATAGCGATGACAGGTCGCTTTCACGCTTTCAATCTCCCTTGTTTTGTTTCGCCCTTCGTCTGTTTTCGTTCCCTAACCACAACCACAGATGCCGATTTGACGGCCCTGGTTCGTGGCCTACTTTGCGTGGGACTAGCATCCTTATCTCTCGAATCTGTAGGAATACCGTCTCCTCCGTTATGGGAAGCATCATCTGTTGCTTTTTCCTTTCCTTCTTCTTGCGAGCTTTCTGGCGTAAACTCTCCCTCCTCGTCCGTGTCCTGGACCACAAGAGAGGGATCTGACGTACGAGGTCGTTCCGTCGCCGAATCTTCTGCTGTATTCAGAGCAATTTCGTCCTGAATGGCGGACTCAGAAGTAAAGCGTTCTTCGACATCCAAATCGCGTACCACAATGGGTCGGTCCCTTGGCCTAGATCTGCTTGGTACTTGATTTTGACTTTGGGCACCGGGAACAGACTTTCGCGCACGTCCGTTGCTTGTCGACTGCTGCGATTCTCGCTCAGCAAGCATTGCTGCACGTTTTGCCGCCTTCGCGGCTCGTGCTTTTTCGAGTATTTGAGCTTGGTACGGTCGCTCTGTAACGGGGCCATAGGTAAGAGAGGATGCTCGCTTTTGTCTGGATTTAGAGGGTTGCATAGCATTTTGCTTGACTGCAACAACTTTGCCTTTGGGTTGCTTAAAGTGTTTGGTCATTTCTGCGGGGTAGTTGTAGTGGAAGAAAAGTTCTGTCCCAGCTTTTATGTCTAAGCTTGCGTATAGTGCCACGCGAAAGACTGTGTTACAAAACATGACCCTTGGGTGACCTATGCATTGGACTATTATCAGCATTGAACAATCACTATTCAGAAATATAAACATACAATTCGAGCGATCTGGATTGGCGTTGTTGATGAATCGCAACTTATTACCCATACGTGTAGCATCGACATCCTGTTCTGGAAGACAATTAGCTTCCCCTACACTGTATCACACAGGGAAAAGAACTTACGCAGGTTGAGCTTGAACAAATACATGTTCTTCTCGTACCCGTATATGTGCTCCCGTCGCTCGCTTTCTTCCGTGGAGAGCACCTCTCCAGTGTATTCACCAACAATATCATCCTTTTGGATGTCTTGACCGGCATAAAGACCAAAGCCGTGGACTTCTGACTGACCAAGTAAGGTCTTTTTTGGAATCCCCCTTTGAATTCCGACGTTTCTGCAATGATCCTGAAGCAGATCATCGTTGTAAAAGGTGAGAGGGTCAAGTATTTCTGCGGCACCACACGCACCACAAAGATCTGCATCGCATTCCCTATGGAATTTAGCGCAAAGACAGCCTTTACTGGCTGCACAAGGGCGCTTGGCCGGCCCAGAGGCGCAATTACATCCAGGGAAGCGGCGATTGCAAGATGGTGGACATTTGCATGTCTTCTCGCAGGTTACCCCTTCGCGAAAACAGCGGCACTTAACCACAGCACAGTCACCAGAATGATTGCAAGGAATAAAAGGTTTCCTGTTCTCCCATTTGACCGCTTCGGCATAATCTTTGGGGTCAAATGGCTCGGCAGGTGATACGATGTGATTCGCGACAATATGATCATTGACAAGCACTTCGGGATTTATCGGCCGCCTGTAATTGATCACTTTCTCGACATCGGAATCATCTGAGTCGACATGCGCAGGAATGATAGTTCCGAGCGTATATGTGTGTTCATCACGATGTACCTCACTGTCTTTATCAGTACTGCCCTCATCATCAGACTCTGTTTCACTATCAGGCCGCTCTCTTACTTGGCCATGAAAGAGACAGTTATGTCTATTCTTAGAGCGTCAGTTATTGAGATGTTAAAAGCTGATTAGGTGATGCCACTTACGTATGGCAGACTCTGCAGATGATCTGCTTGAAACTAGGCTTTGGAGAGACTTCGGCTCTTTTTGTCTTCCCTTGAATATAATCTTGCATAGTTTTACTTTGCCGTGCCATATACCAGGGGCTGAAGTTACAACTACTAAGGATGGCTGAACAGGTAAGGGCTGCCAGCACAAGCTGCGAAGCCGAGGGCTTGTCAAGGCAACGTAAGAGCCTCTGCCTATATTCTTCGCCACGCTGGACAAGTAACCCTGTGTCTTCTTTGCTACATCGCACGGCCTCTGTATCGATACTAGACCTGTCGTTTAGGAGGGCTTTGATGTCCTTGTATATGTGCGAGTTTTGATCGATGTGTTGCAGCTCATTCGGTGAAGCTAGTGTCCAATAGAGAACCGTGTTCCATGTGATACCAATATCCTGAAGGAATTTGTCAATACTATCTGTATAGAAACGACACTGCTCATTGCGTAGGTCCTTGAGGTTGTTTACGCCATGCACAAGCTCATAGATTTGTTGTAGTTTCTCGATCAAATCCTCTTCTTCTTTATCATTCTCGATGTCGCCAAACCAAGGCAGAGTTAGAAGCCTAGACTCATTATCAGCGAGGATGTTCGTTTTCAGGCCGATATGTTCCCTAAATGATGGTATTTGAAGTTGCCCAGACTTATATTTGGTCGTGGTAACGCTCCAAGTTGAGTTTGCCACATTCTTCTTGGAAGTAACTCGGCTGAATGTTTCTTGAATGAATTCTCTCGACCGTTCCTTGACCGCACTTTTGTCGAACCGTGTTTGAATCGCTGACATAGCGTGAAATGGCGAAGTGGCTTGTACATATTTCTCTGGCAGAATCTGGGCTGCCGGGCTTGGGCGACCACTTGCTCGCGCCCGAGCTTCTCGTTCAAAACATGTTCGTTGTCGCCACATCGAGTTCTTGGTGATATGAGCTATCGAATTGGACAGAGCAGTGTAGAAACTTACTTTCGTAATATAGGCATGGTCTTCATACCTTTCATCTAGATGGCGTTTCAGAGATACATCAATTCGTCGACGAGCGGATTCGATGGTGTTCGCGGTATTGTCGCACTGATCGGTCGGAAGCACTACTTAAACAATTAGCTAATGCTTTGACGTTCAGGGAACAGACACCGGAATTGCTTGGTATACTATGGGTTGACTTACCTTGATCATCAGTACGCTCGGCGAACTCTGAACCCATTGTTGCATGGGCATTGTTTTGATCGACTATTTTGTCATGTGATTTGTCATATGATAATGCCATATGTAACTTTGATGTTGGCGGTTGTGAGGTTTCAGGATTAGTGTCTAATACTGCAACAGAATCAAGAGCCGACAGTGGTGTAGGAGCGGGTGTGGTCACCGGAGGGCCCATATTGGTGGGCACGAGATTAACCATGACAGGGTGATTACCTCCTGTCCCTATCGGCAGCAATCCTTTCACGGGATCAATTTGTTCCATACCCTCTACTTGATGGCCAGAGTTCACATCAAGGTCTTTGTGTGGCTCCTTATTCAAACTGCACCCTTCATGTGATTTCGATGAGCGTAAGCCCCCCCAAATTGCTTGAATACGGTCTGGTGGCGGATGCTGGTATGCCTTGGCAGGAGGTTGGGGCTGCACGTACTGTACGTTGGGCGTCCTCGGTTCTGGAGGACTCCTCGCCCTTTTGATCATTCTCTCCATTTTCAGTCTGTTGAATGCGTCAAAAGCCCTTCCTTGCCCCAGGTTAACTCTCAATTTGGATTTTTTTATCGGTGCGTCGTTATCAAGAGTTTTGTCAACAAGGTCCATGGCCAAAGTAGAGTTCTCCGTTTCGCCCCGGGAAGTGGTCCGTTCGCGTTCGGGGCCGGCATAATCTCCGATTGGAAGACGAGGTTGTCCTGTTTCGATGGTGGTGTTGACTTGAGATTCATCCACTTTTTGACTGTCACGATGATGATGCTTGGGCAGTTGAGTCCTTCTTCCAGACTCCTCTTGCGTTCGATCGCGGGTAGCGCTTCTTGCAGAAATTGCACGTGTTGGCAGTTCGGTGCATTCTCCATCGCTATCCAGTTCGAGGTACGCCGTCGTCTTCATGACAGGTTGCTGGTAGAGTCGCGTTGACGTCCATACTAACTCATCATCTTCTGCATCCCCTATGTAGAGAGGGTTTGCACTTGAGGATCCTTGGGTGTTAGCCATGATGAGCTCTGCTTGACCAAAAGAGCTGTCCGTTGGTTAGCGAAGGATCTTCAGATCAATGCACAGGGAAGTAGGACCGCTCCTGTAGATTTTGATCTCGTAGGCGAGAGTCGTCCTTTGAGTCGTTGCAATGCCCGCACCCAAAAAATTGGACGGCGCAAGGCTGCAAATCTGTGTAAGAGAAGGGGTAAGGCCAATGAGTAGTATTTCGCAAGGTCCCTGGGCTCGAGGGGCTATTAACTTGCGGCCAAGCTCAAAGACAGCCGGCCAAGCAACGTTGGTTGCCGTTGGGGTTGTACACGGCGAGCAGCCGCCGCTAAACACGAAATCGCGCTATCACGTGCAACCATGTAGCAGCTGCGAATAGCGGGAGATGACCTTTACCTTCATGATATCTCCAGCTATGCACATAAAATAGACTCAAATAAATAACCTACACGACTGCATCATCTCTCAACAAATTCTATAGGGGCTCTGGAATGGGCAACTGCCTGGAAGCGGGATTTACCTGGATTTACCTAGATTTACCTCGCCGCTTGTCTGTTTGGAATGTCCTGATAATTACCAGCTCAAGATGGAAAAATGACGTGATCATGTACTACCGCTCAGAACAAAGGGCTGCACGGGAGCGGGGTTGAGGTGGTGGTGGAAGCTGGTCAATGAGCACAGACTACTTGGCAATGTTTACGGTGCTGAACCCGCGCTGTTTACCTCCAGGCTTGGGTCGCAACTGTCAGCGCTGCACCCCCACCTCAATTTTGCAATTACCATGGCGAACACGGACGGTAAAGAAAACATTGCGGATGGCCTTATCGCGAACACATCGTTCAAGGCTCCCGCCGTATCCTCGGGAAAATCCTCGCGCAAAACGCGTAGCAAGAGCATTGGGCCTGGTGGTTTGGGAGAGCTAGAGGCGCCTGCGCTGAAGGAGAGCACTGGAAACCGCAGAAAGTCAGCCTTTATACCTGCAGTCAAGTCAATTCTCTCTGGCAATGATGATGAGGAGAAAAAGCGGCGCGAAGCCCGTCGCAAGTCACTTGGTATGGTCCGGAATGGGTGGTAGCATTTGAAAACAACTGACCTGTGCACAGCCAAACGACGTGTCTCATTCGCTCCAGAGGCGACACTACACACTTGGGATGTGGTGGAATATTTGCGCGATGCGACAAGCTCCTCAGCGTCCTCCGAGGCGACCAGGCGCGCGTCGAGCATCTCCCAAGCGTCCACACCAGCATCGCCTGCACCCACGTCGGATCCCGCTGAGCCGCCCTCCACACCGCCCGAACAAGCTGACGCACCACAAGCTGAACCTAGCTCATCACCAGCAAACCAGCGCGACAAACACCAGAAGAAGAATCGCCGTAGCTCAGGCATTCCACCCATGAACTTCAATAATCCAGATGATATCTACTCGTCCAGCCCAGTCAGCGGAGAAAACAGCTCGCCCGCGGGTCTTGACGAGACCAGCAGTGCTTCAGAGGATGACCAATCTTCCGACGATCTAGAGAATGCGCCCGACGCAGAAGATTCGTCTCATAGCAGTGCCAGGCTCGATGCAGCATTGCGACAAGCGTCGGCACAAGCTGGAACACAGAAACTGGGCCTGGAGGATAATGGGGACATGACCATGGATATGGCAGAAGATGAGATCACAACACCTTTCAGGCCTTGGACAGCGAAGACTACAACGGGCCAAGAGGAGCAGGAAAATGTCAGCGCATTTTCCCCAGCTGCAAGTTCAAGTGATGATGAGGGTAATATGAGCATGGATATCACACACGCAGTGGGCCGGATAGTACCCCAGGACGAAACGCCGAGTTCCGATATGGATGACGATATGAGTATGGAGTTGACTATGCCTCTCGGAAGCATCAAGACAATGGATGCCAAGGCGCCAGCCAATCGAAGGAAGAGTCTCAAACGGCGGGTTTCGGTGCTTGATACCTCACAAGGGAGTCCTGCGAAGCGTCCAGCAAGTCGCCGAACAAGTCTTCGCCAACGACGTCAGTCAGAGGAGATTGTACCAGAAGATGCGACCATGGACTTGACAATGGCCATTGGTGGAATCAAGAATGTGATAACTTCAGAGTCTTTCCGGCGTGCTAGCATAAACAATGGCCTCGAAGATGCAACGATGGACTTTACGTTGGCTGTTGGCAGTATCAAAAGCAACCTCAATACAATCACAAACCTAGAAGAGGCGGAAGAAGACGAAGATCTATCTATGGAGTTCACCAAAATTATTGGCCCAGGCATCAAACGCATTGCCCAGCCAGCAGCAACACCCGAGATCTCTACCCCTCCAGCACTGCATAAAGCTGCATCATCAAGGACTCCGAATTCACAGAAGTCTCCAAGAAAATCACCGGGACAGCACAAAAACTCTGCAACTCCAGTAGCGGTCGATGATGTTCCGGAGGTTCTCGTTCAAAATACGCCCACACAAGCGCCTGCAGAAGTTCACTATCCCACCCTCGATCCTGGGACTCCAGAAATTGTTCGACAGCAAAACATTGAAGACATTGAGCCGTCACCATTTGTTCGTAGGACCCCTCAGGGGACTCCCAGGCTGAATAGTACCACCGTCACACCAACGAACAAACCCCCACGAGAAATGCAGATGCCAATCCCGGATGACCTAACCGCTGCCTTGATCCTCAACAGGCGTCGCTCTTCCCTCTCCAATGTCCAATTCAGCCCTCTCAATGCACCTCGAGATGAACCAGTGCTGAAAAGCACTGCACTGCTTACAAACAGTATCAAGCTGCTTTCTACACCACGTAAGCAGACCTTGGTGTCTCCAGTAAAGCGAGGCATGACGCCAAAAAAGGTACAAACCCCTCAACAACCAACGCCAAAGCAGAAGACCCCGACTCCCAAAAAGGCAACGCCAAGGAAGAGTATGAGCCCAAGGAAGCGTGTTATTTTCGGCGAGCCGCAATTGGAAGAGCCTGAAGAACTAGAAGAGCCTGTTGAAGGAGTGTCCGAAATCGAGAGAATCTCTTTGCAAGAGTTCCTCGATATGACCAAGATTCGCTTTATGGACCTTAGTACGACCAAGCGACGACACACCGCTGCTCCTGCGCTGTTTCATGATACCGAGGTGGAGGAGAAGGAGGAGACTCTGGATCGATATGTTGTTGCTGGTGCTTGCACGTTACCGGAGTATGAGCTGTACCAGCATGCCTGCCATGAAATGAAGAAGTACATCTCCGATGGACGCCACTTTGTTCGCACTATGGAGGGTAATGTTCTGGAAGAAAATCCATTGCTATTCAGCGAGTATCTTACCGCGCCACCGGATCAGCGCACTGTTATGGACAACCAATTCAAGAACCTCAAGACAAATGCCCGGCTGGAGGCTCGTGGGGAGTGGTATACCTGGCGCAGCACACTTTTACAAGATCTCAAGTCAGGCCTCCTTGGCACATTGGATGGATTCAAACGCGACGAGTCCAAGCTTACTATTCAAGAACAACTTCTTGACACTGTATTGCCCCCTTTAGTCGAGAAACAGGAGGTATTGTCTACCGAGCATAAGCAGCTTCAGCAGCGGCACGACGAACTCAATAGCTGCGACCGCGAAGAACTGGAACAGACACGAGAGAGGCTAGTCGCCACAGATGTGGAGCTAAACGAAAAGCGACAACTGCTCGAACAACTTCAGCAAGAGCTTGTCGAGAAAGAGGATCGCATTGAAGCTACCAAAGCCCGGAAGATTGAATGCATTGATGAAACCAAGGCAGCTGAGCGCGTGCGAGAAGAGTGCCGCGGATGGTCCACGAGCGAAGTCGATGACCTGAAAAGTATACCTCAACCCTTATAATCTCATGTACTACACTAACCATTGCTATAGGTAGAGTGATAGCTCTAGAGCAAACTCACGGATGGAGCATAGCTTCAGCGTCGTCATCCGGTATCACGATGACTCACCTGAACGATCTCGAGCTTTATTTCCAACCTTCGGCTTTCACAACAAACAGAAACACACCCAACGGTTCCATTTCGCTAGCGTATACCGGCGACTCAGCAACGCCTTATCCTCGCCCATTGACCACAAGCAAGCGCTTCTTTCTTCAACTTATTCGCGCCCATCTGCATTGTATCGCTCAGTCGCAAACGCGCGTTTGTGATCTTCTCTCCCTCATCAATAATGGTTGGGCCACAGCGCTTGCCGTAGCCGAAGGCGTTCGCTGGCTTGAGCACAATTATATCACGGAAGAATTTATTATCTCTGATGAGCGCATGGGTATCTCTGTTAACATGCTTCTGCCCACTCTTCAGACCAAAGTTAGGGTCACTCTTGATATTGGTGTTGCACTCACATCAGAAGGGGTTGAGACAGATGTTGGTGCCAAAGCGGAGGTTGTCTACGGTGAGAAATATGGCGAAGAGAAGATGGGCGCGTTCTTGAGAGACTTCTGCGGTACTCAAGTCAAGAAGGCAGATGCCATGGCTATTTGGGCGGATGGAATGCTCGATTTGGCTGCAAGGTTAGTGAAGACCGGAAGGAAAGGGGAGAGAAAGTAATGTCGACCTTGTCGTTTATGATGTTTATGACCTAGTAGTTTACGAGATATAATGGCGTTGACGGGTCTTGGGTACGAGGTGTTTGAAGCATGAACCATTATTATCATACAATCAAGTACAAATCTTTTTCAATGTATACTACATTGCGTCACGTCAAAATTCCCTTCTAGATTGCAACCCTCTCAGCAACGCCCAACCAAAATGAGCACCTCTCTTTTAACAAATCAACCGGCCCCTCCTTTATCCCCTCCGCCGTAACCAGGAACTGTTTCCCAGTCTCAACCCTAGGCACACCGACGACACTCACGTCAGTCACTTTGTGAGCATCTGGATCTCCCGTCTGCACAAAACTTGCCATCGCACCCGCATACGCCAGATATGTTGGCCGATCAGTCCGTTGGATGACTCCAACCGTGTTCCAATACTGCACGTCGCTCGCGTGCTTTGCCGGGTTGATCGTGTACTCGATCAACGAACCCTTTGACGCGGAATTCGCGAGCCAGTACGCCGGACATGCAAGCACAAGGTCGCGATAAAGCAAGCCTGCTCGTTCGTACGTCGTGCTCCATGTGATTTCTTCTGCGGCACCGGATGGTGGGTACAGTGCTTTTACAGCTTGTAGGTCAGCGGGCGTAAATGCCGGTAAGTAGCCGTGGAGCCAGTCATCGAAACTTGCGGACGAGGAGTTGAAGCCGTCTGTTGTGCTGGTTGCGGTATTTGCGAACCCGGGTGGAATGAAGTTTTCGCCTTCGTGTAGGTTGTATGAGGATAGGATAAGGTCGGCGTTTAGTTCTTTGCTTTTGATGGCTGAGGAGAGAGGCTTGGTTAAGAATTTTTCGTCGATGACGGGGCCGAATGTGAAGGTGCTGGCGGTGTATTGTTGGCTTGTGCTGAGTTTCAGGGCGCTGTCTCGTAAGGCTTGGATGGGTGCAGCTTTAAGACATGCAATTTCATCGGTGGAGTTGGAACAACCGACATCGTGGAGAGTTTGCTCGTATACCTTTTCGGACTCCGGGGCGTCGTAGCGAGGTGTCTTGGGCCAGAAGGGAGAACTGGCCATTGCTCTTGTGAAGAGCTTCTTTCCCCGGTTTCCTGTTGCGATTGTTTGAGCAACTACACTTCCGCCTCCTGCAGATTGGCCCCATATTACTACTTGTCCTGGATCGCCTCCGAATTTACCGATATGTTCTTGGATCCATTTCAGGGCGGCCTGCTGATCAAGCAATCCGGGGTTCAAGTCTACGTCTGGATGATTGGCGATTTTGTTACCAGGGAGAAATCCAAAAACGTTGGTTCGGTAATTTGAATACACAACTACATAGTCGTTTTGGGAGCTGACGTTTAAAATAGGGAAGCCAGAGGGCGGCATGGCAAAAGTTGCACTTCCTCGAATAAAGCCGCCACCGTAGAATGTAAGCAACACAGGCCTCAAAGTCTGTTTCTGAGCCCAAGGGCGAGAGTATACACCAAGGTACAGGCAATCTTCAGAACCATTAACTGTACGCTGAGGGCACATATCAAACTCTCGGTCTGTATCGTAAACACTTTCATTTATTAGTAATATAGGTTGAGGCGCGCGGAAGCGATTCTTTCCAGCTGTTGATGCGGCAAAAGGAATACGGCGGTAGTAGGATATATTGTATTGCGTTGAAACTCGACCTTGTAGAGACACATAGTTGAGGTTGAGAATGGGATGAGTGGAATTGCCGATTGGAACGTCATGTGCAAGAGGAGACAAGATAAGAGACAAGATTGTGACAAAGTGACACCAGGAAGAAGGTGAGACGAGCATGATGATACTTCGTTGTCACACGACGCACCTGGAGAAGGTATATATCCATAAGTACTTGCCACTAATTACAGTGCTTTAGCCTCATCTCATGCATCAGCGTTGTTCATCCCGTTCCAAGGCTGCGGGGAAACGAACAGACGGGGATGCATCTTGAAGAACAATTAGTTCGTGGCCGCTAATGGAGCATTTCTCGTAATCGGCGGATGAACCTTGAGTGTCTTCCAATGCAATTTCAAGATTGCACACGCTGCCTCTATTGATGCACTGCGCCCTTCTCAAAATATGGGTAACGAGCGGATAGAGAGACTGTGGCAACCAGGCAATAGAAGCGTTGCGCAAAGCCAAGATTTGGTTCCGGAGGAAAGCCGATCATAAACCCCAACAAGATAACTACCATTCGGTACATTTCGAGCCGAGAAATGGGACTACGAAGAACCCTGCCTGGGGTGGTAGAAATTCGATCAAGCTGTTGTATTTATTTCTCCGGCTGCACAAGGACAGAAAGGCGAGAAGCAAGCCGCTTTCGCTTGCCGACCATCGTCATTAGATGGCCGCCATCCTTCCAGACGCGGCTTAGCTGCGTCGCCATGGCTTGGTTTTCCGCTAACCGCATGTCGCAATAACGTGGCTATGTGGTTGGACAGTAGCGCCGGAGGATATCCTCGATTTCATTCTCTTTCTGACGCTTCTTCTACAACCTACGAAAATATGGCTATCCAGTCCATCATCAGCTCATTGCGAGCCCATGCGCGTGCCCGTCGCAACGCGTCTTCGTCGCAGGCTGATACTGGAAAGCTAACAGCGCGCCTTGCCGATGTCTTCTTGAGCACGTGGGATCTGGGCTTCACGGCGTTCGGTGGGCCACCCGTGCATTTTCAGATTTTGCATCGTAGATTCGTTGAAGGAGTCGGTTTTGGCGGGAAAAAATGGATTGATGAACAGACCGTGAGTGACCGAAACCCAACTTGCACTTTCACATGTACTAACGAAATAATGGGTAGTATCAAGAACTTTTTGCAATATGCCAAGCCCTACCAGGTCCAGGATCGACCAAGATGACCTTCTGTATCGTTATGATACATGCTGGCGTTGGTGCAGCTCTTCTCGCTTTCATGCTCTGGAGCTTACCTGGTGCTATCGGAATGTATGCACTCTCGCTCGGAGTGCAGAAAATGCCTGACAAACTACCATCCATTGTGTATGCATTTTTGAGCGGCATGAACGCTAGCACAGTTGGCATTGTGGCTCTGGCTGCCGTGCAGCTTGCAGAGAAAGCAATCAATGGCCATTTGACTAGGATACTGGTCATATTTGGTGCATGCGCTGGATTGTGTTATAATGCGCTCTGGTACTTTCCTGCTTTGATAGCCATAGGTGGAGCGGTTACTGTTACCTGGGACGCCTGGCTACGCCAAAAGGTTGGTAAGATTAGAGCTGGTTATGCGGCGAAGAGGAGGAGGGCAAGAAACGAAAGTGGAGACGCTGAGGAGACCCTCACAGCACAGAACATCAAGCCAGCAAATCCACTGGAGGTGAGGCGTCCAGATGCCGTGAAGCGCAGAACTCGTGCTGGAAGCTCGTCGGATCGAATTGCGCCAGTGGAAGAAGATGCTGGCTTAGTTCTGTTGAGTGAACAACATAGCACAGGACAAACCCCACAAGTCCCAGCACCTACGGATACAACAACTCACAATATTTCCATCAAGGTCGGGGCATGCCTCATTGCGGGTTTCTTGTTGTCCTTTATCGTTGTAATGGTCATCCGCGGTACCATCAACGCACGCTCTCTTGTGTTCGATCTGTTCGCCAACATGTATCTTGCTGGTACAATTATCTTTGGTGGTGGGCCTGTTGTTATTCCTCTGTTACGCTCCTACGTGGTTGATCCCGGTTGGGTTTCGCCTCGAGATTTCTTGCTTGGTCTCGCGATCATCCAAGCGTTTCCTGGACCCAACTTCAACTTCTCCGTCTACCTAGGAGCCTTGACCTTGGCATCAACAGGTGTACCGACAATCTTTGGTGCCCTGTTGGCATTTGCAGGGATATTTTCTCCTGGACTTATAATCGCAGTAGGCGTTCAATCGATTTGGCAGGCTGTACGTGCAAAGGCCTGGGTGCTTAGCTTACTCAGAGGCATTAATGCTACTGCCGTGGGATTGGTATTCACTGCCGTCTATAGACTGTGGGAAATTGGCTACCTCACGCCAGAGAGTAGCAGTGGGAAGAGCCTCGCTCAAGAACCGTGGTGGGTTGTTGTTGCAGCGGTGACATATGCAGAGACTGCATGGTTCGGTGTTCCACCGGCCCTTGCCATCATCTTTGGTGCCATACTTGGACTTGGCTGGTACGGAGCTGTTGGGTCATAGTTGTCTCTCCTTGTAACTGGCTTTGGCGGTGAGCTTGGAAGATTTGATGGGTTGCTCTGGAGGCTATTTGGTCCTCAACTGATAGTTTTCACTCGCGCTGTAGTACTCAAACGACAGAAAGAAAATAATCTACATAGCAACAAGGCGTAGCATTGCGTAGAAGACAACAGTGTTGACAAGCTAGTCTCGAAAGGTGGGGGTTGGGTGTGACTGCGTAGATATTTCATCTTAGCATCTTGGTATTGTGCTGTGCAAGCATCGTCCTTACGTATTTGGGCGGTGGAGACACAAAGCTAGTCACGCTGGCGCGCTAAAAATACAAAGGGCCGGGTGCAATTGGTGTTGTTCTTCCAGCTCACAGCCCTAAAAGCGCCACAGCAGGCCAGCGCTCGGTTTGCTCGGCTGGGCCACGCCGTGCTGACGGCCTCAACTCATATTCCCTCTTTCCTCCCAGGAAACACAGGATAGCAGACGATGCGATGCCAGAGATAACCTTTGTATTTGGACCGGACGACTCGTTCTTCTTTGACTGTCCGAAAGCATGGAAATTGTAATGACTTCCATTTGCATAGCCGAACCGAGCTGACTGCGCACAGCCATGGCATTCCCCAAACCCTTAGGCAGCTGTTCAACAGTTCTATGTCGCCAAACTGGAGGATCGCCCAACCATACTGCATAGCTCTTGCGCCAAGCGTAAAGAATTTCAAGAACGCAGAGCCGTTGTGGTTTGCGGGTTGTAAAACGTTGAGCGGGGAAGACAAGCTCTGTAAGTTCCCTACCTAGTACCTAATTTGTAGTCTTATCCGACGCGCTCTGCAGAAGCAAGAAAACGCGCACCAGAAACGTACTAATCAGACGCATGACTGGAGTCTATACTGATACTGTATGCTGTAGTCTATTCGCAGTCGACATTCGAAAATACCTTTGGCGACCTGGCGCGTTGGACCAAGAACCTACCCAACGGAGCGCGCTCATGCTTTGTCACTTTTGGCCAAAACCTCAGCTACTTCGCATGTGCCCCTGGACATGGGTCTTTATGGGGTGGTATTCCCTCGGAGCTGGAAGACAAGGTGCGCAAGGCATTCGACGTACCCAGCTGTGTTGGGCTCGGTAAGCATAATGCATGGGTTGTGTTATATCCAGATGGATACATAGCATGGAAGTTCTATGGTCATTATGGGGCATTGGATAAGATTCTGAATGACGCTGCGCCTCGTTCAGTAGCCGTGAGTCGTCATGACTTGGTCGCTTCGGATAGTACTATACTGATACAGCTTCCAGTACGTCGCCATCTCGCCTTACCACAAGGAACACTACTTCGTTGCATTCCGAGACAAGTCGATCAAATACAACTTCAAGGGCGCTCCGAAGGAATGGATGCATCTCATGACAGAAGTCTTCGATGCCTGGGCTGCCGAACGAGATCAGAAACAACCGCTACCATTTGCTCAACCGTACGCGCAACCGAACCCATACGCACCACAGAACTCGTATATGCAGCACGATCCGTATGTTCAGCAGAACCCCTATGCTCAACAACAACCATATCCGCAACAGGGTCAGCCATGGCATCAACAACAGCCGTACCGGCAAGTACAGCCAGCATACAACTACCCTTCTCCGGCACACTTTCCGGCACACCTTGCTGGCAATCCCGTTGCGCCCGGCATGCAATCACCGGCCCCGTCGCACTCAAGCACTGTGCCACTACATGCCGTGCCGAATGTGCCGCAGGGGTACGGGCCTCCACAAGGAGGCGCGGTGGAAATGTTAGCAGAACTGCCTGCGGAGTCGCTCTTGGCGGCTCCGGCTCCAGTTCCAGTACGATCGACGTCTACGGATGTGAGTTCAACATCGATGGCACTCCTGGCCCGTGATCTCTGGGGCGCTGACTCCAAAACAGAAGAAGAGAAGATCCCTGTTTAAGATATTCTAACGTCTATATTTGTTATACTGTAGTGTTGCTGTTTGCGCTCTTTCGGCGCCAAGATACCCTGCCTTTTATTGTACGCGTCAACCAAAAATGTACCTGCCTTGTATGTACTGTATGCTGGACTTAGGACTTCGGACTTCGGAAGCATTTGATGTGAATTTAAATTGGAATACCAGCATTGATATATCTCTAGCTTTCCCCTTGAGATTTGTAATCCATTCCCAAGTGTGCTTCGAGCGATTCGTTCCATGTCATAACATGCGAAGATACATGCTTAGCATGATTCATGTCCAATTCCAAACGTCAGGTTATGGTGGATCAACCGGAGATTAGAGTTCATCTACCTTCCCTATTGGGTACAGAGCCCCTGTTCCTGTCGTTTCCTGGACCTTCACAAGAAACATCACCCAGGACGGATGCCATTACCCATGGTGGAAATACGGTGGAGGAAAACGTCACAGTGCAGGGCGCGGCTCGTTGACGAGCTTACGGGCCGTATACTTTTTTTTGCTACCATCTATTGGGTACACCACGTTACCAGCAGAGTACAAAACGCCCCAGCCCCCGCTCGACATTCAACGTCATGGGCCAATCTGGATGAACACTTCCCCCGTGACTCTACAACCATGATCACCACTGCGAGTATGTGGAAGTTGGCCACCTTGACGCTGCTGTCTGGCTTTGCTAGCACAGTTCTTGCCGCTGAGCCTAGTGTCAAGGTCCTCAATGGCACATATGAGGGGCTTCATCTCCCATCATTCAAGCAGGATATCTTCCTTGGGATTCCCTACGCCCAGTCTACTGGAGCTCAGAATCGGTTCCGTCCTCCTCAAGCTCTAAATACAACCTGGAATGGAACCCATGCAGCAAAGGTCTATGGACCTGCATGCCCAGATCCCGAGCTTCCAAGTAACCAAACCAGCGAGGACTGTCTGAGCATCAATGTCGTACGCCCCGCTGGTCTCTCTGAAGACGAGTATTCTAAGCTGCCAGTTGCAGTCTGGATCCACGGCGGTAAGAATAGCCCTACATGCTCAATTACCTAAACTCATATTTTGATCCAGGTGCCTATCAAGTTGGAACCAGCGGCTTCCCCAACTACAACCTAACATGGATTGTGCAACGCTCTGTTGAAATCGGGCGCCCCATCATCGCAACTTCAATTAACTATCGCAAGGGAGGCTGGGGCATGCTTTACTCGCGTGAAGTACAAGGCGCCGGAAACACTAATCTTTCTCTTCGCGATATGCGCAAAGCCCTAGCTTGGATATCAGAAAACATTGAGGCTTTTGGCGGCGATAAAAACGCCGTAACCATCTGGGGCGAAAGCGCAGGAAGTTTTGCTGTCGGCCAGCTCTTGATGACTTATGGCGGCCGAACTGACAACCTTTTCCACCGCAGTATTCAGGAGTCTGGTTCCGCAACAACAGCCTGGTATAACGGATCAGATTGGTACCAACCCATCTACGACAACATCGTCAACAAGGCGAACTGCTCAGATAAGCCGGATACATTAGATTGCCTGCGCACTGTCTCGTTGGAGACCATATCGCCTCTGCTCAATGCCCCAAGCCAAGGACCAGGCTGGTACCCCATTGTCGACGGTGACGTGATCCCCGCATATCCCAGCGAACTGCTTGAATCCGGACGCTTCGCCCACATCCCCCATCTCTACGGCACAAACTCAGACGAAGGAACCGACAACGCGCCTCCCGACGCCGTCGTCAACACCGACCAACAACTCTTCGACTACATCAAAGGCAGCATGGGATTCGACTTCCCGGATGCCGTCATCAAGCGCATCATGGAGCTCTACCCGGACGATCCAACGCAGGGCATCCCGCTCAACACGGGCACCGAGCGCTTTGCCGAGCATGGCGTGCAGTACAAGCGCATCGCCGCCATCTTGGGCGACGTCTTCTACCACGCGCCCCGTCTCCTCGACGCGCGCGCCTACGCAAAATACTCGCCAACATACATCTACCGCTTCAACACCATGCCGTGGCAAAACGACATTTTCTCTACCGAAGGTGGCAACGCGCCTGCGTGGAAGGGCGTCGCGCATTTCACCGAGATAGCGTTTGTGTTTGCGAACCCGGCGTTTTATGGGCCGTGGGCGGAGTACAAGGCGTTGAGCGATGAGTTGAGCGCTCATTGGATTAATTTTGTGGCGGGTGGGGATCCGAATGGGAAAGGGTTGCCGAATTGGCCGACGTATGATAAGGGCGAGAAGGGATTAAATCTTGTATTGCAGGCGAATGGGAGGGGGTATAATGGGAGCTATGTTGAGCAGGATACGTGGAGGTTAGAAGGGAGGGAGTATTTGAGCCAGTGGGCGAGGAGAAGACATGTTTGATTAGGTACCATTAGTTGCGGTGACTGCGATGAAAGGAGCAATTATCTAAAGGACCAGACATGTGTCGTGTGGATGTCGAATGTTTCAGTAAATGGGAAGCCCTTGTGGCTCAGATCTTGATCTTCTTCTTGGGCGACCCTTCCGCTTGTTGAGTTTTGACTCCTTGTGCCTGGTCATATCTCTGTTTCCCAACGGAGTCCAATTGCTCTTCACCGACCCAAGAAGGAAAGTAGCGCTGTCCGACCCACTTCACTAGATACTCCATCCGACCATTGGGGCCAGTCTTGTGTGCAATGATGCGCTTATACGGCCATTCCCAATTTTCTTGCTCCGTCCTCTTCTCCCAAGCACCCCAGCCTTCCTTGACTTCGCCGTGCCCCTTCTCGTAGTCCAAAGCCCACTGCCGGAAGAAACCTGCAATCCAGGGCTCTTGGCCAGGAGCATAGTCGTCAGGGTCATGTTCACGTGGAGAGAAGTGAGTGTTGTCAGGCGCTGGAGCACAGAGTTTAGGTCCGTAGTGGCTGCGCGCTGCGTCAATATCAACAGTGAGAAGGAAGGGATCAAGGAGTTCAGCAAGGTCAATACCAGAGTGATATTGCCACTCATAGCGCTTGAGGGTGGTGCGAACGTGGGAGAGGAGCCGGCGCCTTGCTAACTTGGATATCTGGAAGACGCTGTGGTCAGTGGCAAGAGCGTCTAAATCGCTTCTGATGCTTCCGAGCATGTTGACGCGTACAGTGACAGCCAATGATCCTGCTTCTGCATGGTCTCGCTCCCAGACTGCGCACAATGTGCATGCTTCGGGTTGGATCGCTAAGTCAGCCTTACACCATGGAAGAGGGCAGGTGATGCTTGAGGAAAGATGTGTCTCAATGCATTCTCGGCAGAAGATATGCGAACACGCCATCTTCACTGGGCTGATCTTGTCGCGATGATCTGGTGAGCTGAAATAGTCCTCTAGGCAGATTGGACACGGCTTCTTGCTCGCCACAAGCTTCCTTGAAGGGCGTATCATGGTCATAGAATGGGGGCATAGTGCTGGATTCTTGCTGTGTTTGCCTGGGGGCTCGGACTGCTCGACATCAGATGCTGTAGTCTTTCGTTTCCGCGTGGAGGACCAAGTGCCTGTGAAGTCAGTGCTGATGTTTTCGAAGTATGGGAACGGCATTGTGAAGACCTCAGGCCATGAGAAGTACTGTCAAGCATTGAAAGAATAAATAGAAGACAGGTTGGTGGCCAGGTAAACAAACAAATAGACGCTAGGTGAAGGTAGAGGTGGATTGTTTGCTGGTGGGGCTGGGCAGGTAAAACAACAGCAAGAGCGATCTGATACGACTTCTTAAACAACTGCTGCGAGATCCCTTGTCTTCGTATATCTCTTCAACTCGTTTGACGGGGAACGATATCCGCAGCCGCCCAGCCAGATGTCGGATGCCCCAGTCTTTGGCTAGCCGATGGCCGACGCAGACAACCGCCACACCTGCGGCTTTTGCGGTCGTCAAACCACTCACACGCGGTTGCCCTGTGAGCTAAAGCACACATTTCCCAGGCGCACCAGTATCGGTCGTCCAGCCATGCTGGATACTCATCTTCAACACATCATGCACCTCATCCTCATGAAATGCGTTCATGGTAGCTATAGCATATATCTCATCAGACTTGCCACTGTGTGCCAACTCAGCCTCTTTGAACTCTTCCTATATACCGTCTAGCATAAGGTCGCGGGCCATACATACCTGACCCACGATACCTACTCTTCTTTCTGCATCGTCTTTGTACCCTTGTACGCATAGATTGTTCTGCATGCTCACTTGTAGTCGTTCTGTCAGCTCCACATTCTAGACAACTGCGAGAAGCTCGCTAAAGGAATTGTGACTGGAAAGCATCAACCCCCTTCTGCGCACGCGTCTTCGGTCAAGATTGAAAGGCCGATGGAGAAAGCAAAGTGTTTGTGGTGGGCGGGCGGGGAGAGGCGGAGGAGTTGCTGTTACGATAGTGGTCGCGTCCTCAGGTGAGTAGCCTATCAAAGCATATACACCAGGCGTTAGGGCGATGTTGAGTACTCTCTGCTCGGCATTGGCAGTCGCAGCGTTGTATCGTGGATTTCGCGGAACGTGATAGAGTCGGGAGATATCATTTTCCTTGAGCGGCAGGATAGTCGCTATAAAACGAGTTGCAATCGCGTGCGTTGGCTTTTTCGGACTCTGCATCATAATTAGAGTTGCTGGTAAGGTCAATCTACATGGCAATTTTGTGAAAGGCATGATCGGTGTCTGTGTGGCTTCCAGACGTCATCGAGCTATGGTTGCGCCATAATAGAGGCCCAGGACATCAATAGTGTAAAATCAAACGCCATCTGTGGCGTGCAAATTGCAGGGAATCATATTGGTGACAATAAACCTGCCTGTCGGAGTGTGGCTAGTTGTGATGAAGAGAATGTTGTGGCTTCTCTTTGAGAGGATTGGGTTCTCGACGCTAAACTTGCCTCGGCTTGATCAACCTCTTCAGTCACAGAGATACCTCGCCACGCTTTTCAAATAGGGGGATCCAATGAACTAACCTTTCTTAGTTGGCTACCATAATCTACAAAGGTTCCAAGGCCTCAGACAATGAGCGACTAACGTTTGAATTGATGAGTGCACTAATCAAGTGCAGCTCTTCTCGCACCTTCTTTTGGTGTCGGCCATTTTTCGGTTTATCTTCCAGGCATACATCATTCAGTCAGAGAACTCTCCCAACTGCACTCGATACTACTGATCGACACTCTTACAAGATGGCTACTTCAACCGTAGTACCTACCATTGTTGGCGCTCTCAAATGTCAGACAGATTCATATCTTCGTAGCTTTGAAACAGAAGTCATTTCTTGCAACGAGTATGTAGTACCAGAGACACCAAAACAACCTGGTAAATTGAAGACCAAAAAGTCCACCGATCCCACTAAATTTGGAAACAATAACGCCTCAAAAGCCTGGCTCATCGAACTAGCCGACTCAGTCCTGTTTCCAGAAGGCGGTGGCCAGCCAACGGATCATGGCTCAATTACACCATTGAGCAACGATAGCACAGAGGCAATCCCCATCACAAGCATCCAGCGGCATGGTCTCCAATGTATACATTTTTCCCCTAAGCCTCTTCCACCCGGCACAAAAGTCCGCCAGGATGTCGACTTCGATCGGCGATGGGATCACATGCAGCAACATACGGGCCAGCACTTATTATCCGCTGTGATGGATGGTATGGACCTTCCCACTCTAGGGTGGAACATGGCCGCAGCCGGTGAGATGAACTATATCGAGCTGTCACGCAAACCATCCGATTCGGAAATCAAAGGCATCCAAGAAAAATGTAACCAGCTGATCCGCGACAACGTTTCCATTACAGTAGAAACACCAGAGGGCAAGAGAAGCGACAGCCTACCAGAGGACTACGACAGAGAAAAGGGCATCGTGCGCTTCATCAAGATAGGTGATCTCGACTACAATGCGTGTTGCGGCACACATCTCAAACAGACGTCACATATCGGCGTTATTCTACTACATCATACGAGTTCGGTTCGAGGAACAAATTGTCGCTTGTACTTCACCGCCGGCGACCGCGCGATCGGGATGGCGGCTTCGTCAATCAATGGATTGCGCTCTATTGCAGTTTCGCTTTCGTCGAGCGCTGCGCCGGAAGATGTAGCGGCTGGTGTGCAAAGGCTGGGCGACCAAGTTTCTGAGGCGAGGAGGAAAGAGAGGAAAATGCTGGCCGAGATAGCTGGATTTGAAGGCGAGCGTGTCAAAACCATGCTAGGGTATCTCGAAAGTGTATTTTCATACCGTGCTACAGATGGGTTAGACTTTGTCAATCTGGTGGTGTTTGAGATCAAGGATGCGGTCAAGGATAGCGGAGTCGTTGTACTGTGTTCTGGAGAGGTGAAGGGTCCTGGTTCGATAGTGATAATTGGGAAACCTGATCTGGTAGAAAGTATGGCGGTCACGGTTAAGGAGATTGTGAGTACAGTGAAGGGTGGGGGTAAGGGGGAGAAATGGCAGGGTAAAGTACTTGATTGGCGGAAGGGTGAGATTGAGGCACTGAAAGCTGCTGTCGAGAGAGTTCCACGCCGGTGACAAAAAAATGGGACAGTTTTCTGATGAACCAAGCACTTTGCACTAGTATATCGCTTGGCTCATCAGAAACGTGTCTCATTTTTTTCGTCACTGGCGTGGAACAGTAGTTGAGGTTCAACGTCATTCATTTGCAGAAACAGGAAGCTTGAGAACAAAAGATAAGTTCTACATATTCAGCGACCGTCTTTATGACCCGCCGAGCATGAGGATCGACATTCATGCCATGAGAGCTATGTACAGTTGAAGATAAATATATATGTATAAGTAGTGTATGTCGCAGCACAATCTACTTAGTAGATCATGACCCTAAACGTTGTATACTTTGATTGAGTTTACCAACCAGTAACTCTGCTTTCTATTAGCAATTTCTCAGTTTATGTTAGGGAGAAACTTGCATCGCCAAACGACTGCGGCTGAGAGGCCACATACGCGCTGCAACTAGGATTGATCTGCGAGCACGACGTCGAGCCCCAAACCTTGCCGGCCCAGTCGCCACAGAATGTGATGTCGAAAACCTATTCAACGTATTAGCAAGTACTCTAATACCAACCATGCTAATTTGATAGCATACAATACTCATATCTCTGAACTTGGAGTCGAAATCACATCCTCCGAAATTCGCAGTGGGTGTGCCCCAGCTACTGGGATCCGGATTCCCGTTTCTGATGTTTCCTGGAACGTCTCGGGAGGCAAAGTACCATACTTTGATGCCTGAGCTGGTCCATAGACTAGCATAGATGCCGCCTCCATTCGCGTTGAAGGCAGTGCCGTATGACGTTGCGCTGTTGGACACAACACCGCAGCCGTCGTAACCGCCACCAGCTCCACAATCGGCGTTGGCAACACGGCGTCCTGTTTCGTCGCCCGAACCAACATTCGGGACGCATCCCGGTGAGGTGTGCAAAGTGATTTGATTGTATGTGTTGAGGTGGATGCCTTCGATTATGTCTAGCTCGCCTGTTGTACGTCAGTATATGAGAGCAAATGCTGTTGATGGATCAGGGCTTACCTTGATTGGGCCAGTTTGGGCCAACCATCCAGCTTCAGCATGTCAACAAGTTACTTCTCGAACATGGAAGGTGTATTTACTATGCTGGCCATGAACCGCAATTGCTTCCAGGCACGTGTGCAAAGTCTGCAATGACAAGTGCCCGGTTGTATGCTGCCTTGCTTTGAAGACGTACACTTTTGCGCCCTGAGCCATTCGGGTCTAAAATGGATGTAGTGTCCACACCCATATACACCTGGTTGTTTTGTGTCTTGAGCAAACCAAGCTGCTGCGCTTGTTGACTGTTGACATATTCGACGAAACCATCTATCATACGAAATCAATAAACTTGTTCACGCTCAAAGGTCTGCAACATACGAGTTGGGTCGGAGATCTATAATTGTCAGTATTGATAATAATTATTGGAGAACAAGAACACGGACAGCTTCAACATTAAACTTGCTTATCCAGTTACTCGCATCGTAAGTGTCTATAAGACCATATGCTGCTGAAGAGTGAATATCAGACACAACAGACAACGTATCATTGTGCCAGGTGCCAGGACCAGCTGGAAGCGCTGTCGTACTGCGCCAGATGACAGGAAGTAATGCGATGATAGCTTTGAAAACCATGGCGGTATATAATGCACAACAAACTATATGGGTAGTTTCATAGAACCTAAAAGTTCAACTTGATTTATGTATTCTTATAGTACAGTAGTGCTTTGTCTCGTGGGTTAACATGATCATGCCCGACTGGCTAGATTGTGAAAGCATCGCTCTGTGATCAGATTGCCGCCAGCGCAAGAACATTGGTGATTGGTTTTATCCTTGAAATAAGGAGGCAAAGCCCTGCAATGTAGCAACGGAAACCAGCTCTAACGGAGTCGGAAAGAAGGAACCATGTCGGTGACGGGAGATCATCCAAGTCAGGCAGTTCGTAAGGGTGGTCAAGAAAACGTGAACATACCGCCTGATAAATTTGTTAGCAGTTGTGCCTCTTATACCACTGTTAGCGGTAATGAGCTATGTTGTTTCAGAAAGGCTAGTAGATTTATGGTTGGAAGACTTTCAGTGGTCGACATCCTAGTCAGTCCAGCAGATTAGTACTTGCTGAGACCGAGGTTAACGATCTGGCGGAACGCGGAATGGTAAACGGTGAGTAAATATGCTTCCATCTCTTACATAGGTATAATCTGTCCATGAATTTTGATGGGAAGAGACCTTGGAGCTCCACTAAACTGGACCCGACCCTGTGTGACCCTCGAAGCCCTTGCAAAGTTCACCGTTTAGCTACATTTGAAATGATATAGGAAGCATCAAGCGCCGGCCGCCGCAAAGCACATGCGAGATGTCATAAAAGTTGTCTTGCGATTCGGATGCGTTCCTGGAAATAGTTATTTCGCCGACCCCGCATTAGTTAGCTTAGTGCGCATGCTGGCCACGCACCCAAGGTCACACCAAATGCAACTCTCACAAGACACGCGTTGTTGTTGCCCGGTTGGTGCCGCAGAGAGATCCTGGTCGCACAGACTGCATGCGCAGAGTTCCCGTGGCTATACGTGACATTCTTAGGCCCGGTTATGGTCACAGTCAACTATCGGGTTTTCATAGCAGGCCTGCGCAACAAAGTTGTGGATCTTAATAGGCTGCGTTTGTAAACAGGTCGCGTCTTTTCCTGAAGCTGCTTGATAGTAAGCGGAAGCACCAAATAGCATAAGGAGGATAGATGCTGTTCTCCGTCATGGGCCACTCCAACTACAGCAAGGGATCGAGACTCTTAGATGGGTAGGACGACATTGAAGGGCTTCTTCAATGCCTACACCCTAGCTTGAGGCAAATACAAAGAGGAAAGGAGAAAGGAGACTCGGACAAAAGTGCCCTTTCATCTACTAAGGGTGCTGTACCTATCTTAGCGTAGCGTCGTTTCTACTCCAATTGTTATAGAAAGTCAAGGCTGTAAGTATCATTACTCATTGATATACTGGAGAAGACAATATTATTTTATCACATCAACAATTTGACACAGAAGTATACTGGGGGTGTCCCTGATAATCTTTGATTCTGGGTAATGAGCGACGAAGAAGCAAAAAAAAGTCATCCTGATCAATCACCTGACGTACTTACCAGAGTGTTGGACCTGGCATAGCACATAAGGTGGATTGCGAGAAGCTCGAAATGAAATTCACTACTGCCCACAGCCTGCATCAATTCTAACCCGTGATATTGTTACTGTCCTCTACGAAAGAGCAGATCATGACTCTTAGATCGTCTCCCAAGATAGAATGGCCTGAGCGAAACAACCAGGGGTGGCTCCATTTTTGGGGTCAATATCGATATGGTTGACACTTGACCCAAATCTGTCTGCGCACTTCGCATTGTAGAAACGCACTTTTCGTGTCAGTGATGTTGATTTAATTTCCAATGATATGGAATTCTAATTGAAGAGAGACAAGAGGAAGTTATTAGCTTACAAGTTCGAGTGACAGAACTCTCATTGAAGTATGTGGCCTGGAATGGGCCAACCGTCACATCCTGACAAACGCCTACAGCGGCCTGAACGAAGACAGTATCCTCCATCCATTGCTCAGGGGGCCCACAGTAACCGCCATTGTTGTAAAAAGTAGCTCGGACACGAGGGAAACCTTGGCGTACTTCTAATGGAGATGCCCCAATAGTAAGTGCTGCGGAAAAGAGAACAGTGATAGCGCTGAGATGCATATTAAAGTATGGTTGAGGTTGAAAAGTGTGTAATTAAAGACTGGTGTTTTGGGGGGAAGGACGCTTCTCAAAGATATCCTTTTCTGGTTATTCAAAGTTTCAGTGAAGATAGTGCCCTTTTTATACATCATTGCACCGTGGCTGGCGGACATAGTGTGTCACCGCTGGTTGGTTCAAGTTTGATACAGGCAATGTAGCCTCCACCAACATCAACATCAACTACCTGAGCCGTGTAGACGTGCATCAGACCACCTTTTTTCTTAGCAGTAAAGGTCCAAGCCGCGAAGGAGAGGGTCACACTGGGTGTTGTGGAGGCTGAGGTCAGCCCCTAAACATATCGGCACGATTCATGATTTCCAGAGTATTATTATGGTTAGTGGCTTTGAATGGACTTTTAAGCACCACCGTGTGCATATCAAGAATCTTTTCATATCTCGCAAAGGCACTTTGTGTAGGCATCTTCATAAGCATATATAGCTGATATGCTAAATATCTTTGCTCATATTATTACGAGACCTTATTGTTACCCACCTTTTCTGACCTTTGCGAAGTGATTGTGCTGAAGCTTATTGGAATCTGATGGTTGCATCCGGGCCGATGGATCCGTCAAACTTGAGATCTGACTACATTTCTCTTCACATGACCTTATGAGTTACTTCGACTTTTCTGAATAGCTAAAAAGGCCAAAATATACGATTCTAAATAACCTAGATTAAGGGAGTGGGCCGAACCGTTCGTGCAGTAAGATAGCACATTTCCTACAACCGGGTTGTTATGGCTGATTATGGTCTACCCTATTGGCTCAACCAAGTGTCAGCATCAGCCCTCTGTCAGCTTATGATGCGACGCGTATTCGGTCACACTGCTCGACTGGTTGTAATGTTTGCGCAGTGCATGGTACATTTGTGGCGCTGATGATACGAGACACAACTCAACCATTACAACTTTGGAAGATCCCATTGGACTTTCAACGTTGCCCGGTGAGCTATTACAACAAACCAACACGGGGGAACAAGTGATGGCATACATAGTGTTGGATGTGGCTTGCAAACGAGATCACAAAATCCCCAAGTGCTCTAATTGTACCGGTATTCTCCAATCACAGTATGCAGGTTCTGTGTGCACTATTTGTTTACTTTGGTCGTCTTAGCCTTATTCTACCTCACTCACTCAAATGATACAAGATGTATCTATACTTGCTTCATCTTTTATGTCGTCAGCTTCTATTTTTTTTCTTCGTTTTGAATGCTCCCGAGGTCAGGTAAACACTGAAATTAAAAGCACCTGCTCTAATAATCAAACTACTGAACAGTACACTCTTGGAGTTGCAATGATTGGTCTTTGTAGTGTCTTCTAGAGCGAAAAATTGTATCGTGACATAGCCAGTCCGCAATTCGATATAATTGGAGATTACATCTAGGTCATATTATCTGGACTTCAAAAAACAATGTCTGGCAGAACCGTGATTGATGTCCTATCGTTTATGGCTTAATACCACGGTTGTCGTTTAAGGAAAACGTTTCCTATATACATTACCCCAATTTAACTTCTGCGTACTATTGGCTTATCTTGCAATCGATCTATGTCCCCTTGTCGCTTTTCGCATCGATCGCCAAGATCCCGAAAACGTGTTCAGTACCTGGGTAGATAAATACTTACCGGTACACACCTACCTAGGTGGTAATCCCCGCAAAAAGTGTATTGTGTTGTGGCATCGGAAAAATCCCTTGGCCTGCTGCCAGCCCCTCTAAGGAGTTTGAGATCTTCGTTTTGAAATTCCGTTGAGTTTTGATGATCATTTGTGACGGCGCTTTGATGCCAACTGACAGGCTTCCCCACAATGCACGTTCTACCGTGGCCTCTCTCTTGCCACTTCCATCTGCGTTCACATCTCTTCCGTAGTTTTTACAGCTTAAATCATTTTAATTTTTACTTGATGCTTTTCAAGTGTTATTATTCCATATGGCTAAATTGCATCTTGAGCGAGCAAGATCGTCCTTAGTTTACGATTATGTTGTGCCCGGCGCAAGTTGATGACCCCAAATTTCATAATTGTGGGGGACCTTGTCAGGTCAATATAAATTTGCCGATTCTAGTTCCGAGATCAGCTTTGTCCTGGTTAGTCGCCGTAGCCTTATATATCTATCATGACTAGATCTTAACGAATCAATTATCATCCTTGTACCCTATTAAGCGATGAGACGCGGTAATCTACATCGGCGGTTGTGAGACACGAGTCTCTACTGTGTAGATTTTTCATAAAGCGAATGGTAGGCAGCTAAGTAGGTTGCCTTATCTAGTCGATCTCCCCGACGTGTTCACCGAACTACTCAAGATGGTCAACAACGTTCTCGTTGCTCTATTGAGCTTTGCACCTTCGGCTTTTGGTGCTGCCATCCCTCAAGCTAGCTTCGTGCCCTCACCTGGAAATTTTCCTGCAACAGCAGATGGAGACTACGCCGGAGGAATCTTTAGCATTCCACTTTCTGATTTGCCAAAATATGCTGGCGCGGGAGGAACTGGCCCTGAGGCCCCGAAAGGCGCTGGAGCAAAGACATCAGGATCTGGCCCATATCCAGCGGTCATGACAACAGACTCTACGCTACCAGGCCATACCATCTTTGCCCCGAAAACTCCCCCAGCAGGCAACCTAAGCTTACCATTCATTGCCTGGGGAAATGGCGCTTGTATGCTCAACGCAGGCGAGTACGAGCGCCTACTTGTTGAAATTGCTAGTTATGGATATGTCATTGCTGCGGATGGCACCCCAACCGGAGCTGGTAGCAATGGTCAGCAAAGCAAAGTCCAAACTATGCGCGATTCACTGGACTGGGCCTTTGCAGGCAAGGCAAATAAATATGGAAACGTTGACTTGACTAAAGTTACTACAGCAGGTCATAGCTGTGGTGGCCTGTCGGCAATGTCCACCGCGTACCATGACACGCGAGTGAAGAGGATTATGAAATTCAACATTGCGATTTTCCAAGATGACAGGCGCTATTTGCTGCAAGAAATCAAGGTGCCAGTCGCATACTTTATTGGTGGCAGCAAGGATATGGGCTACACCACGGTAAGCATTTCCTCTAGCTATAACATAATATAAATAGCTAATTGCGTTAAAAGTCCGCAAAGGACTATGCCAAATTGAACGCTGGCCTACCGAAACTTAGGGCGAATCTCGATACTGGCCACGGAGGTACCTTTCAAGCGACTAATGGTGGCAAACAGGGTAAAGCAGCGGTTGCTTATTTGGAGTGGCAGTGGAGAGACAACCAAACGGCCAAAGCCTATGTGATTGGAGAGGGGTTAACTAAAGACAACTGGGTTGTCGAGCATGCAAATTGGTCATAAAGAACCTTGGAATAGTTGTAATAGATCGTAGTGACCCCTGCAAGGTCGCATTCATTAGCAAAGTTATCCCACAGAAGCTGGCAATATACTTGACGAAATATGGATACTGTGCTACTCAGCAAGTGACTAGTGATGATTGCTCTTCACCTTTCCGTAGATTTTTTTGGCATAGTGGAGTAGAGCTGGGTCCTTGCGATCCCCGGCCCGAAGCCGCAGGTGGTTTGCCCTATCACTGAAATTGGACAAAGTGCCTATAACCTGAGCATACATCGAGCTTAATCATATATGTAGAGATATAGTATCTCCCCCAAAGGTGTTGGAATCAACAGGGCTAATTTCCTGGAGATAGTTTACTAATCAGTTCGCTTGCACGAAGCTCTGATTGTGCTCTTGTGCCATAGCCACTCTCAATCACCATTTTGGATTGACTCAAAGCGAACGAAGAAATATGGAGTCAGCCAAAGTTATATTAACGCTCTTCGCAGAGAACTACTACCTCACTGGCGTCAGTCCCATCTTTTCATGCAAGATAGCGTGCCCATACACACCTCGCGCGCGACCATGAGATGGCTAGCGCAACACCATATTACACCTATTACCTAGCCATCTTACTCACCCGATCTTAACCAGATTGAGTACCTTTGGTGGCATCTCAAAAAGATAATGTATAAGCACTATTCACAATATAATAACTACTCAGGGGCTGAAGATAAGTGGGAGGGCTTTTGCGGCGCGTTGAAGGGGCGCTGGCGGCGCACACCGACCGCGCTTATACGCAAGTTAATCATGAGTATGCCGAAGAGAATTCAAGCATGCAGGCGCGGGCGATACTGGCAGACTAAATAATGATTCAGTTATCTTAAAATACATAAAAAATCGACTTTCTATATAATGTTGGGTGGTGGGTGGTTGTGAACGATGAGGCGTGAATCTGGGTGGGGTGTAGCCTTGCGATCAACCTTACTCCCTACTAACCAGCCTACTTCTTGTAAATTTGCTACCTCACAAGGGTGTAGCTAGAGCGGGTCAGCAGCCTCCCTGCAAGCGGTGGCAACGGGTTGGGCGCTGGAATTCTCCCCAAAAGAGCCTCAGGTTAAGTGAGACCTAAGCCACCTTTGCCCCACCCTGCACAGCCTTATTTGGCGTATCTTTTCAGACAGCCACTATAAAGCTCTCCACCTTTCCCGTTTTTTCTGTTTACTCACAGATAGTCGAGACATCAAGGCCCTTTTTAGTTTTGGTCTCACCTCATTTTAACCCAACTATTTCGTTATAGACTGATGCTTGCTGCCTTTCCGCACAGTCCCAGCTCCTAGCCTCGTCCTTGTACCCTCTTTCCAGAATGTCCTTCGGATTCTCGATCAGCGATATTATAACCTTAACGCAACTAACGACCCGCACGTACAATGACTGGAAGAGAGCCTGCGGCGAGTACGCTAGTATCACCTGTGATCTAGCCATACTTCAAACGCTATTGATGCGGGTCGAAGCCGAAGCCGAAGCCCCAAACTCTCTCTTCGCACGTAATCATGATGATCTTAAGGGTTGGAGGACCTTGTATAAGAGCTGTCGGACACTAGTCGCGGAGCTTGAGGGGGTTTTAAATAAATATAGGAGTTTGGGCACAAGCCGTCGCAGGAACTGGGATAGGATACGAATGGGTAACAAGAACTTGGATAGCCTAAGTAGACAGCTGGTGAAGCAGACTGCAAGCTTATCTGCGTTCGTTTCCGTTCTAGGAATAAGCTCCCAGGGCCGGGTCGAGAACGAGGTGTTCCCTGAACTGCTTCAGAGGATAGATCACATTGCAGCCCAAATAAGGAACGGGAACGCATCGAGTAGAACCGCCCTAACGACGTACGATAACGATGATAAGGCAGTTTGGCGGGAATTTCGTAGAGATATGATTAGCGCGGGAATCCGGAGTGGTGAAATTCACAAGTACTCGGCTGCATTGAGGACCTACCTTGCTCGCCTCCAGCGAGAAGGGTTATTAGATGAGGAGGAATTACCTAAGACAGACACTAATAGGTAATTGAAGCCTTACCCTATTCTTCATTAATATTTCCAATAACTTTACTAACGCATAGTGTTTTAACCGCAGCGCATGTATTCAAAGCCCAGGATCCCAATCTTCCTACTTAGGAAACGACTCGCGACTTCCAACAAGGGAATTGGAGCAGATTCCCAGAAATACAGACGACATTGAATATACAACAGATCGCTTTACAGAGATAAAAGATCACAATTTAAAGAACGATAATGGAGAAACGAAGGAGGCCGAAAGGTTGGAAGTGCAAGTAATGGAGACTCGAAAGAAGGTGCTTGGGTCAGAGCATGTAGACACGCTGTTGACCATGCACAACCTAGCATCGACGTACCAGGGTCAAAACCGATGGAAGGAGGCTGAAGAGCTGGGAGTACAAGTAATAGAGACTCGAAAGAAGGTGTTTGGGCCAGAGCATGTAGACACGCTGTCTGCTATGCACAACCTAGCATTGACGTACTGGAGTCAGAAGCGATGGAAGGAGGCTGAAGGGCTGGAAATACAAGTAATAGAGACTCGAAAGAAGGTGCTTGGGCCAAAGCATGTAGACACGCTGTTGACCATGCACAACCTAGCATCGACGTACCGGAGTCAAAAGCGATGGAAGGAGGCTGAAGAGCTCGAAATACAAGTAATAGAGACTCGAAAAAAGGTGCTTGGGCCAGAACATATACGTACGCTGTCTACTATGAACAACCTAGCGTCGACGTACCAGGGTCAAATGCGATGGAAGGAGGCTGAAGAGCTGGGAGTACAAGTAATAGAGACTCGAAAGAAGGTGCTTGGGCCAGAGCATGTAGACACGCTGTTGACCATGCACAACCTAGCGTCGACGTACCAGGGTCAAAAGCGATGGAAGGAGGCTGAAGAGCTAGGGGTACAAGTAATGGAGACTCGAAAAAAGGTGCTTGGGCCAGAGCATACACGTACGCTGTCTACTATGCACAACCTAGCATCGACGTACCAGGGTCAAAAGCGATGGAAGGAGGCTGAAGAGCTGGGAGTACAAGTAATAGAGACTCGAAAGAAAGTGCTTGGGCCAGAGCATGTAGACACGCTGTTGACCATGCACAACCTAGCGTCGACGTACCAGGGTCAAAAGCGATGGAAGGAGGCTGAAGAGCTAGGGGTACAAGTAATAGAGGCTCGAAAGAAGGTGCTTGGGCCAGAGCATGTAGACACGCTGTTGACCATGCACAACCTAGCGTCGACGTACCTGAGTCAAAAGCGATGGAAGGAGGCTAAAGAGCTAGGGGTACAAGTAATGGAGACTGGAAAGAGGGTGCTTGGGATGAACACCTAGACATGCTAACGACTGTAGGTAACCTCTCATTCACGCCAAAGTCCTAAAGCCGCAACCGGAGGCCTTGTCACTTATGAGAACATGCTTTTAAATGCGGGGAAAGATCCTTGATCCTTATTATCCCTCCACTAGGTATTCGCTAGAAACATTGATCGAGTGGTAGATGGAGAACATTGAGATAGGGCTATGATAAATTACTGCTCTAATCTATAGAATATTAAGCTGGTGCAAAAGTTAAATGGCTTTAGTTGTATAAGCATGACTATAAGTGATGTATAACAGTAATCCAAGTAATTTAGTACTAGAGGTTGCCACCGCTTGCAGGGAGGGTGGCTGACCTGCTCCGACTACACTTTTGTGAGGTGGCGAATCTACAAGAGGTAAGCTGGTTGACGGATCTCGCCGGGGAGAGAGCTAAGTTTGATCACAAGGCTGTGGAGCTTTGGTCAGCCCGCTTGCTTAAACCTTGCACAGCCACAGGTCTGCGTTACCATTGACTACCCGTTGGGTATCTATGAGCTAGACGCTCGCACAGACGACACACGTGAGAGGAAGCTCAACACGTGCTTATGTACCTAGGTAGTCTCGTCCTCGCAACTCTATCAATTCAACCATCAGAGCTCCCACCACGAAGGCGCCATAATTGCATCTTCAACATATCGATGTTTAATCTTGCGAAGGCACTATTTCGAAAGAAGCATTGGCCTCAACTCCGATTTCCTACTAGCGGATTTGACGTTGTTGGCGATACTACTATCTTTGAAGAAGAACAGCTCGATGAATTCAAAAAAAGGCTTTACTGCCCTGTGAATATCGGAGATGTTTTTGCATCGAAATATCAAGTGGTGGGCAAACTAGGGTTTGGAGTCACAGCCACAGTTTGGCTGGCGCGCGATCTTCCGTAAGTAAACTCGCCGAGATCATGTCATGACACTAATGCAACGCTAGGCGCTGCGAGTATGCTACCTTGAAGATATTCACGAGAGAAGGTGTAGATGAGAGTGAATTTGAGATCCACAAGACTCTGAGCAGCGGGAATGCCTCCCACCCAGGGTACGGCCACGTTAGGACCGCCCTGGACATGTTCACCATTCCCCGCCCAGAAGGTGACCATCGGTGCCTTGTGCAAAAGCCTATGTGGGATAGCTTCGGAGGCCTTTTAAATCGTAACCCCACCCATCGTTTCACAAAAGAGCTGCTCAAAGCAGGTCTGTCACAAGTGTTGCTCGCACTTGACTACCTCCATACGGAAATCAGGATAATCCACACAGGTACGCTATCATATCTTTACTAAATGTTCCCTCCGTACTCATGGTCCAGTAGATATAAAAGTTGATAACATTATGATCGAAATTGAAGATCGCGGTATTCTTGATGCTTTTGTTGATGCGGAGCTGGCGTCGCCATCTCCTCGGAAAGTCATTGATGGAAAGCCCATTTATGCGTCGCGTCGTTTTGGCCTACCTCGAGAATATGGGAACGTAGTTTTAGGTGACTTTGGCTCTGCCGTTCGCGGTGATGAACAACAGGTACATGATGCTCAGCCTGATGTCTACCGTTGCCCGGAGATGTTGCTTAGGACGGAGTGGAGCTATCCAGCTGATATATGGAACGTTGGAGCCATGGTAAATTGATTCCAGCTAAGAAAGGTTGCTGAGTCTGCTGACAAGCTATAGATTTGGGATCTATATGAAGATAAGCATCTATTTTATGGGAATGACCCTGATGGGAATGGATACTCAACAAAAGCACACCTGGCTGAACTAGTTGCGATGCTTGGCCGTCCGCCTGTAGACCTCCTCAAACGAGGATCGCGCAGCAAAGAATTCTTTAACGAAGAAGGTATGTGAGCGAAAATCATAAGCTGTTAAATCCTTACAAGAGCTGACCGTACTTACATTAGGTAATTGGATCGCTGATATTCCTATACATGCGAATCGAACATTGCAAAATGTAGAAGAGAATCTGGATGGCAAGGATAAGGAATATTTTTTGGAATTCATACAATGTATGTTGAGATGGGAACCCGAGAAGCGCAAGACAGCAAAGCAGCTTCTCGAACATTCATGGCTCAAGGGCTCTTGAAGGTCATGCGAAGCTCAGTTCAGCCTCGTAGTATGTATAGTTCTAGTTTTGACCTCGATGGTATCAATGCTGAACAATGAAATATTTACTTACTATGATGCTCAAAAGTCTGAATCAATTCGTAATACTAGAAGTATTTGAATAGCAAATTTATCTCTCACTTTCGAAACGCGTGACATGTACTATTTTGAATATCACGCCTGACAAGGGACAGGTGAACTTAAGACCTTTGGCATCCAAGAAACAGCTCGATGATCACTTGCCGTACTCACACTGAGCGAGAAAGAAGCTAAGAAAAAGAGCAAAATTACTCACCAGTCAGAGAGACCTTCAAAATAGACCCGGCTTTCCATTAGTTGCGAGCGCGAGCTCCCAGGTCGCTCTGGAAGTACCTAGGCAGAATCGGGGGAAATGTTACGTCTATGCTGATACTGTTTTAGGGGCCGATGCACGTACCTACGCCTACAGGTACAATTTGAAAAAGGAGATTTTGTTGCCTCGTACTGCGATTGCCTCATGAACACGCTAGCACCAGCGCGCCACTTCTCTCCGAAGTTATTTCACCAGGCCACTGCCTCTCATCGAAATCACATTTAGAGGAGTAGCAACAGGTGGTGAAACAAGTACCGGTTGATGAGAAATCGATAATCAACATGCAGAGTCCATAATAATCTGTGCAGGCTGTGGCGCTTTGTAGACGCCGTCTCACAAATATTCCTTCTTTGTCCCGGCCAATCAGATCGCAGAACTCCACAACTACTGTGACAAGTTTGAGTGATCTGACAAGCCATCTGATTTACTCTACTCCAATCAAACTGGTAACCGACAATAAATCCAAACGCAGCGGAAAGAGCGGGACGGAGTGTGGCTTTGCAGCTTCCCAAATCTGGCAGTCGAGACTCTGCTCTGCATCTTAAGTGTAGCAATGGCTTCTTTAGCCAGGCACAAGTACGAGGAGGTCACCAAGATCATTGTATATTTGGTCAACGATCGGGCCATTTATTGTTTCTGCGTATTCTGGCGTTGTTGCTGCCATTTCCATTCTTTTCTCATCGCTATTCTTTCCAAATACTCACTCGTTACACAAATATGGTACATGTGCTCTCGTTACTTTCTTTTGTGCTATTTTATATATCCGCCAGTAATGGCGCGCCGCTCGATTCTGAGAAAAGAGGTGTTCAAGCGGACCAACTGAGCACATTCAAGCTGATGCAACAATATGCTGCAGCAGCCTATTGTGCAGTCAATTACAATTCTCCAGGTGATCAGGTAGCATGCCCCTCTGGAGGCTGTCCGCTAGTGGAGGCAGCAAATTCTACAACTACTATTGAATATTCTAGGTGAGACCTAATAGGCAAGAATTCATGCTAAGTTCGGAAACTAATGACGAACAGGGAGGAAACCGCGACTGATGTTACTGGTTATGTTGCAATTGATCATACCAACAAGATGATTATTGTAGCATTCCGTGGCAGCACCAGCATTGATGCGTGGCGCACAAATTTCGAGTTTGATACCACAAATACCAACATATGCTCTGGATGCACAGCGCATCGCGGCTTCTGGTCCTCGTGGATCGATGCACGAGACCGTGTAACGCCGGCCGTGAAACAAGCATCCACAACCAACCCTAGCTACAAGATCGCTGTAGTTGGGCATTCTCTTGGTGGAGCTATCGCGTCCCTTGCAGCAGCACAATTGCGAAACGAAGGCCTTGCTGTCGCACTATACAACTTTGGCTCGCCACGTATCGGAGGAACTAAGATCAGCGACTACATCTCCAATCAACCAGGCGGTAACTTCCGAATAACACACTGGAATGATCCTGTGCCTAAACTACCACTATTGACTATGGGCTATGTGCATATTAGTCCAGAGTACTACATCAACAAACCGAATAGACAGGATGTAAATCCTGGGGACATTCAAGTGTACGAAGGCGCGACAAATTTGAGGGGTAACATGGCATGGATCATCATCGATGTAGATGCACATAGGTGGTATTTCTCGGCCATGTATGGTGAATGTGATACAAAGAAGAATAAGAGGGGATTGCTTGAGATTAGGGGTGCGAATGAGGACATTGAGATCCTAACTACCTTCTAGAGTAATGTATTATGTAGGATACAAATTAATTAATGCGTGCTGTGGTAATTGCAACAAAACGCATCTAGGGTATCAGATCAGCAATAAAGTCAAGGATTCTGCCAATAAAGAAACCCAGTCAAAGCCCATCACTCATCAATCTCGACAATGTCACAGTCCCTCTCCAACTCATCGCTAGTATGATCCTTCCACAGATGATCCATCAGTGCCTCGACTTCTTTGCACACTGTATCTGAATCCCTACACTTCATACAAAGCACACATGCGAAGCCACTGCCTTCCCTGTGGCATTTTATTGCGAAGCGATTCTTCACTAAGAATACGCGGCGCTTATGCCTATCGCCTTCTTTACAATCGTGTGTGACGATTTCCCAAGCTTTCCCAGGCCGTGTGTTGATATGTGCGTGGCAGAACGGACACATATTGTCACCTCCAGGCTTGTAATTGTCAGTCAAGGGTAGACGTGAATCTTCTTGGAGATCCCGAGCGTACACGCAAAACAATTTTCGGTGCGGAGGTGGCGGTAGGCTAGGTCTTCTTGATGGATTGGGGTATGGTTGAATAGTGATTTCTCCAGAATCGTCGCAGTCAGGGTTACGACTTCGATCCCTGCCCCTATTCTTCGAAATGGGTCTTGTACTTTTGCCGTCATGATGAGAAATGTTATCTAGCGGCATCGGAAAGGCTCCAGGTATAGTTCGATATGGGTCTGGTGCCGGCGGCTTCATTGATGAGAGCATGCGTTCGTACTGCATGTGGAGTGCCTGAATGGACGATGCACGGGCGGAGCGTGTGGTTTGTATTAGATGAAGGAGATGCGAATGGGAAGATGACGGAGAAAGATATGTGCTGAGCATATAGTCTTGATGGATGCTCAAAAGGGTGCGCTGGAGGTGTATGATCTGTGCCTGAAGCTGAGTCTGGGTCACCACTGCATCACGTTAGTACTTGATGTTTGCATAAAATATGATGCACATACAATCACCGCGCGCAAACCCTTCGCCTAGCTTCTGGTACCCACGATCGTACTCCGCTAATACTTGAGATGAAGAGGTGCAGACCAGCTCCTCATCACTGTCGCTATAGTCCTCTTTCGGCGCACGAAGATCCCAACTTATGTGGCGCCGACGGCCTCGCCCGTGGCCAGAATCAGAACTGGAGCTCGAGCTTCGCCGTTTTCTGATTGGATTAAGGCGTCTCTTTCCTCGCCTGTCTCTTGCATCGTCACCGTTGTTTGAATCTGGCTTTGACTTCTGTTTTAGTTTACGGTATAGATCACTAGCTGACCCAAATGATTCTGTCAATGTTCGAACAAGTGACACTACTACAACAAGTTCTTGCAAGACGCCTTTTGCCTGTGTAAGCTTAGTCAGTCAACGTTTCTGGGTGTGGTCGCGTGTCTCGAACTTGAAGCTGGGGAAGTATGAGCTAACTTACGGTTTCCACCACAGCTTCGGCTTCTTCCTTCATTTTAATTTGGCTATATGTGTCCAAGCAGACGTTCAGGTGAGGAGTCTATACAATTCCAGAGAGTATGATGAGGGAAAACACGACGGAGAGTGTTGAAAGCCATCGGGGCGGATGACTCTTAGCGTCTATTGACCGGATAACTAGGCATCACCTGTCGCATCTGATCAAACCATCCAGGGTAAGTTGCACCTTGCAGCTGCGCTCAGCTGCAACTATCGTCTTTGTATGTAGAACATCACATCATCTGTGATTCACCCGTCATGCGCGATTTTACTGACTGCGCCACAATGTGGAAGTGCAAGGCTGATTCGCGCTGCGGTGTTCTTCGGCTTTCGGCTGCAAGGCCTGGAAAGTGAAGCCGACTGCAGAATACCTGCACAACCATCTTGCAAAATCACCTTGAGGATTAAGTCGCGTTGTTAACAACCCTTGCGCGGGATATTCGTCGCACTGGCTCGAGATGCCTGCCGTGGTCGAACACGAACGCCACGTAACTCAGTGTCTTGGAGGCTACCACGTGCAATGGTCGCATGCACGTTGAGATGACAAAGGATGTTCACCATTCGGTCCATCTATCTCTCCACCAAGTGCGCATGGAAGGAACGCATGATATATCTCGACATGAGGGCGTCCGAACCAAGATGCCTAAGTAGGCTTGAGTTGTGTTAGTGGTGCAGGTGCAAACTGGTCTCTCACATCATGTAGAATGATATCTGTGCATTCTGCTTTTGATCCGATTCTTGCGCTGCATCGCAGATGCAATAACGAGCAATCGTGAAGCATGAACATGTGAAGTCGTAGAGAGAAACGTTAGACGGTAGAAGTAGCGCGAAAGTTGATTTCAGGGTGAGGTGGCCCTCTTCACCAGCCGCACCTTAACGGCGTCTCCCGCTTTTCATCTCTTCGCACCATCCGATCTTTTCACCAACGAATCACTGCGCTTCATTTTGCCCTCGAACAGCGCGTCTATTGCCCATTTGAACGATCCACGCGCTCGGGTGAAGATCTGGCGCTTTGTGTTTCAGTCACAACAAGCGATTCGGTGAGAATGCTCCGCCACCCTTCACCAACGCCAGTAAGCGCGCTCCCGGCGATAGATATTCTTAGCTATGCAATGTGGATTCGCTCTTGCTGCGCCGCAAAGACAACCCTCTCCAAAAATGAGGTGTTCACACCTTGCGAACTATCCACCCATTTTGCTGCTCAGGTCCTGCATGCGGATAACGCCACATAACGCAGTGCAGCACCATCAACAAGAATGACTGCTAATTCTCGCTGGAACCCGTTCCGAGGACACGTGCTTAGACCAGCCCCGGCAGAAGAGTCAACCGAGCCAGTCCCGGTAACGTCGGCACCAAAGTCAAAAACATGGGAAACTACCGTTGATCGAATGTCAAGTTGGCCCGAGGAAGCCCGACCGCTGAAAAAGCATACTTGGATAACATTCCTATATGGGATTGGGGACACCATATTGGTTCTTACACCGATTTACTTTATCTGTATGTAATTCTCCATGCGACTTCCAACTCGTGCTCACATAGGTAGTACTTGGCATAGCCGTTGTGACACTCGATGGCAAAATGGTCAACGGGAATGCATTCGCATCCAAAGTGATGTCAGCAATTCAACTAGTCAGCAATCTTGATATCCTAATCAGTGCCATAGCTGACAGCCAAAGGGCCCGACATTGTTTCCAATCATGTTTGCAGCTATTTGTGGTCGTAGTATGAAGATGATCGCAAGGTATTTGGCAGAAAAGGGTGCTAAATTGAGCGTCCGTCATTCCTACACTGCGAGGCCATCCTCCAAGCTGTACATATACTGACATGCCCATTAGACGCTGGAGCTTCTTATGGCTAGCCAATCAGTCTGGGGCACAGTGGAAAGCCAATTCTTGATGAGAAGACTGACCATTGTGGGAGTGAACTTGCTTTTTCTGTGGGCAATGTCGCCCCTCGGTGGTCAAGCATCACTTCGTTTACTCGAAATAAAAGCGGCTACAACTCAGGCTATCACTCCACTCCGTTATCTATCGACAGGCCCTGGCTCAACTGCTTGGTCCATGGCTGGCGGTACGTACGTTGAAAGCGATAGCAGTCTTTCACAAGTCGAAGGCCTATACGCCGCGGCCTTGTTGGGCTCCAAACAATCTAAAGAGGGGCCTGAAGACACCTGGGGCAATGTAAAAATTCCCTTCTTAGATCCTTCAAGCTTGCCGCCAGGTGATCGAAAGTTTTGGACGAATATTTCTGATAATTTCCGAGCCCCAGAAGAGTATTTCTCCCTTGTTGGTATCCCTGTTATTGGAAGGCCGTTGGACCAAGACGGGAACTTCAACCTAGAGACCTCACAGCTCACTGTGCAGTGTGGGTCATTCACTAAATCCTCTATCAAAAAGAACAACTACACAGCGATGCTCAATCTCGTCCCTGGTCTAGTTTGGGACAACATGTCGCTTGCAGATAACCCTTGGGGCGGAGATGTTGTCGGCGGGAGAAAGTCTACCTTCTTTCTTCAGACAGACTTGACTTTGACAAGTGGTAGGGGTGATGATGATTCGCGCTTCAATTCGTACGCTGGTTTTGTCAACACATCCATGGCCGGCAAGACCTACCCGAAGCGCCAAATCACATATGCCTCAAGCTTCCAAGAGAGAGTTAGCGGGGAGACAACTATGAACATAGCCAACTGCTCTTTAGGGCAAGTGCATGTTGAGACTGTCGTCAAGTGTACCAAAGAAAAATGCCGTGCTGCCCAGATTCGGCCTTCGCTCACTGACCTGCGCGACGGAAACACCACACCCTTCGATCATGGACTTATATCTAAATCGGCGCTAAAGGCTTTCCCAAAAACATTCGGATGGTCTAGAGGGTCCAATCCTACTGAACAGTTCATTTACAACACGACATCTTTTCAACTTATATCTCCCACAACCGACCTCGGTACCAATGCAGGATGGGTTGATATGTCTTTGCTAGAGCCAGGGATCTTCTCAAGACGATTAGCTCTCTTGTTAAATACATACTACCAACTCACAATCGCACCCACTGCTTACCTAGGGAATCTTCCGCGAAAAAATCTCTCGGTTTTCGGCATTGATACACTCCCTGTTACAGACGTGGATGCATACCTACCAAAGAACATGAGTGTAGCGAACACCACTTTCTCAGAGTGGTTCTACAAATTTCAGGACAATTCATATAATAGCAAGCTCTATTTCGTCGGAGCAACAACAAACGCAACGGTTGGGGAGACTCACCAGATATTTGCATGCAACTTCGCCTGGCTCAGTTTAATGTTCGCTGCTGCCAGTACTGTACTGATCATCGGCATTGCCTCTCTGATACTCAAACGACAAACGTTGGGCCCGGAGATGTTTGGCTTTGTCACAAGCATGACGTATGAAAATCAGTTCATCAAGGTGCCTGAAGGTGGGAGCATGTTGGATGCCATGGAAAGAGCAAGGCTGCTGAAAGATGTGGAAGTTTCCGTCGGCGACGTGTGTGGCAATGAAGACGTTGGTCACATTGCCTTGGCAGCCGGCGTGCCCATTCGAAAATTGGAGCGTGAACGACTATACCGTTGAGCCACAGCCCGAACACTAGATAACTACCGTGCTCATTGCATGGCATTGCTGAGCCACCTGCGTGCTTTGCAATTTCCGTCTATTGTTGCATTGTGGCGCAGCTGGGAGTGGAGTATCGGCCCAGGTATTCGTTATCGAAATGCGATTGGGCATGATTACAAGAACGCATAAACCAAGGAACGGAAACGCATCGGCGGCAAGGCCAGGTGATAACGAATCCATAGCCTCTTTCGGTGGATCCGTCGAAGTAGTAGGCCTTGAAACATACGTTGGCGTCCCCATCATGGGTGATAGTGTGGGTGGCAACCTTTAGCCGAAGTCGTGATCTTCGACTGCGGCCCTGCTGCAACCAGTCATTGACAGGAAAATGTGACAGATCCTGTGCAATATCAGAGAAAGTCAAGCTTTGCGGGCAACGCGTGGTGGAGCGAAATGTGGATGCAGAAGGCAACGGCGCACAAGAGAATGGACGCAGACCGCCAATAAGGCCTCGCGGCCAGTCATGGCCAGGCCTGATCTGCGACGTTTCCAAAGACAGGGGCCCGGATTTTTATGCGGCCCGCTAAGCGAAACCAGCCTTCGACCAATGGCCGACTAGATGCAACCTCGAAACGAAACCCCTCCTGAAGCCAACGATGATGACATGGCACACCTCAACCACGCTGCGCGTTAACTGACTTCCACTCGCGGATGCTTGCGCGTTATGTTCCTGCGTCAGCCCTGCTGATCTCCCGACTCACCTTTGGCCGAGAGTCTCACTGACCTAGCAGCTTGTTTCACCGCCTAGACGCTCGCCAATCTTCGTCCCCCTCTGCCCTTGTTTAGTAGCCAACCATCGCTGTCTAGACTATGTGTTTGATTAGGGGATCGTCGAAGGGGATCGTGGTGGAGGAGAGTGTGGCGGCATGTGCTTTACAGGGCTACTTTGTAGCATCGTATAAATGACTGTTACCGTCACTCACATGTCTGTACAACCACATTCATTGTAGCTTCACAGCGCTCTTTTTCTTCGCATAAGTACTTTTTCAGCTAGCTGTGCTAGATAACTTCAATTCAATCTCACAAATCTTTCTTCGACAGATCACCAGCCTACGACTTGAAATCTTTGATAGATTTTAGCACACAACTCAAAACTTCTGCCAGCATGTCTTTTCGAGCAATTTTCGCAGTTGCAACACTCTTGGCTTCTGCCAATTCCCATATCATTATGCAACAACCTGTTCCTTACAGCGTCGACAAGATTGACAATTCACCAATCACTGCTTCCCAATATCCCTGCAAGTCGCAAAACGGCTTCACCGTCTCAAAAATGAACGCCATGGCTGTTGGGCAACAACAGACTATCAGTTTCCTAGGAACTGCAACCCACCAAGGTGGCTCTTGTCAGTTGTCTGTCACGTTGGACACCACACCGACCGTAAATTCCGTCTTCAAGGTCATCAAGTCCATTGAGGGAGGATGCCCGGGTGTTGACAGCAAAACAAACACATACAACTTCGAGCTCCCGGCTAGCATTCCAAATGGCAAGGCAACGTTCGCCTGGACCTGGTTCTCAAAACTAGCGGGACAAGCTGAGCTGTACATGAACTGTGCACCTATCGAGGTTACTGGTGGCGCCAGTGATAAGACTGCTTTCAATGCACTTCCCGACATGCTCAAGGCTAACGTGGGCGGTGACGTAAGCGGCACTTGTAAGCAGGTGGAAAACAAAGCCATAAAGTTCCCAAACCCAGGCAAAAATGTTCAAGACGGTGGCACCAACGACGCTGTAGCACCTGTCGGTTGTGGTGCTTCGCCTGGTGGAGGTTCTCCCGCTCAGCCATCATCTCCAGGTGGCCAACAGCCTCCTTCTGCTCCCCAGTCCTCCGCTGCTACTCAACCTTCAGCTCCTGCTGCTGGCCAACCTTCTCCCCCTGCTGCTGGCCGACCTTCAGCTCCGGCCGCTGGCCAGCCTTCAGCCCCTGCTGCCGGTCAACCCTCTTCACCTGCTGCTGGAAAGCCCCCAGGCGCACCGAAACCATCCGCAACTGCGGCACCATCTAACCCTGGGGGTGTGTTTGCACCCGGAGCCTCCAGTGCCGCGAACGCTCCCGCTCAATCGACATCCACCACACTCGTCACCGTCACTGCAACCCCCAACCCAGCACAGCCTACAGCTCCCGCTGCACCCGCACCTGGTACCGGTACACCCGCTGCGCCATCTACTCCTTCAACTGGAGGTGGCTCCACAACCTCGTGCTCTACAAACGGTGCTATTGTGTGCAATGGCGAGAAGCAATTTGGTCTTTGCAACAATGGCAATGTAGTGTGGCAAGACGTTGCTGCTGGCACTGCTTGCGTCAACGGTATAATCTCGAAGAGGTCATACAATGGCAGGATCGTTCGCCGAAGCCTCTAAGCGCGGCATCGCGTGGCATATATTCTACTGTCTATCATTTAACATATTTTCACAAACAGGGGATGTATAGGTCTGGGACCATGGCTTGTGGCATATTTTCTACATTCGCTTCGCGCGACCACTTTTTCGCATTTCTGGTGTTGGAACATTGAATAAAGGAAGGGCGGCCATGTCTATGATAACACAGCATCACGGCGTTAGGCTTGAAATTGAACAAACATTCTTAACATATTTCCCAACAGTGACTTGCATTTCTATGCGTGATGATTTTCAGCTACAGTGAGATCTCCATGGTTCAGTTTCCTACAGGGGCATGACTACCGAGGGTCGCTGAAAAACTTTCGAGATGCGAAACAAGATTTGTGCCCTGCAGATAGAAACAAGAAACGAAACATGAGGTGATCATCTTATCAACAAGACTGGTATTTTCATCGCTGGTTGATTAGGTCCTACGCACTCACTCTCCCAACAGCCGATCCATCCCCTATCGCTTGCATGATAGCTATGGCTACCTGAAACACCGCGTACTACCATCTGTCGCCACATGTCCAACCAGCATGACCCTGGTGATGGTGAACCCCGAAATATCCATGACACTCAGCCACAAGACTGTGGTAAATGCAGAGGGGTCATTACCGAAATTCATGCGTTCGATGCTTGCGCAGCTGAACGATTGGCAATGGGTGTGGTGATAAAGTTCGTACCTGAACAAGGATTTCAAGAGTTGAAACACCGCCCCAGTCATAACTGTAGGACAGCCACGTACACGGTTTTCTGTGTTCCCGTCCAGAAACCAGTCCCAATAATTGCAGCCCTTACGTCTTTAAATTTTCATCCGCATCTCCCATTTCCCCACCAATAATGTGAAGTCAAGTTTTGTATACCGCTCTGCTGCTTGTGGGACTTGATTCTTCCTAGGTTACGTACTATGCATACTTCTTTACCACATTTTCTTGCTGCCTCATGTGATGCATTTTGCATGTTGAAGTGAGTTATTTGTTAAAATTCAGGTCTGTAGTGAAGCTGTAATAAACAGTAGTAAACTGCGAGCCTCCTCCTTCCAAGGTGCACATCGTTGATGGAGTTGTTGAACGGGCCACAATGTTCAGAACAGACCCTATGCCATCTGCAACGGCGATCTATAATTACATTTTGACCCTCCTCTTTGCATTTCTAGGAGAAATAATCTCTGTTTTTATTCAAGCTTAACGAAATGAGGGTGTAAGAAAGTCAAGATCTCATCTGATTTATTATGGCGTTCTTGATTGGACAAGAGCGTGGAGCTAATTAATCATTTCTGGCCTTTCCTCTTTCGGACGGACAAGAGCGGCCAATCAATGTGCGCAGCTCCGGCATCGCTTACCGGTCTCTCTAGGGCCTCTCGGGGTATCCTTATCGACAATGATATTCACGAGCACTCAAACCTGGCAGCAGAAAAGAACGCATGTCCACAAAGTCCATAGTCAAGTCCTTCCCTTCTATTATCGATTACGTCATCGCAAATAGAAGAGATTTTTGACGCGCTTGGCAAAGCAGCTTTACCGCTTCTTCTTGTGAAAGGTTTCATCAAGAATCAGGATGGACGAGTTTCAGGCTTCCACAGATCGCTTTCTAGCTTGGTTCAAGTCTGTTGGTGGTGAATTTCGAGATGACTTGCTGGAGATCAAAGATCTTCGAGCGAAAGATGCAGGCCGGGGCATTGGTAAGCCTTGGCCACTCGATAGTTTTGCCTCTCTAAGTATTGCTGACACCTACTAGTCGCTATCAAAGACATACCCCAAGAAACTACACTATTCACTATACCGAGAAGTGCTATCATTAACACAGAAACATCGGACTTAGTCAAGAAGTTACCAGTTGTGTTTGAGACAAGCATTGATGATGATGACGAGGATTTTGAGCCATTGGACTCCTGGGGTGCCCTAATATTGATCATGATATATGAACACCTTCAAGGTGATGCATCTCGTTGGAAGCCCTATCTCGATGTGCTGCCTGACACATTCAACACGCCCCTATTCTGGAGCCAATCTGAAATGAGCGAGCTACAAGGCACTTGCTTAACACCCCAGAAAATTGGGAAGGAAGAGAGCGATGAAATGCTTAAAGCAAGGATAATTCCAGTTGTCATGCAGAATACTCAAATTTTTTACCCTGAAAGCGCTGTTCAACTAAGTGAGAAGGATCTGCTTGCTCTTGCACACCGTATGGGCAGCACCATTATGGCTTACGCCTTTGATCTCGAAGACAGCAATGAGAGTAGTGACGATGAAGAAGACGGCTGGGTGGAGGATCACGACGGAAAGATGATGCTTGGTATGGTACCAATGGCAGACATCATGAATGCTAATGCATGTTTCAATGTGCGTCAGTATTTACCACATAGTGATTATATCATAATTAACTAACATAAATAGGCACATGTTAACCATGGGGAAAATCTTGAAGTTACCGCTCTCCGCCGCAATCTTCAGGCTGGCACAGAGATCTTGAACTACTACGGCCCGTTGCCAACTTCTGAGCTGCTTCGTCGGTACGGATATGTTACATCAGAACATCAAAGATACGATGTAGTTGAATTGCCGTGGAGGCTTGTACGATCTGCGCTAGGGCAAGAGCTCCATCTTACAGAGGATTTGTTGAGCAAAGTCGTAAGTTATTCGCTAACAAATTAACCACTCTCCGATATTAACTATCCCAAAAGGATGATTCGATGAACTTGAATGAAATGGAAGACTACTTCGTACTTGAACGTGACTCCGGCGAACCTGACAGCGATGGACTGCTCACCTACAATGCCAAGCTTCTCGAGATCTCTCCCGAACTCGATGAGCAGCTGAAGTCTTTCGTGAAAGCCCTGAAGAAATTGAATCCAAAAGCAATCAACGATAAAAGAAAACGCGACCAGGTCTGCAATGCTGCTATCGCAAGCGCATTGAAAGCAAAGATTGGGGAATACCCTACGTTAATGCAAGAAGATGAGGCATTGTTAAGAAAGGATTTGTCAAAAAGGAATCGGATGGCTATTGAGGTCAGAATAGGAGAGAAGTTACTGTTACAGGAGGCTATTGCGTTGATGAATGGGAAAGTCGGCTGCATTGACAGAGATGATGAAGAAGGGAGAGGGGCAAAGAAACTCAAGACTAAAGCCTAAATACTACGACGAGATGAAGAAAACATACTTTGAAAGCCCGCAAAATTCTATAGACCCTTTGTTCTTTACTTATCGAAAGGTGTAAAGAAAATATCGACAACATAGCGAGGAAGGACATGCCGAACCTTCGTTGCGCTCTAAAAACTCCAACCACCTACTCGTCTTCATCGCTCAAAACGCTTATAAAATTCTTCTAATATTCCTTCCACATCTTCTCGTGTGCCTTGTAATTCATTGGATCCATCTTCAATATCAAGAGCGGCGAGCAGCTGGTGAGTGAAGCGCGGTGGGGGCGACCGGGGTCGCCGTCGACGTTGTACTCGGTTTGTGCCGTTGTGATCACTCACGCTAACTCGTGAAGCGAGTCTATTTGCTCCAACTTGGCGACCGCTAGCCTGCTGGGGAATTCTTACGCTTCTTTGAAGTGTAGGGACTGATGTCGGTGGGACTTGCTCTGGTTCTTGATCGTCTCGCTGGGCATCCTCCAGCTGCAGCTCATCTTGCAGAGCATCTTCCGGTTCCTGTTCGTGAAACCACGTATCTCGGCACAGGGGACATTTGTTTGCCCAAGGGCCGAGTGCTGTGAGGTGCTTGAACAGGCAACTTTGACCCATGATATGCCCACAGCATCGCCTCGCACCATACCACTCAGCAACCAAGTCGATGCTTACTGGGCCTTCTTGCTCGTCCTCTGGTCTGCCATCCATGCCTGTAGTTCCCGTGTACGGCTCTCGACAAATCGGACATGTTGGGTCCTCAATTGAGGACAAAGATAATGCAGTGATGAGAAGTGCACCTTTTGAATCTTCTTCTAGGCCTTGAAAAGTTGCGTGATGACAATCCAGATCCAACATTGTCGGAAACTCATGTGGATTAACCATTAAGGAAGGAATGGAGTGTTTTGGGTAAGTTTATAGATCCTTGTAGCAAACTCTTAGTGTTGCTCTCGGTTTAGAATCAATACTTGTCCACGTGTAATGATATTGTGCTGCAGGCCAATCCCGTCCGATAATGTAAATTGCAGTCACAGAAGCCGTTCGATTACCACAAAGCAAGTGTGATGCGGGTGTTATGCGAAGACCAAGATGGATATAAACGACGTAGAAGGGTCAAATGGGGAACATTGATGCTATGACGTTTGTTGAATTTACATCCAGCCGCGATGCTCGCATTCAATGCTCCGATTCAAAATTGGCAGGTCCTTAGATCCGCAATGGTGGAAAAAGGCTGTTGCGAGCAAAAGAAGGTCGGGTGTTGTGCATGTTGTGAAACCCAGAGAATAAATTGAAAGGCCAATGCTTTTGGTGAGATAGTAGCCTGCCTAGGATCGTAGGTAGGAACAATAGGGCTCGACCGCTCGCTCCTACTACAATAGCAAGCATCAATAAAATATTGGCATTCACTGATACATGAAAATCTTTCTAAGTTTCATTGAGGCAACATAAAATCACTGCAAACCATTGTAGTAACCAAGCCAGATTATGCATACTCATCTCACTAGTTCAACCTCGCCTTAGGCCCGCCGGTATCACAGATTTGTTTGAACTATGTTTTGTTTGGTCAGTTACTGGGACCGATTATTTAGCTACAGAACCTGTGCCAGAGGTTCGCCCGGAAGGTCAAAGGACCAATATTTATGATCGGCCAATCGACTAGGATTATCATAGCTAGTCAAGACACGAATCTGCTTTTAATCAGGCAATCACTGTGGTGAAAATTTACATGGTTTCATTGAGGACCTTGGCACACGGTGGCAACTTTTGCAGCATAGACTTGCGGCCAGCAGCCGTGGAACGAAAGAATAACGAAGCAAAAGGGACGGTTTACAACTCACAACGTTGAGTCTCACAGAATGTCTCTCTCAACGAACCTCTCTTGAGACTCCGCCCTCAGGAAACTCAACCATGATTGGGCGCATCGGTACTTAAGTACCACTAGTGTGCTTGGCAGGCCAACTCAGGTTGTGTGACCTCGCCAGCCTCACATCTTATCATTCCTCTTTCCACTCATGTACCTCACTCATTTTTCAATGACGAAGGGCCTTGTTAGAGTTTGGACAGCCCCAGTAAACTTACCGCACCCCTCTTTGTGAGCATCTTAGCTCCCGACTGATACCTAAGCTACATTCCGCGCGGCCCGCAATGTCGACAAGTAAACCAGCCTCAATAGTGCCGCCTTCGGACGATTCCAATATCGGTGGGATCGGAAGCGATGTGTTGGCCCTTACTACACTTATCCCGCAACAGTCTCAATCTGAACTTCAGTCTCCAAGAAAGACATACACTCCTCCCAAAGCAGACTCTGATACTTTCCCATCACAGAAAGCCTTCGTGGATAGCTTACAGCCGATCGAAATTGACGAGGTCGAAGAGATCAATCGAAAATGCCCAATTTGCTGGAAGCCTTTCGGTGAGGAATCGGATCCTGGCTTCGACAACTCTGAGCTGCCAGTAAGACTCCGATGCAACCATGTATTTGGAAACAAATGTCTCGCTGTCACATTCGGCCAGGCCTCTCACGTCAATTTGAAGCCGCTTTCGTTCTCAGCCGGTAGTAATGGACACCTCCTAGGTGAAAAGCTTCGCGCCTTCTCATTGAAATACGGTGCAGACTTCGCGAATGACGTGGAGACGTTTGAGCAGATGCTTCAAGATGCAGCGGCACCAAGAAAGGGATATGAGCTCTTCGGACAGTATTGGTGGCCTTTGATACAGGATCTACAATATGGAGGCCGTAACCTAGGTGATATTACATTCATGGAGAACGCCTTGGTAATTGATCTTGCACCTCTGTCGACAAAGCACCTCTCTTTTTCCTATACCATCTCGCCCGAATTCTTAAAATCATACAGCACTTCTCTGAATCAAACTTTGCCGGAGTTAGTTGCACAATCGCCCACAGAGACAGCTAAATTGTGGGAAATAACCTGTGCCGTGGCACCACCAACTACTTTTGACCTCTACGACTTGTCAACATCACATGTCGGCAACGAGTCCCTTCCATCGAGTTCATCATTCATGCTAGATTTACCATCTACCTCGGAAACGATTCACCCCCCGCACCCGATGTTCGACCAGCAGATGGATGACGCTGACGCTGCTGGGCCAAGCCAAGAACAACCAAAAACTTGGCAACAAGCTCTTGGGACACAGAACAATTTGGATAAACTTATGACGCTTCATAAGAAAGAGCAATTGTTGATTCAGATGCAGAAGGAGACAATGGCGCTTCAAAAGCAGAAACATTGCGAGACGAAGGCCGGCCCTGGAAAAACTGCCCTTTTTGAGGAGGATATGGTCGCCTATAAAGTAGCAGTCGACAGGGAAGCCCTCCTTCGTAAAGAAGGTAGGTTCATTCAATTACCTCACAATTCAATTGATGTCTTGGCTAACTCTTTTGAAGCCAATGAACGCAGAAAACAAAAGCAAACGACCTTGATAGCTCAAAAGCTGGCTAGGGTGCACACCGAGTATCGGGAAAATATGTCACAAACCGATACTGGAGAATCCCATGTTCGTATTCTGCGATCTGTCCATATCTCGTTGCGAATACACGTCCATAATTCTGAAACGTCATCGTATGAGATAGAGTCGCCAATGGGAGGAGCACATGGAGATGATGACGAGGATTACGAGAGCGATGAGGATCAAGATCTTGATCCAACTAAGTTTACCTTCATTATCAACCGATCATTATGTGGCACATGCTGCGCCGATAAGATTCGAGGTAAGACACTGAGCACTCCAACTGAGTTGCATTGGCTGGGTCACGCGAACAATCCAGATGACTGTCCGGTATGCCACAAAATATTGTTCTTGACTAAACGACCGCGTCGTTACGCCTAGGATGTCATTTATGAAGGCGAACACGCAAACAGCCACTTTCATGGCCTCTTTTTGGATAGTTAGCAGACTATTCGGGGCGATAATGAGGTTATGGCTTAGGGTATATGGGTATTAATTTTCTATGAGAGATTTTCGGCATTAAATACTCCCCATGACGATTTGTCGACTATTGCCATGTTTCGTAGGAATCATTCATACACAATTTAGATTCCAGCATTTACTTGCAGAGTAGCCTATTCAAATGCTGGAAACAGCATAACTACTGTTAAAACTTCTCGTTGATGGGACTAGCTCACTTTCACCTCTCTGATAATGTTTTCACTTTCACTTCATAGCCTCGACTTTCCCTTCAACATAAAATATTATCCTGCAAACGCTTCTCCACTGCTGCCGAGCTCCACTTCAGTCTTCTACTCGATCTCCAGGCCTATTGTCAACTCATACTGTGGTAAATGGCTCAAGTGTATGTCGCGGCTCCGCAAACTACTGGGATTGAATTCATAGCTGTCGCACACTTTCCTGGATGGCAGGACAACCCAGATTCCAGCCATGTGCCAAACAAAGCAGCTTCAAGAGATTGTGACCCCAAAACAGTAATACAACAGCCTGAAATGGGCCCTGATTCAGCGCAACAAGCTCTCCAATCTCTCACCACACAATCTACCACGCCACGCGAACTACCCTCATTACTCAACTATGTTGACCATGAAATCATGAAGACTTCAGCTAAACACAATCACCCTTCCCGTCCAGACGCAATTTGTCCTATCTGCCGTACACCATGGGACACAACGATCAAAGGACTGAGCAGTCCGAGTCCATTCGAGGATCCACCCATCCTCACCACGACCTTCTTACCTCTCTCACCTTGCGGTCACTGGGTACACTACCGCTGCTTGATCTGGCTCGCCATGCAAAACAACGACCGCCAAGCACGATGCTACGTGTGTTGCACCCCGCTATTCCAATGGGAAGGTATCACAACGCTCACACTGGCGACACGCACAGGACTCGACATGGACAACGGACAAAACACCACCACCACCACCACAAAACCAACGGGCTCAAAAGCCGCACAGAGATCCGACAAAGCAGAGTACGAGGCCGAATGTGCCGTCATCGATTCCTTGATTCACGCACAGTTTTTCGCGCATCTAAGTGTGTCTTCGCGATACGATGACGGCTCGCCGGATCTGGTGAAGTGCTACTACGACGTTTTTGGCGAGCTGGCGCGTATGAACAAGCCGCAGGCGAGATGGCTGCAGTTTAGTACGGCGACTGGGCTTGCGCTGTTTACCATGCTGGTTATGATCAAGATGCGGCGGTTCTTGTTGGATGGCCATGGGGAGATTGTGCACACGGCTGCTTGGCAAGAGTTTGAGGAGGAGCGGCGCAAGGTACAGGGGAAGATCATGGAGGAGGTGCATAAGGATGGTGCTTGATGGCGTTGGTGGAAAGGGTGGGACTGGTATTAGCCCATTGGAAGACTTTCTGACATAGGCTCCACCAGTCATAGAAATGGAAAAGTTGTTGGAATCTATCTGAAAGGTGGTGATAATCTCTAAGATCTGGACACATATGGCCTTTCTACGGTGCCAATTAGTCTTCGGTGAGCGAGACAATGCTGCATAACATGGATCCGTCTATCTCTGTATCTGCCTTTGCATTGTGAGGAGCAAGCTTAGAAAGCGCACAACTTCAAAATCGAAGTTCATGAAACCATTGTAAACAGACAAAACCCTGGCAGGTTGAACCTTTTGTAAAAAAAAAAAAAAATAAACATAACAACACGAAGGCTTTTAGTTCAAATACATAACGGAGACAGACTTTTGGCAATTTCTCCCAACGCACTCATTTACTCATCCGAGCCCAAACTCCTATGCGGCCAAATACACACTCCTCCACAGTCCGCGCCTCCATGCTGTGGATCGCAATCATCGCCAGGGTTATCATGACACACTTGTCCCCGTTCCCCACAACTGAAGCCTGCAAAGCCGCCACACATTTTGGTGCTGACGCAGATACCCAGCGCATCGCACTCGGGCCCACAACCAGGCGTGTACGGATCCTTGATACACATGTACCCGTCTTCACACTGTTTCATTCCATTACGAAAGCCACCGCAAACTTTATGGGGATTGGGCGGGAGGAGCGTAGGTGTAGGCGTAGGCGGAGGCGGAGGCGTATATAGTGTTTTGGTGGGTTTGTAAGTCTTCGTTACGAGAGATACTGGGGGTATGGGTGGGCATTGCTAGTTGGCAGTTAGTTTGAGTTTGTCCACCACGATCGGTCCATGTTCAAGATTTGAGGGGAGAAAGCATACCTCCAGAGCTGCCTTTTTCCCACCACACTTCTGGTAACATGCTTCGACCGCTGCATTGCCGCAGTAGCAGTTTTGAGGCCATACCTGGGCGCACGTGGCCTGGTCGCATTTGCAGTTTGACTTCGCTTGTTCTTGAGGCGCGGCTGCTCGGGCCACTACATCTACGGATGGACACAAGTTTGGCCCAGGTGGCTTGCCGCCGCAATTTTCATAGCAGCGTTGTGCAGCTTGGTAGGCGCAGTGGCATGATCCGGGCCAGACTTGAGGGCAATTAATGCGAGGGCATTCGCATGTGACTGGTTTGGGTGTTGGAATTGCAGGAGGTTCTGGTTTTGACGATGGTGCTGAGGTTTGTGTTGCGGGTGGAGCTATTGGGCAGGGCTGTTTTGTGTCCGTCAGTCAAGTTACACAGCAGGAGTATATCGGTGTCATGGTGACGTTGATGATACTTACCACATATGTTGGTGAGTAGTCTGGGCACGCCCTCTTGCACTTGGTTTCACGCTCGTTTAGACAGTTGCAAAGAACCTAGTGATACGTGCATTAGCTATTGTTGACTTTAAAAAGGGAAGATTAGTCACCAAAAGGTGTACTTACCACTGCATCTTTGGTACTGCACTTGACCTGCGGACACTGACATTTTTCTCCATCAAGCTCTGAAGCCAGAGCGATAGCGCCAAATAAAGGAAGAATACAATAGAGGAATTTCATCTTCGAAGACTAGAGCCGTATGTTTTTCGGGTAGAGGGTTGAGGTCGTCTTGCTCCGCAATCAATGTAGGGCTAGAAGTAGCGGACAAACTTATAATATAAGAAGTCGCACAGCACGCCACAATCCAATCTTACTCTGAAACTTTGTCTAACATCACTTGCACCCAACTCCGTTTCCAACGCTGACACCTCCATCTATATACTTCTCGCCAAGCCACCACCCCGCCACACGAGCAGCCCATATTAGCATCCAAGCTCCGTGTCTGCAAGCCCAGCATGGAACATTTCTATCTGCGTATCCCCAACGTATGATGAACACGAGCAAGACCTCTCAAACAAGCCTCGAGAACGTGCATTAGCCAGACGCAAGGCACGCTTGTACCCAAAATGTGAAGCACATATTACATTCCACGGGCCCTGAGCAATGACTGCCGAAAACGGCGCAGCCAATATATCAAGAAACAACCACTATGACGTTGCACGAGCGCCGAAAAAAGGACCACAAATTCGTAACTGGCCGGCTTGTTGACAAGGGCACACAATCCGGCTGGATTGTAATTAGACAGGTACTCTGGCGCTGCGAAATTAGGGGGGGCATGGATCGCAGGACTCAAATTTCGCACGAAAAACAAGCTTTTTCGCTACGTGTGCGCCTACTTGTGGGGTAATTTTTCGATCGGCCCAGCTAGAACCAACGCAGAAGCATAAAGGAAACCAGAAACGATGCGGGTGCCGCGATTCGTTGGATCCCCTGCGTTGAAATGGTCTTGCCAAGAGGAGCAATTTGTTTGGTGGCCTCGTGGAGTCGTGTTGTTAATGAGGCACAAACCCAGGATGGGACGGATAGGCGAGCTCAGAAATTGAGATTGGGAGATATGGCAGATGTGGATATTTGTCGGTTGCAAAGAATAGGCACTGCGGACCGGGTAATTGATAGTGTTGTGCACGTATCAACACAGGCTCAGCATTTTGTATCGTTGGGGCTTTTTGTATCCACAAGCTGTTCCTGAATAGGCATTGTGTCGCAGACGTGCAAGGGATGGCAGATGATCTACATATCTACGCCGAGGAATGTTGACGATTGGGTGGTGATACATAGATCCTGTCAGTCCGGCCGAATCCGCCTGTGTTCAGCTCAAAGATTTCCCTACTGGGTGCTCATACCACCTTGGCGCAGCCTATTATATCTTGCATGATGAAGTCAGGCCTTGTAGATTGGCTCAATGCGCCCCGGTTCCAGAAGATCAGGAAGAATCGCAAAGAGGAACACCCTCCAACTCAAGCGGAAATAAGAGTAGATTAAACAAGGATATGAAAGACTTGCTTCTTATCAATGAACATATCTTTAAATGAAGCTGACTGAATCATGACCATTACCTACCTACCCTGCCACCTAAAAGAGAACTCATTACCTTTGATAGGTACTCCAAAATGCAACGCCAGCATGTTCCTGAATCCCGGGGTATAACCATCCCAATGCAACCAAAAATCGCTATGCACAAAAATGAAATGTGTAACGTAAGTATTAGCGATCTCTGTCAACGTCACCAGGTGGACGACGTTGGAAACCGGTCGTGTTTCTAACAGCTTCTAAGCCGCGCCAGATGACTGTGGAAACCGTGGAGCTGAGATCATGCACCGAACTACTGATATCAGGGGCCCTGTTTGACGTTGTATCTCTAGAAACCAGCTGGGGTTCAGTGCCAGACCAATTGGCTTCGAGATCGTCATCGAAAACTCTTGAGTTACTGGGGCCAGATGCTGAGGTCGAGACAGGCATAGGCAGAGAAGCAGATGGAGAATCGTTGCGCAATTCTGCTGCTTGTGCCTGAATATTGTCGACATTGTCCAGGTGCAATCTCGTACGTGTCGGCGATGGGGAGGGTAAGCGATTATGATAGGATTGGGCGAGAGACCGTACCACATCACCCTTGCAAATCGGACAGGTGCGTCTTCGTGTTACCAGCCAAGGTGTTCTAAAAGGTTCAGATGGGTAAACAGAGACGGGGGATAAGAATACTCACATGCAGTCCGCATGAAACTCGTGCCCACAGGGTAGGCTCATGACTTGGCTGACCCCGTCTACGTAATCCTCGAGACAGACAACACACTCTTTTTGCCGCCCTCCATACCGGCGCCTCCATTCCGCCAGACCCGCCTCACGTTTCTCCTCCTCGCGAGTGCGGCCTCTATTTTGTGCGCTTGAAGACGACGCGTGTGTGTCATCCCCATTCGGTGAATGTGGCGAATGTACCGGCGATGTGGACTGTGATGAAGTATGCTGCAGCAAGGGCGTTGTCGGTGATGATGCACTAGTAGTGGCGGATGATGTAGAGTCGCTCATGGTCTGGTAGGTTCTCACTGGGAGGCGCTCAACTAACGATTTCGGTGCCCGCCATCGTCGACGCCTGATCCGGGAACGCAGAAGTAGGAGAACGTACACCACAGTTAGTGTGACTAAGGGGCTGACTACAAGTACAAGCAGAGTGTCGAAGAAAGGGCTTGTGGAGGCATTTGTAGGCGTGAGGGTAACCCAAAGGCCCTCGTGGGGAGCAAGATGGTCTTTAGGGGCCTGGGTATTGTCTAGGTCGACATTAGCATATGAGGAGATGCTTTTGCTACCAGCATGCTTGGACTTTGGCATTGACGTGGTCTTCTCTTTGGAGCCGAACCACTTGTTCCAGCCTGCTTTGTGTTTATGATCGACCACAGTTGCTGCTGGCGAGTATTCTCCACTCCCAGGTACAGCTGTCTCACTTAGCCCAGTATTCAATGGAGACAAGCTAGCCTTTGCTTGGCTTTGGCTGGTGGATGTTGGGAGAGACACGATATCAGAATATTGCCTGCCCATTGTGAAAGTGTCTGAAAGTAGCGTATGCGTAGGTCGAGTGTCCCTGGATCTTGTGTTGATGAGCTCTTGGTTGTAGTCGGCGGCTTTGACCCCTCCGAGGTGTCCGCTACTAGGAGGTCTTCGACTGTCAGTTTTGTAAAGTTCATCAACTTCACGACGGAGGCCGAGCGCAGACAGGATGGTGTCCACCCAACCGCTTCTTTGGTGGCTTTTCCGGGCAGATCTTTTTGCCGAGACCTGCTGATCCGGATTATTAGGCTTTGAGAGGGGCACAGATTTCGGCGCAAAGCGAGACGGTGACGATGGGACAGTCCTCCTCGGTTTCTTAGCAGCTTTTCCAAAAAGTCGACCGCTAGTGGCGCCCGTGGGTAAAAGAGATGATAGCAGATGGGCGGTAGTGTGCGAAGTAAACAAGGAGGGTATTGTGACATTGGAAGTGTCACCCCTGGGATACATTTGAATCAAGGGTCCACCACGGACATTATCACCCACAATGACAGCAACGGCACCACGTTTCTGTGCCCACAGGACCTTGTCTAAGAAGCCACAACCTCCGCGCTTCAGTAAAACTACTTTGCCATGGATCTCGGCGCTCTCTTGGAGAGATTGAATGTCTGAGTGGCCGATTATGGGCTTTTTGGAGGCGCTCACGGGGAGAGGTGGTACGGACGAAGTACGCTGGTGGAGGTCGGTCCTACCGTGTAACGAAGGACTTGGTCGGTCGTCTTCCGTGCTGCGCATGGCGGGAGATTTGGTTGGTATTGGCTCAAGCTTCAGGCGATCGTGACTTGCATACCCGTCCAAGCTGTCACCACAGCCCAGCTCACCCTGGCTCAGAGTATCATCACCAAAGCCACTGCCGATCCAAAGAGCACTGCTCAAACCATCTGCAGGTAGATCAGGGCCGAAGGCTGCGGGCCGGGCGAGGAAAAAGGTTGAGTTGTCATCGGTGAGACTGATGATGGCTGAGGGAGGGAAGAGCGAGCTGGGTGAGGCGAAGGAGAATAGGGCTTTGATGCCAGTCTTGCGTGAACCTGAGGATTGTGTCTGCTGTTCATCGTCTTGTGCCTCTAGGGTTGCATATATGAAAATGAGGAAGAGGAAGCATGGCGATAGCGAGAGCAGCACTTGTAGCGGGCGCATGCTGGCAGTCTAGTCTGGTGAATTCATTAGAAGCCTAGGGGTGGATGGGCGAAGGGTGGAGGGCGAAGGTGGTCGATGATGCGATGATGCGCTAGTGGTGGTACGACGATGCGATGGTGCAGGGCAGGCGTGGACGTGAAGATGCGAGGGATGCAGCAAATCTAAGGAAGCAAGAGGAAATAAGCAGACAGGACTTGCGAGGTCGTGATGTTCAGGGCTGGGGCGTGATGTGCTCAGTAGGGCATGTCGTGATCAGTTGCTGCCCGCCGCAGCTGATAGCACAGGCCAGCCCTCCCCGCACGCGACCCGCCCAGGAAGCGCGACCAGGCTGCATGTCATCTAACCATAGTTATGGCCCTAACTAAGAAGAGGCACCGTAATACAGCCGACGTTCAGCCTATAGTTAGGCCGAGTTTTCCTATAGCTAAGTAGAGTTTTCTTATAGTTATTTTTTTATAAAAATATATTCTAAATATAATAGCTAGCTTACTATTTGTTAAACTTAATATATAAAATAATAAATTTCTACTTAGACCTAAGGTAATCCAAGTCTACACAACCTAGCCTTAGAAATTTATTATTTTATATATTAAGTTTAAACTAGCTATAAGCGAGTTTGACTAACAGCGAGCTGGCTACGAGCTTGACTGACGGCGAGCTGGCTATAAGCTTAACTAAGAGCTAACTAGCTAGCTACGAGTTTAACTAACTGCAAGCTAGCTACGAGTTTAACTAACTGCGAGCTAGCTACGAGTTTAACTAACTGCGAGCTAGCTACGAGCTTAACTAACTGCGAGCTAGCTACGAGCTTAACTAATAGCAAGCTAGCTACAAGCTTAACTGATGTTGGAACCTGCGACGAGTAGAGACGGTATGAAAGAATCTGGTATTGAAGCGGGTGTAATAGTTGATTCTCGTGGACGGCTACCGGGGCTCTCAAGGGCACGTGATACTAAGACAATATTGTTGGGGGCAATTTGTAAAAAGTATCGGATTGTATTGCGTTGTTAAGCTAGTAGAGTGTGGTGGCTAGAGCAAGGTGAACACAACTATCTAAGGGTAATGAACGTGGTATTTATATACTGTGTGCTGAGGGTGTCCCGCTGTGTTGCGATTGTGTCGCTGGTGTCGCTGGTGTCGGGATTATTGGGACTACGTGATGTTCTGTCATGCGAGAGTCGGGACCCCTACTTAGTATCTTGTTACGCTAGATCATGTCTTGGGCGATCTGAGCCCGCTTTTCGAGTGCGACTCCGAGTCTCTGCAACGAGACACTTGCGTATTTGTTGTCCAACAACCTCAAGCTTGCCTCGACGAGAAGCACGCCTGCCTCTGTCCCCTCTGCCACTTCCACATGCAGACTGCAACAATACTTATCACTCCACCATGTCCTCACTCCTATCCACGTCTCTCCTCCCTCCCTTTAAATCCCACATCAACCTAACACACGTTTCAACAACTGTCTTATCACTCTGCCCTATACCCTCTGCTCCTTTTGACTTCATCATATACTTGATCTTTATATATTCTTATCTTGCCTGGTCTTCTGCCTCCTACCCTAGTCTCACCTACAAAGAGCCCCTGTCTTGTCTGCGTCCGTCTACCTCAGCTTCATACTATACCCTCAAAACACCTCGAAGACTGCCGTTATGAACGCGACTCGACCTACCTAACATCTCGCGGACAGCGCAATGGTCCTGGCAGGCATGAAATCAAGATACACCGAAGACCCCAACCGCCCTGGCGAGAAGCGCCTTCAAGGCTTTGGGTGGCTTCCCAACAGACTCCGCTTTCTCTTGATCAGCACCATCGGCGAGTTTGTTGGCACCTTTCTCTTCCTATTCTTCGCCTTTGCTGCCACACAAGTCGCCAATAACCTTCTCGGCAAAAACCCTCTTGACCTCCAGGCCCTAACATACATCGCGCTTGCTTTTGGTGTCTCCCTAGCAGCCAATGTCTGGGCCTTCTTCCGGGTCAGCGGAGGACTCTTTAACCCAGCAGTAAGTGCTTTTCACTTAGTAATAATACCTAATCCACTGATATTTCAACCCTAGGTAACTGTAGCCCTTGCGCTTGCCGGGTCCATCAATTGGCTCAAAGCTAGTGTGCTTATCATCACGCAGATTGTCGCAGGTATCGCCGCAGCTGGTGTGGTATATGGCCTGTTTCCAGGCCCTCTCGCTGTCCGCACATCCTTGGAGAAGAACACTTCTGTCATTCGGGGCTTGTTCATCGAGATGTTTCTAACCTTTCAACTCATCTTCACCATCTTCATGCTCGCGGCGGAGAAGCATAAATCTACTTTTCTAGCACCTATCGGCATCGGCATGTCTCTCTTCATTGCTGAGCTAGCTGGTAAGTCACCATTAGTGCAGGGCCTTGTTTCACATATTAATACCGGCAGGTGTCTTTTTCACTAGCGGTTCTCTTAACCCAGCTCGCTCCTTTGGGCCTGATGTAGTCCTGCGGACATTTGATAGTTATCATTGGATTTACTGGATCGGCCCTCTTCTCGGTGCAATCCTTGCCGTGATTTTATACCGTCTGCTCAAGGCGCTCGAGTACGAGACTGCCAATCCTGGTGCCGATAGTGATGGCCAGGAGCAACGCCAGAATCAAACTAGGGCCTCAACAGTGGCTTCTGAAGAAGGTCCTAGTCAATGTAAGCACTTTAGCAATTCTAAGAAACGCAGCAAAACTGATGTTTGAGCAGCCCACCGTAGAACCGATGGTACAGACGAGGTTGATTTTGCCGCTTATTTCCAACCGGCCAGGAAAAGTCATCCAATCGCATCATTGGACTCGATTATCCTAAGGAGTCCAACCCAACCTACTCCGGCCTTTCAACACGGCGGCGATGGCCATCATCGGTCCGACAGTGCTATCAATCATCCCGACGACCGTCCCCGTGCACATCACACTCATACTTCAGGTTCTGATAACAGCTATCGTAGCGGCCCGAGCACAGAGTCTGGAATGTCGAGCGTTTAGTCGGGCTCGTCAAGCTCAAATTCTACCCCAAGTGATTGACATGAGAAGCCGTCTATAGAACCGGGCTGTATAGATGGCGTATGTTACTGGCCTTGTTGCTGGCTTCCGGGCTTTATACTTCGGGCCATCTTTTGTCCTAGTTGAGAAGATGGTGTTACGAAGAGTGTAGTTAGCTAGCGTTTGTTTGTTGGAATGTAAATCCTTGTGGTTGTAACATGCGGGCATCTCAGAAGTGTATCCCTTATTTCGGTTGATAGAAAAAGCACATATCTCTGAGGCTAATAGTTACCTTGAATTCAGTGTCTTCACCATATCTACAGATGCTTGTTCGAACCCCAACTAGCATACCCTAAGCTTGGAAAATTTCAATCGGAAATGCGTCCGCAACCGCCTGATAACCAGCAACATTAGGATGTAACCCATCGCCACCATTATACTTAGGATCTAGTTGCTCCGGATTACTCTTGCTCGACAGAATGCCTGCTATATCCACAGTATGATCGAACACCTTACTCTCCAAGATCCATTTATTCACCCTCTTCCTCGTCTTTTCCCTCTCTGTTCCCGCATAGCTATTACCCGCGAACGGCGTAATGGTGCCACCAATCGTCGAGTATCCTGCTTTCTTCGCATCCGCCACAATCTGCGTATACGCCTTGATCAAATTGTCGCCAATGGACGTCTGAGTTCCCGCACTGTTGGCGCCACCACCAATATCGTTTACGCCCTCAAAAATCATGACATACTTTACACCAGGCTGCTCGATTGCGTCGCGCTTGTAGCGCGTGAGCAAAGGAGGGCCAAGGCCGCCCGAGAGAATGGTATTTCCGCCTGCGGCCTGGTTGTTGACAGCCAGTGTGTGATTTGCAGCGTGCAAGCGGCTGGAAAGCAGATCCGGCCACCTACATTTCCCACCGTTAGAGCCAAAAATCCCGAATCCCTTCCAACTTGCCGAGTTCAACTTACTTACCGATTATTCTTATCATTATCGCTGCCCCTCCCGTCCGTAATGCTGTCGCCAAGGATCACCAGCGCACCCGTCGCACTGGGCACATACGCCTGCACGCCCGACACAAAGTACCAATGCAGCACGCCCGTCGCGCCATCCATCTTCGCCTCATCCACCTTGTTCCCCGCCGCAAACCAGCTCGTCGTCCGACTCCCCGGGTGCCCCGTGATGCTCCCGCCACTCTGCCCCTTCTCGCTATACAAACTCACGCTCACGGTGCTCAGCGCACCCACACTCAGCGCAATCTCGTCGCTGGTCACGACTTGGCCGCGCGGCACGACAAAGCTTGCTTTTCCGCCCACGGTAATGGGCAGGATGGGCGAGGCTTGAATCGAACTTGTGCCCGTGGCGTTTCCGGTTGGAAGGCCGATGGAGGCGGCGGAAATGGGGAGGTCAGACCCGCCAAACGTGTTTGAAATGGTGACTTTGAGCTTGGGGCTTGCGACGGAGAGGTGTAGTGTTTGCCGGAGCGTTGCGCCTTTGAGGACTGCGTTGCCGGAGTTCTAAGCAAAGAAAAAACATGGTTGTTAGCAAATGCGGAATTGGGGAGAGAAGGGGGGCCAACGCACGTAGGGCGATGGAGGCATGTTGTTTTGCTCGACGAGCTGTGGCATCGACGTCCATGTGTTGACCCAGTGGAACGCATCCTGTCTCCTCTCTACAATAGCCCTCCCATCAACCTCTGGCGACGACAACACCGCAAGAACCGCGAACGCGACAATCGAACCAAGGTACACCATGACGAGAAAAAAAAAAGGCCGAGAAAGTGGAGGGGAGGGGGGTTTGTTTTCTTTTTCTTTTTCTTTTTCTTTTCCCCTCTTCTCGTTTCTATTTCGATGCCGTGGAATCGAGTCTTGGCCGCCGCTTTATATGCAGATTTGGAGTTCCTAGATTGGTGCCGTGCATGGCGGTACTGGATGCATTGTAATATGCCCAAGTGGCGCGAAAATAGAGAGCGTGCGGAACTGGTAAATGCCTGCGTGTTTTGCATATATTAATATCCCGTGGAGCTTGCGCTTGCGCTTGAGCTGCTAATATGCTATCCTTTACGCCGTAAGTCATGTCGTCTAAAGCATCAACTGTTTGATTGATCGTAGTGGCCCCACAATTTTGTTCTGAAATCGTGTTCGGCGGCGCCGTAATAGTGACGGAGGGGTAGATGTTGTGTTCTGACAGACGTGGTGGTTTGGTGGCAGCAGGTGTTTTATTGGTGGGAAGTAGTTTGCTGCTCCGGTATTAACCTCGAATGCACAGCAACACGACACGAGTAGACTGCACAGACTCAAATGCAGAAGTATTCACTTGGTATCTTAGGCTATTAAAGTACAATCATAATCATGCAGGTCCCAAAAGCCGGCCTGTTTTCCTACCGCTCAAATACCTGGTAAGATGCCTTGAAACTCCAAACGCACGCCGGTCGAAGCGATTGCTCTGTAGGCGCGCCTGTCCAAAAAATCTTCTCCTAGATCTTCTCCACTACATCAAATGAAAATCGCCAAGCGCCGTTGGCCTTGAAAATGCGAGGGTCTTACACACCTAGCTGAATATATAAACAGCTATTGATACACTCCATACGCCGCAAACGCTAATATATGCAGATGATATGCTTTTAGTCGAAAGCTTGTAGTCTCTGGAAGACTTGCTTTGGTTTGTGTGTGTTGGGGGGGGTGACAATGAGCTGGCATGAGCCTATTGAATGTGGCTAGGCCAATGATGTCGTATAATGGTGCTGAACAGAGCTGCCAGATGTGATCGAGGATTGTCAAAGTCACTTGCTGCTGTGGTGCGCGCCGAACCAGTGGCATGAGTTGAAAGTGACATAAGTTGGCATGTCTAGCGAATGACACCCCAATTGTCCATCATGCTCAGGCCGCCAGTGCGCTCCTTCTTCTTGAAAGCATTCCAGAAGCGAAGCGTCTCGTCTCCAGCACCAGTCACAATGACCTGCCCATCCGGGCTCATCGCTAGATAGAGTACGCGGTAAGTGTGCCCAGTCAAGGAAACGACCTGTTGCATGCTTGGGTATTTCCAAACGATGATCTGATTTTGGCTGTAACCGTGTGTCGAGACAATCTCGTTACTGTTCTTTGACCATGCAAGGTTACATACTTGGCTGCCAGTATCAAGGCTATTGATGAGATTCGCAGGCGCAGTAGGAGGGATTGGTACATTGCCCGAACCGGAAGCAGATGCTGCGGATGATGATGCAGCAAGGGAGGAAGCCGAGGGACCATTTGAGGAGATCAACGTGTTCCAAAACTTGATAGTTCGATCAGCGGTACCACCGCCACTAGCGAGCAGACCACGCTGATGCGGACTCCATGCAATGGCCTTCACGGCCGCTTGGTGTTCGCTGAATTTGAAAGTAGGCTCATCGTTGAGCTTCTCCCAAACCATGAGCTTGTTGTCGTTGCCACCGGAGGCAAGTTGTTGATCTTCGTGATTCCATTTTAAACCACAGATTTCTTGCTTGTGGCCAGAAAGCTTGCGAAGCCATTGTTCAGACTGCCGGACGTCTCGATGGTAGATTGTGCGATCCCTGGACCCTGAAGTCAGGATATGGTCATTCCATGCAAGGGCGCCGACACGGGCAGTGTGACCCATCATGGTACGAAGGCGCCGTTGTAGATTAGCATCCCAGATCTGCACTTGACCTCGATTGGTGCCGATAGCAATGTGTGATCCCTTTATTCCGTTAGCAGTGGGTTTTGAATGGTTTAGAGGTTCTTACTCGTTGTATCCAGTTCACGCTCGTAACAACGTCATCAGCCAACTCACACAGCTTGGTCACGCGGCCGCTACTTGAATTCCACATGTAGACGCATGATCCCAAGCCGACACCGAGGGTATTTTGACTACCCCAGTCAACAAGATTGAGGTAGAAGTCATCTGCGAGATCGGGAGCATCCAGGACCTTGTAGGGAACCTTGGACACGGCTCGAGGGGCTCGCTGGGGACTAAGGAGCATGCGCTGGCTGCTATATTTGATAGGCGATAGGCTGTAGATATCGGAGCGCGTGTTGAGGTTAAGAACGCCTTGTCGACTGGTAGGTGTCCGAGATGGTGTTGGCTGACCAACATATGAGAACAAGTTTTTGTGAGGTGTTGATGGGGTGCCTGAAGGGGGCGGTAATGATGTTGAACTCCTAGTGGGAGGAGTGTGTGACCGCCCTGACCTGCGCATGTTGGCGCTGTCGGTTGGGGATAAGCTTTGTGGAAATGCCTGAGGCACAGAGCCTTCAAACATCTCCTGGCGAAGCACTGCTGAATACGTCCGGTTTGCTTCTTCGGCTATGGAAATGTTAATGAAGCTCTCAATCGAAAAATAGCGGCTGCTTACTCTTCTGAAAGTGCAGCTCATTATGAGGCGTGCGCCTAGCCTTGGACGGGGTTGCTGGTGAAGCGTCATCGTGAAGAAGGTTGTAGCTGGCTTGGAGATCTTGCCCCGAGCGATTTGGAATGAATCTGGACGAATGTGAGCAAGACATGTGACATTGGCGCAACGTCGTAAACTGACCTGTCACCGTATATGCGTGCGCGCTTGCGGCTGGGGCTGGCGGTTGGCGTTCGCTCCCTCACTCGGCCGGCGCTTTCCAACTGCTCTAGTGCTCTTGTCAGAGTAGTGGAATCCACCGGCTCCGAGTTCCGGTCGTGCGCATTGGGCTCGAAAGCTGCTTGGTTGCGTTTGTGGCTTGCGGTTGGGGGGGTCTTGGACTCGGGCGGTGACAACAGGGTTGGCGTCGCAATGCCCTCGTCGATGCGCGCAGCCACTCCGGCTCCTTCTCCTATCGTGCCTCGCGCCATGCTGGTAGATGCGCTGTGCTGCACGGCTGTGGGTGGCGGTTGGGTGAAGTGTAATGGCAGTTGGCAGTTGGCAATGGTGAGAGGCTCCGAGGGATAGGTGCTGGCTGATATATAGGTGGACAGGCAGCAGGAGTCAGAAAGTGAGGTGAAGGTGTGGCAGGTGAAGTACAAAGGCAGGCGAGGTGGAAGCGGCGGTGACTGCGAATTGAAGAGGCAGCGTCAGCGGGAGCCCCTTTGCTGTTTGTCCAGCTCTTGCGTGGTAATGGCGGCGATTGGGCGAGGTAATTCTATATGGAACGAAGAATTCAATGCGCCGCGATGCGCATCGTCGGATTGTGAAGAGGGTGGCGTGTGTGGGCGGGTGCGATGGCGGGGTGAGGTGAGGGTGTTTTGGTGAGGTCGGAGCTCTCGAATGCGGATGAGCCGCAGAGACCAGGGGAGCAACCAGCGCGGCGGCGGTGGTGGAGGCGGCAAGGAGCGCAACGACAGCCAGACAGCGGGCAGCGCGTGCTCGGGCAGAGCGCACGGCGGAAACGAATGCACGGGGGGCGCCGCAGCGTCTTGGTGTCTTGCGGGCTGTTCCTGGCGATGGTGTTGTTGATGTGTGGCCGTGGGCGCGGGCCAGTTTGGCTTGGTCTGGTCACGTCCCAGGCCGGTGCCAGGGCTGTTGTTGTTGCTCTGTTCCAGCGCCCACGGGATGTGACGCGTCAGCCAATCACCTTCGCCACCTAGCCTCCGCCGCCGTCCAGCAACCCTGCACCCACCACCCGCGAACCCCACACGACCTGCTACCCTCAATAGTCTCCTCGCCGTCCAATCCTATGCCCATTGTCACCCTACTGCAAGGGCTATCACACTTCCCAGCTTACTCACCCGCAACCCGCACCCTTACGTTTGCTCGAACCATGTCTGCCCAGCCCTCCCTCGCTGCTGCCACCGACTTTCTGTCCTTTGTCAACGCCTCACCCACCCGTATGCTCCCCACTATGCTGCATATACTCTTCTTTGGGAACTCATCTGTCCAGCGTTTCATGCTGTCAAGTCGGCCAAAGACCGCCTAGAGAAGGCCGGCTTCACCCAAATCAAGGTTCGTGCTTTAGCCTCGCGGGGTAGGGATAAATTCTTCGCGAATGCTGTACGACGTCAACCGCATTGCTGACCACCTTTTGTAGGAGAGAGATTCTTGGGCGCCCACGCTTCACCCCGGTGGAAAGTATTACCTCACCCGTAATGGCTCGTCCATCGTCGCATTCGCCATCGGCAAGAAATGGAAGGCTGGCAACCCCATTGGTATGATTGGTGCACACACCGACTCGCCCTGCCTCCGCATCAAGCCCGTCTCCAAGCGACAAGGCGATGGCTTCATTCAAGTGGCGTGTGAGACTTATGGTGGGGGTCTATGGCATACCTGGTTCGATCGAGATTTGAGTATCGCAGGAAGGGCTATGGTGCGCGCAAAGAATGGAAACATCGAACAACGGCTTGTCAAGGTGGAACGCCCGATCCTGAGAATTCCAACACTGGCCATCCATCTCGATCGTCAAGAGAACTTTCAGTTCAACAAAGAGACCCAGCTGTTCCCCATTGCTGGTATGGTAGCCGCCGAACTGAATAGACAGGGCAAGACCGAAGAGACCAAAGAAGAAGAGAAACAAAATAAACCCTTTGAGCCTCTCGCAGCCCCGGCCCAGCGACATCACTCGTACATCATCGACATTATCGCCGAGGAGGCAGGCGCTGAGCCGAGCGACATCGTAGACTTTGAGATGGTCCTCTACGACACGCAAAAGTCTGTCATAGGCGGTCTCAACAACGAGCTTATCTTTTCGCCTCGTCTTGACAACCTGATGATGACCTACTGCACCGTGGAGGGTTTAATTCACAGCTTGTCGTCCTCCACAGCGTTGGATAATGACTCCACCATTCGTTTGATTGCCTGCTTCGACCATGAGGAAATCGGCTCAAAAACAGCACAGGGCGCTGACTCCAATTTGCTACCTGCTGTTATTCGTCGTCTTTCTGTCTTGCCAGCTTCCGAAAACAACTCAGACAAATCGTACGACAACGTTGATGCTGATAACGCCACTGCCTTCGAGCAAACACTGGCAACCTCCTTCTTGATCTCAGCAGACATGGCCCACTCTGTGCACCCCAACTACCCCACAAAATACGAATCTCAACACCGACCCGAAATGAACAAAGGCACCGTCATTAAAATCAACGCTAACGCGCGTTATGCCACAAACACTCCTGGCATCGTTCTGCTTCAAGAAGCCGCGCGCCGTGCCAAGAAAGCGTCATCGAGTCTATCATCAGCGAAGCAAGGTGTCCCACTACAACTCTTCGTTGTTCGCAACGACTCATCGTGCGGAAGTACCATTGGCCCTATGCTCTCCGCTGCAATGGGTGCGCGCACGCTTGATCTAGGCAACCCGCAATTGAGCATGCATAGTATTCGTGAGACAGGAGGCGCCCACGATGTTGAACATGCAATCAACTTGTTCGAAAGCTTCTTTGAGAACTTCGAGGAGTTGGAGGGGAAAATTGTTGTTGACTGACTAGGTGATGTTACGAGTGATGCGAAATTATGAGGTATGATGATGATGAAATATGGATGATAACATGGATGAATGATTGAATGAAATTGTCATGTGCTCTAATGAGCTCACAAAATATTGGAATGTTCTCTTTTTGATTCCGAGGATTCCGGGTCCATGCCAAGTACCCCACCAAGCCATCGTTCAAGCGTCAGCTGTGTCAGCTCAGCTACATCTTACTTTACCTCGTGCAGTTCAAAATCTCTTGATTTCCTTTTCCCTTGATTCCGCGCTGAAACCAAGTACAATGGCGCCCAAATTCCTCTCCGGCGACCAAGCTGCCATAGACGAATTTCTCTCAAGATTCGATGTGAGTGTTGCAAATCGGCCCCACCATAATCTAACTGACAAGCTGTTGAAGGTCTTCCTATTTGACTGCGATGGTATGCGCCCATTCCTGTAGTCAACTTTCGGAAATCTCTCCGATCATACTCGTTATATGCCATGGTTCACTGACTGTGAAGAAGGATAGGCGTCCTGTGGTCCGGCGATCATCTCTACGATAAAGTCCCCGAAACAATACAGATGCTAAGAAGTAAAGGTAGGATATATATCGCCCAAAACTATTTGTAGACTAACTGGATTCACTCAAGGCAAGCAACTGGTGTTTGTCACCAACAACAGCACCAAGTCGAGAGCGGATTACAAGAAGAAGTTTGACAAGCTCGGCATACCTGCAGAAGTGGTACATAACTCTCAAACATCCAGCACCTCTCTCAACTAACACGACACCAGGAAGAAGTCTTCGGTTCATCCTACAGCGCCGCCGTCTACATTGCACGTATCCTCAAGCTCCCAGCGCCGAAAAACAAAGTGTTTGTGCTAGGAGAGTCCGGCGTTGAGCAAGAACTTGAATCCGAAGGAGTGCCATACATTGGCGGCACGGATCCCAAATTTCGCCGCGACATCAAGCAACCTGAGGACTTCGACAACATTGCCAATGGCACACTTCTAGACCCTGATGTCGGTATCGTCCTTACCGGCCTTGACTTCCACCCAAGCTACCTCAAAACTGCAATAGCATTTCAATACCTGCAGCGTGGCGCGGTGTTCTTAGCAACCAACATCGACAGCAGTCTCCCCATGTCCCACACCCTCTTCCCTGGCGCTGGGTCTTCTGGTGCCGGCCTCGCCAAAGCCATTGGACGCGAGCCGTTGTCATTGGGCAAGCCCAGCCAGGCTATGATGGATGCTGTCGAGGGCAAGTTCAAGTTTGATCGTAGCAGGACTTGCATGGTTGGCGATCGTATGAATACAGATATTCAGTTTGGGATTGATGGTAAGCTTGGAGGCACGTTGGCTGTTTTGACGGGTGTGAGTAAGAAGGAGGACTTTTTGGCGGAGGGCGCCACGACGGTGCCTACGGCATACGTGAATGGGTTAGGTGATCTTTTGGGCTAGAGATAGACTAGAAGTTTAGAGTAGAGCGGACATAGAAGCTATTGGGATGGGTTAGACGAGTATAGAAATGATAGAGTCATGTAGATGCGGTAAAAGAATACAATAACTCCTGTATCGCACGAACTCCATATGCCCTGTTGAGGCCATGTCAAGAATCGTAACACTGGTGACACGCAATCCAATCAGTCTGAACCGATATCGGGTAGTTTTGTCCCAAGTATTAGACATGTTGTAACACATTTCCACCACGAACGAAGATCAGGCTTTCGTTCATGGTGAAAGTTGACTAGCCTAGTCTACTTATGGACTACCATCAAGGCGTGATGCGCGCATGTCGCGTGCTCCTAAAACGGTTAGCTTCGTTTCACGCGACGCGCCTGCCACTTTAGACGGGCAACATGTCCCAGAGCAGAGAGTCCAAATCGCGGTACAATCCTACGCTTCCCTCACAGCAATAATGATCCGCCACGACTACTCCCGAGTTGATCCCAAGCGGCGCGCCAATCTCGACCATAAGCGCAGGCAGTTTGCGAATGCCGAATTTCAGCAGCAGAGTTACGAGGATCGGCTCAACTTCTATGTGCTCCCACCAACGACAGAGGTGACACTCGAGGAATTTGAGACATGGGCTATCAGTCGATTGAAAGGTGAGGACATATATAATTCATAGCGGTGTAAACTCAACAGCTAATCACCGACCACCAGTTCTCTCCGAGCTCGAATCATGCAGTTTTCGCAATAAAGGACCCGAGGAGACAGCTGAATATATGAAGGGTATACTCGATAAGCATATGCCGCTGCATTCCAACTCGTCAAGAAGCCAGAAGCTGCAGGAAGAGCGGCGGAAGGACCATTACTCCCATTTCATTCTCCGCCTTGCCTTTGCTTCCACAGAAGACCTGCGACGGCGGTTTTCTCGACTAGAAACAATGCTTTTCAGGCTAAGGTTTAAAGATGATGATCCGAGAGAACGACAGAACTTTGTACACACTCTCGACCTAGAGTGGGACGAGGTCAAGGAAGACGAGAAGAGAGAACTGCGAGACGAACTATTCGCGGCAATTGGACAGAAGAGGGGCGAAGAGCAAGAGTGGTTCAAGGTGGACTGGGAGAAGGTACCTGAACTTGTTGATCAAAGGAAGGTGCTAGTGAAGAGAGGAAAGGCCTACGTTCCACAGAGAGAGCAGATGAGTTTAGTGGTTGCTGAGTTCACCAAGAAACTCGACGAGGCACTTGAGGTATATTCCAATTTGCATACTTCACATTGACAAGCTGGCTGATACACTGGTAGTTGACAGCTCGCGCGCTTCCTCGCCTAGACGAGGACGACCGTCTCGCTCCCATCCTTGCCCATCTTTCACAGTCGTTTACCACTCCCGACGCCGCATATACATCCGCCGATGCCAACATCGATGGACTCTCCGCCATACGTGCAACGAGCATCGACACCCTCTCACAAAACTTTCCCCTCTGCATGCGCAACCTACACATGACCCTCCGCGAAAATTCACATCTAAAGCATTTTGGCCGTCTACAATACACGCTTTTCCTCAAAGGCATAGGCCTTAGCCTCGACGAATGTCTGATCTTCTGGCGCCGCTCCTTCAAGCTCATCGACGACGACAAATTCCAAAAAGAATACAGATACAACATCCGTCACGTATACGGCGATGTAGGCGGCGACGCCAATCGCCGAGGCAGAGGCTACACACCATACTCGTGTCAAAAACTTCTCACCGAACCACCGCCGGGACCCGGCCAGTCTCACGGTTGCCCCTACCGCACATACAAGCCCGAAAACCTGATTCCGCTGCTCCAACGCGTCGGTGTGAACGATCGCGATGTGTTGAATACGGTCAAGGAAGACGTGGTTAAGCAGCGGTACCATGTTGCGTGTAACCGTGTGTTTGAATGGAGCCATAAGCGCGAGATTAAGAAGGTTAAGGATGACGGGAGCTGGAGTGCGACTGATTTAGATACCATCGTACATCCGAATACGTATTTCAAGAGGAGTTGGTTGTTGAAACATATTGAGGAGGGGAATGCGGGGATTGTCAATGATGGGGAGAAGATGGAAGAGTAGTTGAGTTCCATGAGACTTTACGTTCTTGTTGTATGAGGCTTTTTGATTTTTGATTTCTCCCGAGACTATGCTGTACGCTGATGGCTAGTAACGATTGCATACCAGTTCAGGAAGTGCATGGATTATGGCTCATGGGGTCGAATTGATGAATTTTTCCGTTGCTACAAGTTTCAAATAAACCACATGATTTAGCCACAACCCACGATTAGATATGGTATTCGGTTTTCTTTCTGACCTGTTTTAGTCCCATGCACTTTTGCGAAGCCCATACACCTAGCCAGCCCATATTCGATGCGGGCCGTTTCGCCTCGCTTCCCAGTCCCTGGAAAATGACAACCGAACCTAAATCTCACCACCACTATCCTCCGGACTCCGATCCCTTGAATTGTCTAACCAATCGTTCGCCATTGGTTAAAGTAAGACACCACTGCGAGTCAGACGAGCAAAACGGGCGACCTGTGATCGTATTTCCATAGGCATTACTAGGATAAGCCTCGTATTTCCCAGACGAAGATGGGCAATGTGCTTCGATTGGCTTGCACGGCTTCAACTCCTCAGTCTGTAAAAGGTCAGGCGAAGAGGTATGATGTCGCCTTGCATTCAATCTTTCAAAAGAAGTAAAACTAGAAATGGCCATCCCATGAACAATATTTTACTTCCTCTGCCCACCATTCTCTTTCCTCTGCACATTCCACTCCCACAGCACACACAATGCACAAACTCGTCTCCACCCTCGCCCTCTTGACCACACCAATACACAGCGCTCCCCCAAACCCATACACAAACCTCCCAGACGTCCCACCCGGCCTCTTCACCTCGCAAGCCCGCGTCGAAATCCACAACACAACCCTTCAAGCCGCCTGGACCGCCCTCAACGACTTCTCCTCCTACGCAAACTGGAACCCCTTCGTGCGCTCCGCCCTCGTCGTCGACGCAAAAAACATCTCGCTCGACCGCAATTTCCCCATCGAAGGCGCATTTCTCCTCATGCGCACGCAGATTCCCCCTTTGCCGCTGCCCGTGGACCGCTACACGCCGGACAATCCCCTGCATATTAGCCCCGCCTACGAACTGATTACGCATGTGCAGCCCGAGCTGGGCCGTCTTGCGTGGAGGTATATTCCAGAGGAGACGCTGGATGCGGAGCGGTGGCAGGCTGTGAGCGATTTGGGGGGTGGCGTGGTGTTGTATGAGAGTCGGGAGGTGTTTTCGGGGCTGTTGGCGCAGACGCTGAAGGAGTTGATGGAGAAGGGGTTGCAGGAGAGTTTTGATGCGCAGGGTCAGGGGTTGAAGTTGTTGCTTGAGGACGGGCGTGCGTGAGGGTAGGAAGGTTGTAAGGTGTAGTTGTTGGTGTTGAGCGGTTGGTGCGTCGATGTTTGGGGGTGACGAGTAGGCGCTATCAGATCAATGGATCTTAATACGATCTTGATATGTTCACTCCGCGTCTTTGCAAACGCTCCTCCTTCACTTCTAGCTCTGCGCCACACGTCACGCGCTAATCACTTTCTCCCTCACCGTTGTGCCTTGTTTCTACCTTTTGTTGGAATTAGTTCAACGGCGCGTATATATTTCATAAAATTTACAAACCTCCCAGCACACACCACAAGTTGTGCCCGGGCGAAAGCTCGTGATAAACCTTTCAAGGTAAGTTGGGTAAGTGGATAATAAGTAAAAGGTTTCAGCCATCCTCACAACAGAGATGAATAACCCTCTGTCACTGGTTGAGAGGATGGTTCTTTTTGCTCACACGTTCAATCCTGGGTGATGGAGTATTATTATGTTTAGGGTCATTTCGTTCTTTTTTGAGCTGGGGTGGTTGGAGTGAAAGGAGGCGGAGCTGGGAACACTTGTGTTGACAACCCAACCACGTACAGAAGAGACATTGATCAAGTCAAAGCTACGGCTTGCATAATTTAAACTATAGATAAGCTCATTATTGTTTATCTACTTGTCAGCTGTAAAAATATTCTCCCCTCAGATCACAGCTTCTAAGTTGGCGGTATTTTGTTCCCAACTGCCTTCATGGGAGATTTTTGGAGTGCGTCAGTGATGTATATTTGAATGGCCGTAAATGGTGATCTTATGACGAGTGCTTTGTGTGATACTTAGGTATTTTGTAATATTGCCATACAGAATTTCTCAAATCCAAGATTAATTAGTTTATCAACAATTGCGTCCTTCAGCAACCCAATCAAACTACATGCCTATAAGCTTCTCAAACGCCTGAAATTCTGCCGATGCCAGCAAAAATGAAGCGGAAGGCCTTTTGTCTGGATTAGTTACCAACATCAGACGAAGCAGGCCCCTCAACTGCTGCGGCATCTCCACCTTCTGTGTCTCCTCCCAAAGAGTCAGGATCGCTTGCATAGATTCGTCCTATCGACTCGTACGTCTAGCAGCTTTGGCTGCAGCTTGAAGGGCAGGGCGCTCAACCTCGTTAGGAGTCGGAATTTCCCAATCCTGGAAGAGGCGCTTTATCTTTGCCATGCACCAAGCTTCATTGACCAGCCAAAAAGGGCTATCCAACTCGCTTAAGATACCATGATTGATCCCGGAAATCGCCATTGCGGCAGCTGCCCAGACTTGCGATGACTCAGTGCATGGCTGGCCTAAGAAGACTTCAGGGGCGCGCATGGCGAGTGGTTGGACGTTGATGCGATCGCCAGCTGGAAAGACTACAAGGATGTTAGTAAGGTCGTGTCTGTCTCATTGATTAATACTTGCTTACTGATACCTAAGTCTCCTACTTTGGCAGTTATACTACTAGTTTTAACGCCAGATAGTAGGATATTGGCAGGTTTGTAGTCTGGATTTATAAGCAGATACTACTCTTTTAAGAGGAGGTGCTGTACCTGTATTGGCATATCTTTTGCTGTCGAGAATGACACAACTGGTTAAGGCTGCCTTCAGGAATGTCTTGGTGAGGGCGTAGGTCCACATATTAGGCAGGTATTTCACCTCTGCAAGAGTAGTGTCCAGCCATTCAACAGCAATAGTCCTATCGCCAATAAAATCGTACATTTCCCGGAAGCGCGTAGCTGAAGAAGCTCCAGGAAGGCGGTAATTGGTGCACTCACGGCCCAGGTTCTCTGTGGCATCTATATCTTCAGGCGAGGCTGCTTCGATAAGAGCCCTTGGTTGTAGAGTTGGCCCCAGAGGCTAGAAACGGCTGAAATTAGGCGATGAACTATTTGGGAGAATTGGTGGTGTTGCCATGTGGAAGGGCCTTGGCCTGAAAAACGGTAGATTTATGTGTTGAGTCTCCTTTGACGGCGTCAAGGATGCGATAGTCCCAACGGGCACCTGAAGAATGCGTCCAGGAGCAAGATACGACATGTTTCGGGATAAATAGTTCCGTGCATGGCGGACAAGTCAATGCATTGTAGGGCTGCAGGAGACAGTGAGGGCGCGGTGAGGGTGTGGTGAGGGTGCGGTGAGGGTGCGGTGAGGGCGGAGTGAGGGGGGGTTTATATTGATGGATTGACAGCGCCGAAACTGGATGACGGAGCAGCAGAGAAGATAGCCGATGCGCACAGGCCCCTCTAGGCCACAGGTCTCAGGCCTCCACCTGGGCCCAATGCTTACTGGAAGTGTGTATGAGCTTACCCCGGTCGGCTTTCTGGAGCTTGCAACTGGCCTCATCACCAAAAACCTCAGTTGTCTAGGGCAGCTCTTACTAACGGAGCCATTCCAACCGTTAGAAAATCCATTCGTCACCGTGCCTATCACTAACCAACTCTGCCTCTACCTGCACAATCAACGGAGACGGGTCATGTAGCGGTTGAGGGTTGAACGAGATAGCTTATTTTAATCGAACCGACCGCGTAATATTGCCACCCATGTGCCATGGCCAGATCAGCAACTGCTCCTCGCCCTCTGCTACCCTTTCATCGACTACGCATAGTGCCTGTACATGTTTCCCGATGACGAACTTGCCGCCTGGTGCGCTAATATCGACGAAGATGGCCACAGCATTGCTAGGTGCACCAATAACCTGAGACATATCCCTTGCCTCGCTCGAAACGGTGCACTCGTTATACTTTAACTATGCGGAGTTAGTAATTGGGGGATTACAGGCGAAACCACCAACTTAACTAGGTCTTGGCCAGCTCCGCTAGCTTCTCATCAGTCGTAGATTTCTTGGTCTTGATCGGGATCTCCATTAGCTGTATGCAGAGAAAATGGAGAATGCGGAAGAGCTTGGGGAGGGTGGTTGCGGTGGTTGTAGTGGTGGTCGTGAAGTTTGGGAGCTAAGGCACCCCTGGAACACCAAAACGCGCCCACCCAGTTCAACACGCGACATCTCTGCAACGCCAGCTATAATTAAGACTCTCTATTCATTGATTGAAGCACAGTAGCAGCTAATATATCAATTTCTATTGTTGAAGCTTGATTTTCTTCCTGACTAGCGTTTCTTGAACTACTCTCTGAATAGCAGCCCTTACTACTTAATTAATTGCGTACGCCGCCCTCTTCTAGCAACAATTACTTGCAAAGGCTCAATCTTTCATCATGACTGAAAGTATTGTTCTAGCCAGTCTCCTCTCACCGCCACTTCCCGGGGTAACAGAAACCGGTCCTCACCACCAAACAATACGCACACTCTTTGGTCACCGAAGGACCAACGAAGGAGACTAAGAGCACCTGAAGCTATTTTCTGAGATCTTACTTAATGTAGACAAAGGTTTGTGAAAACTAGGCCTTTTCTATGGCTTCTCAAAACAGTGCTAATGGCATTTAAAGAGGCAGCCTTCGATGCCTTACACAGCCATCTTCCATTCACATGGCATAATTAAGGGAGATATAACACGATCAATCCATTCGGCGATGGCAGGGATTGGGAATACCACGCAATCTGGACCTTTGACATTCAAAATGACGTACTGTACTACACCACTCACGAGAGTCGACGCGAGGTTTCAATGACTCTCCTTCGCAAGCGTGTTGTAAATCTAGCTGGTATGGAATTACTTGGCGGGCCATTTCCTCACTTTCTAGAGCCGAAAATTGATGTGGAATCACGGTACTGGAAACCACGAGTTAGTGTTCCCCACAGAATGCAGGCATTTATAGGACGCCTACTGCGCGACTTTCATTACCAGTGGAGGCACATTCTTCGAAATCCTTACAACTCTATGACTTTACGAGTACTTGCAAGAGAGATTATTAGATTGTCTACGCTTGATTTCGAAATTCGCCAAAATACTAGAGGGCATGGCCCGCGAGGTCTTCATGTATGGATTACATACTTGCCCGCCTGGGAGCCGTTCTGTGCCGATATTATACGTGTTGGTAAAGTCTGGGTTATACTCTGTCAAGAAATCCAAGAAAGGCTATTGATGGCCCAGCAACATATATTATCCCAAACACTTCGCACCACCGAAATTCCTATCACAACGGATCCTTGTGAAGCGCAGGCACAGTATGTGGTCCTATCAGTTAAGCATGTTATGTTATGTCACGCTACGGGCCCAGATTCGCTTGAACACACTGCTCCAGAGCCACTCTTCAATGGTGATTATGGAACTGGATCTCCGTCAGACCTTGTCTTGAGTTACCTACTCTGGGCCACCACATCTGTCAGACCTTCAATCTTTACACCTGCTCAATTACTAACTGTTGAGATTCAAGACGTTATACTGAATAATGTATCTATTGGGACAGTAGAAGCTGCCAAAGTTGGCTGCTTGCTTGGCGTGGGTTCGCCATTCTTGTGGACAGATGGGCCTCTGAAGGTTATCTTGACAGAAAGACATTATGTTCGCCCTCGGGGATGCCTGTTGAATCTCACATCTGGTTTGGTGCGCATAAGAGCGGTATAGCCTATCTAGCCCGAGGCGGTTAGTCGTTGTACAATGAGCTTGTAATCCTGGTATTTTACTCCGATGACGAAAAATTCTGGTCACATATGAAGCAAAATACAGAAAACCAAAAAAATTGTAGCAGAGCCCTCATCCACATATTCCCCCCAGCGTGCAGAATCCTCCATCATACAAACGGGAGTGGATTATTCTTTATGTAATTAAACCAGGTTGTGATGTGATTGACATCGTTCCTCAGGTGTGGAACACCGAATAGGGCAGTGAGTATCTCTCGATTGGCCCTGAAGAACTGAAGATGTAGCCCAACTTTTACGATGCCATAAACTTGCCTGGACAAGATTTCCGTGCCACCACAATGTTTGCTCAAGTGATCCTTCGTAAGATTCCAGTTACCGTCAGCTCCTTGCTAATGATTACAGTTGATATATCTCTTTTGGCCTTTGATTTGGAAGACTTCCGCCTCTATCCCTCGTGCTCAAAGACGCAAGTTTGGTTCTTGACTAGCCCTAGATAATATTGGCGGCATTCATCCAGGAGCTCTTTTCGAACATTCGGATTCTGCCCGAAGTACGATAAGCAGGCTTTCTCTCTAGTAATGCCGAACTCCCCTTGACTCTGTTTACAAGAGTAGAGCAACTTTGCAGCGTAAAATGAATCTTACCTAGCAACTCCATACGAGGCCTTATCTAATAAGTCCGGGGATCCACATGCCGACACCGAGTAAGTATCTCAAGGCCTCGCTAGCCATTTTGTCTGCTTTCTGGTGAAGTACAGACCAAATAGCTCTTGATTTAGATGAGATGAGCGTTTGGCAACATATTAAGCCGGGAATGGTGAAACTCGTCACTGTTACAGTACTAGGCCATAAGGCTGGAATATTTTCGCTCGGGACGTCCAACACGAGATCAACGCCTCATCGTTTACAACTATCCACTACCTAAAATTATATAGAAACTTAGTTTTATTTTTTTATTTAAAGATGATTAAATTAGGATTTAGTCTGCTAGCCTCGCGCGCGCCTACAAGCTTAAATTCTCCTCAGCATAGTTATAATAAGCTTGCGTGTAAGCGCACTAGTACACGCCGCCGACACTCAACGTGCTGCAAAAGTCCTCCTACTCTTCTTTTAAAGAGTTATTACATTATAGATAGTGCTTATATATTATCTTTTTGAGATACTACTAGAGGTACTTAATAGGATTAAGGTTAGGTAATTAAGGTGGCTAAGTTATAGGTATAATATAGTGTTGAGCTATCTAACTCCTCGTTACCGCAGAGGTATATATAAGTGTGTTATCCTGCATAAAAAGCTAAGACCGCCGCCAGTTAGGTAGTAAGCGTCCGTGAAGAGGCTCAATATAGCTTTGGCTGGAGTAGCGACCTTCTTGCGTATTCTCATCTCTCTTCATAATGATAAGAGTTGCATAGTAGAGTGGGCTTGACATGATGAAGATGTAGCCGGGTAGAAATGAAGGAAAGGCTGAGATCTAGCAGCAAGCAGCGAGTGCGAGGCTGCCAAACAGCGGGGCAGTGCTATGAGGCGCTCGTTCCCAATCGCCACCACCCAGATGCAGGGAGGCCTTAATCGGGCCCCGATGGAAGTTGAAATTGAGACTTCTCCAATTCCACACATCTTTAACATGTATTTTGTTTTTGGCTTGTCGCACGCGGTTCTCAACTCAGGGTGGTCGGTTATTTCATGGGGGTGGGCTTGATCCCATCTATTTGTTGAGGTGCTTATGCGCGAGACTCGACCAGTCGTGCTGATTGGTATGCAAATGCAGGAGGCGCGACAAGGCAGACCCCACCCCCGCCTCATCTCAGCTCCCCGCCTTGGAGTGCGATTATTCATATATGACTGCATCTTGGAGGGCAGGCTGTTAATCGTTCGCAGCCTTGCATCTTCGTTTCTCAAACTTCGCGATGGCCAAAACGGCTAAAGAGAGTGAAGCCGCGACCATCGTCTCGCAATTGTTCAAAAATGGCGTCATGTTTGTCGAACGCTCAAAAGATAATGGGAAACGGTGTGCGGAATGCTCCAAGATCGCCTCAGACATTTACGACTTCTTCATGGGGCTGGATGGTCATGTCCGTGAAGCAGATGAAGTTGGTCTCGCTTACACCGGGACCCAAGAGGACGGACTCCTGAAGTATGTCAAGAAGTCTGGCGAGCCTCTGAGGCCAAGGTTCAGGCATAGCCTGAAGCGCAAGCCCCAAAAGCTTCCATTACCATGGATCCAAAAGGGATACGACATTGTCAGAGACAAAACAACAAGAAATAGGCGGACTCATGTATTTTTCTGGGACTTCAATCAACAGCAAGTCGCGAGCATGAGGGATGTTGCGCAAGACTTTCAAACACTGCTGAACAACCTCGCTGCAGGGAGGTAAGCGTGCTCGTAGGCATTTGCCGTCTCTTTGACTAACGGGCCTCGAGGGATTCGATACCTAGCATAAATAGACCTTGTTCTAGCTCCATAACTTGCGAATTTGCGCACGATAGAGACTATTGCGTTGAATTGTACACGCCGAAGGACGCCGCTGGCTTGGTGGATCCGTCCTCAACTGAGACTCTTTGCCAAGAAGTTACGCTACAAGAAAATCAGATATATGCTTCCAGATTTGCTCAAGACTTGTGCCGAGAACTGAATTTTGCTAGTGACAGCACAAATCTGCCCGGAAAGCTCGCTGCGCGCCTGCCACGTCTATTGGACGCGTTTGCCACAAGACTAGAGCACAGCTGGGACCCAAAGATCAGCTTTGACGTGGTTAATTCTATACTGCAGCAGCGGCGGTAAGTAAACAGTGCTCCAAGGCCAGTCCATGTAGGTCATGGTCAACGAAAAGATCATCTGGCTGATAGTTCATATCGGTATCAGGTACATCAACGAGATCGTTATTAAGAATTTTCGCCAGGAAGAATCGCAACGAGAAGGAAACAGAGATAGTCTTACCATCAGTGGCATATCGCTCACTGAAGAGATAGGTAACCGGAAGAGCAGTGAACACACAAGCATCCAATCAGACTCAGGACAAGCCAGACAAAGACGAGTAGAGACTCTGGCCCTTTCAAAGTACGAGGCGATTCGTTCGACCCTCATGCAAAGCCGTGCATTTCAGTGGCTCACCCGAAATATCCACACGTCGTTACTCTTAACTGAACGGAATGGCTCCGTGGTAGACCACGTCACTCGCCAGGTAGATGATGCACTATCCTCGATGCAAACTTTCGGACCACGAAGGTCCCAGCCTTTCCGTGTCCACTTCACTATCGATTGGGATCTTCCAGGTTTTCTAGACCGGCAAGGTTATGGTAGCTCACGAGATATCGCCTTCGCTCGTGCCATTGTCCTTACGGAGCAGGGAAATTATGTTCAGGCACTATGTTGCAAGGACTATATGCATCAAACTTGGCCTACGGCGGGTGCAGAAATTTTCGCGTTTGTACAAAAGACGCTTCAGTCTCCAAACCATTGTCATCACGGTTGGTGGCATGCTCTCCCCATTGTCTTCACCGACTAACAGTGTAGGTTGTATGGAGGGCGGAACGAAGCTCGAATTGAAGTTTAGTCCTAGGGAAACGCTCGTTTGTGCCATCGGCAGCCAGTCGGCCCTCGGGGAACTCTGCGAGCAGTTTGCGTGGCTTGGTTCTGCTCTACGCGACTCACCCATCAAATCTGGGGTTGCACGCGCTGTTCCGGGCGCCATTGTCTCCAAGAAAGAGTCCAAAATCGACGAAATACCATCAATACATATAGAACTCAATTTCGAAATCTCTCAATATGCGGCTGCGAGCCTGGGGGTTGGTCAGGCAGGGTCTTGCTGGCATGCGCTCTTTCGGAATCCAGTTGTTGCTTCAGGTTTTCCGGTCCTGGAACGGGATGAAAACGAGCATGGCTTGGAGGTGCCGTTTGACATGATGACCTTCCTCGCCGAAACACCGATTGCTACTCCATATGATGGAACCATTGTCTTGAAAGGATTCTGCACCATGTTGGTGCCCACTCGCCGGACGGAAAAAGCCATTGTTTGGCATTTACTATACAACAAAGACGGGGAAAGACTTCCTTACTACTCTTTTAGACACCGCTGTCCAGGTTGGGCTAGCATTGAGGAGACAGAAATAGGGAACTTACGAACTGCCGGCATTCGACACTTTGTGGGATGGGTATCGCACATTACTAGGCACTTAGGTATGCTCTTTTCTCTACGTATTTACGCAGACGACTGACGAGTCAAGGAACGGCTGATTGTAGGTACGACGAGATTGGTGTTGCCGGCGCTAAATTGTATACTGCCGGCATTGCCATCGAGCAGAAGCTGAACTTTTCATTGAGCAAAGTAGTCGGCGCTAATGTTGCCTTCGTTCGAGGAAACAGAGATAAAGCAGAGTTCATCAAACAACCTACGTACTCAGCGCAGATCGAGAGTGCCCGGAAGATGTACGTTATTCTGTATGATGTTGAAGCACAACGGGGGTGGTTGGTGGATGGGGCAAGCGCTCTACTTCACCTGTTGCGTTCACAGGTTTGTCGACAACCTTACGGAGGAGCTAAATCTCTCTTCGACGATCCTCGGGCCAATGCTTGGAAATTCAGACATCCTGAGATTACGGCGGACCGAATGCGGCTAGAGATGCGTTGCAGGATGAGGACAATATGAAGCATGTAGTGCTCAGAGAATTCGAGTCTTTTGAAGAAAAGATCCATGTCAATGGTCTCGGATCAGCGCCAAGCGAGAGCGTAGGCGCCGAAACAGATTCGCCCTCAGAAGGAGAGACAGTGGCATCAGCAGGCGGCAAGAAAGCTGTGTACAAGCTATTGACTGTAAAAGAGCTCGTCTCTCACAATTTTACCACGCTAGAGCAAATTTTTGACCGCCAAATTGACTTCTCAACCAATCATGCCACAAAAGAAATTGGAAATCCACTCGCCACTACCCACCAAGGGTATGAGTTTCTCGATATCGTTGAGTCTGAGCACAACATGACTCGGCGAAAAGTAGACTTCCATATGAACGGGGGAGAATGGGTAGAATTTGCCACACGCATAAACGCGATCACATTGTTCGGTCGTCATTTTGGGAATGTATATCGGCCTACGGAAGAGATGAAGACAGGCCTATGCGAAAGTTGGAAGCTCGTTCCCCGAGGTCAAGAATTCCTCGCAGTTCCAGTTTCCCTACTGGAAGCGATCAGGCAGCACAGTTTCAGGAAGGGCGAAGTAGACATGTTCTCACCAGAGCTGGTGGGCGGTGTCCTTTGGCTACCAAGCAAGGATATGTTCCACATCTGCGGACTGGGCTGCAAGCATGGTGTGCCGGAAAGGGTGCAGCAGCTTCGAAGCTCTACATGGGCCGACTTGAAAGTCAAATTCGGGGTCCTGCAGGACACATTCAACGCTACGAACGCCTTCAAGGAGCATAACGGGGCTGTACTGTTTGGCAAAGGCAGTATGTTAGATGCTTCCAGACTGATAAGTGCTTCTGTCTCGCCGCAAATCACGGCATGCAATGGAGAAACCAGAGAAACTGGAGAAAGCCTGCAGGTTCCTTTGCGAACGAGCCCCGCCATTTCAAACTCTACGGGAGCAACGCCAGCATCGCCGACAAGACAACTATCGATAGATAGCATGAACGGTGTTCCTCCTCCTACGAGCCAGCGAAAGGGTGATGCTTCTAACCTAGATAACGCCCGGTCGAGTGGGAAGTTTGAAGATGGCGAAGTGAACATGCCGACACAACGGGGTACGCTACACCAGTTGGGTACGGGCGCTGCGTCTCAGGCTACCGAGCATTCAGCTGGTAAGGCAGCAGCGTTGCCATGCGTGGCAGATCAGGAGCGTGGTAATAGCACACCGATGGGCGCCGAGGCTAGCACACAAGCCGAAGAGAATCAAAAGAGTACTTCAGTGCCTAGTTTACCAAGGCCATCGGAAGGCGAAGCCGCTGAAGAACGAGGACTTGGGCAAGCGGAACAAAAACAACAACAACGGGCGGCTCAGCAAAACACAATACCTGTGCCCAAACCCCCAGCAGCTCGATCTAGGCGGCGATCGACCGAGTCGAGCAGGACAAATGAATCGAATACGACACTCGCAGCTAACAGAATCGGCGGGGTTGATACCAAATGTAGCGAAGATTCAGCACCGCTGCCAAAGAAACGAATAATTTTGCTTGGCATCATTCGGGGCCATTGGGGCATACGGGGCCATTGGAGTATCCGGGCCATGCATAGGAGAAGTAGAAGAAGGGCTGCCTAGTCTGGACTTGGATGCTGCTGCCAAATTTTGGCGTTAACTTGAGTGTTGTTGTTTTTTTTTGGGGGGGGGGGGGGGCATCCGCGATTGTCTGGGTCCGATGTAACCGCGTCTTAGTTGTTTTCTGTGGAGTTGGGAAGAATTGGATCTAGAAGCCCTGCATCGTTTCTTGCGGCCGTTAGGTTGAACAAGCTAACCCTTCTTATTGGTCACTTACGATTTCCTACTAATTCTGGTCCACTAATTAGGATCTTAAATCTATTGCCCTTTTGGGGTCCCCGTGTCTTATCCACTTTTGGCAGCTACCTTGACTAACGTAAGACATAAGTTAGGCTGTCCCACCCTGCGCTGGAAGGGGAAGCCGGCTTTGCAAGCGACTGTGCAAGATCGTTAGAGATTGTGCCATGAGGTATATGGGAGGAAGGCTCTAGTTATCGCTGTGGCTGGGTGTAGCTTGCGGTTGCCAAATCTAGGCTTGATTATTCAATCCATTCTAATTGTGCACATCATTCATTTGTCCACAACACAACAACAACCCAATCCCAACTATTTTCGCCCCAACAAACCAAGCAAGCGATTCATCCAACGGTGCAAATAGTTGTTCAACAACATCCGTACAACCAACTCAGCCACCCAGCCAAATATATGTATATATATATATATATATATGCGCCCCCCCCCCCCCCCCCCCCCCCCCCCCCCAAAATGCACCCAAACCACATTTACGACAAGTAATTACCCACCCCAGACGCTCCAAACGCCAACATGATATTCATTCCATCATCCAAGACACGCAAACTTTAGTCGGAGAATTTTGTGCAACGAAACGAAACGAAACGAACAAAGAAAAGAATAGGGGATATATATATGTAGTGACTTTCATCATGAGCCGGCCGGCCTCGCCCCCGATAAATCAGGCGTAACCTGGATACTCGGCAGATGTTCAACTCCTGGTAACAGCGGCGCGCGCGTCTGCACTGGACTTTCGTATGTAGGCGGATCTTCGTAAGCTGGCGCCAATTCACCGGGAGCCGCGCCCTCACCGCCCGGCGTCGCCGCCCGACTTGCATTCGCACTGCGCTCAGGGTTCAGCGAGACGACGTGGAAGTCGTCACTGGTGGCATTGGGAGATTGGCGCGAGTGCGAGCTCATATCGGCGAAATCGTACTCGGACGAGGCGCGAGATTCGAACGAAGTAACGGATAGACCGCGCCGATGGGTATCGAGGCTAAGCGCGTTATTCGAGTAGGTGCGGGAGCGAGCAGATTGGCCAGATATGGAAGCGGCGGAATCAAGCAGCGGGCGGTGATCGCTTTCGGACGAGTTTGCGCGCAGGCGGGTGCCGTCGTGGCGGGCGACGCCGAGGTCGCCGTACGCAACGGAGGAGACGCGGCGGTCGCGGTTACGGGCATTGGCTTGGTGTTCTGCGATGAGCATTTGGGAGACGGAGAGGTCGGCGGCTTCTTCGGCGCGCCGCCGGAGTTCTGCGAGGGCTTGGACATCGCCTCGAGCGCGGGCTTCGCGGCGGGCCTGTCGGCGGGCCTCACGGTCTGTGGCTTCGACGCGGCGGGCAAGCCGGATCTGGTAGAGAGATTCCATTTCTTCTTCGCGGCGGAGTTCTTCGTCGTCTGGGTTCTCAGGGAGCTCGATTACGTTGTCCATGCCTGCTCTTTCGCCCTCGCGGCCTAGGACTTGTTCGTTTTCTCTAGCGGCGGGGGCATAGGCTGGGAGGGTCATGACGCTGCGCACCGATGTGTTTCGGTCGACTCCACCTGCCGTCGTGTTCCTGCTATTTTGTCTCTCTGGATCCCCGTTCGCTGCCCCACTCATCTCACGACTGCCCGGACTGCCGCCATGCCCTCGATATTCCGTATCTTGCAGACTGGTCGAGTACCCATTGCGTCGCGGTCCCTTTCGCAAGTTCTTCCAGGAAAATAACGAGGGGAGCTTGTCGTTTCCCTGTGTCGTAGCCCGGGGGGCATTGCGTCGGCGGAACTTGATAGTGAGCAGCCAGGTGATGACGAGGATTGCGAAGACAGACAGGACCATGATGGATATCTACGCAGGAGTTAGCATGTGCTAAAAGACAGGCTGGAATGGGGGGTACGTACTACCACAAATGTCTTGTTACCCTGCTCCATTCGCTTCTCCAACACGCCCTCCCTTGCATCCCTCATTGGCAACAACATGCTGCATACACACCAAACAAACAGACCCAGCAACCCAATGTGTTTTGGAAATGAGATCACTCTGCTCGTTCGGTCCCACGCTTAGCTTCCTCAGCTAGCCTGGCACTAAATGCCCAGCGCAGCAACGTCCAAACGGATATCCACGGATTCGCAGTTCCGCTCAGAAAGGCTGGCGAAATGCAACATACACAGGCTAAACTGGCTCGAAACACTGCGCGATGCTAGGAAGGTATGGTGGAGGAGGAAGTCTGCAGGTCGTTGGAACGGCTGAGCAGCGGTGGCTTGGCTCTCGCTGATGCCGGGATAAGGCACAATGCACGGCTGATTGATTGGAGGACCAGGGTAGGGTGTGGCTGGGTCCGATTAATTGCGGCGCTCGCGTCTGCCTGGCCGCCTCAATTTCGGTAGTACCGGTGTGACAAGCCAGGAGAGACGGGACGAGATTGAAAAGAAGGCACTTCTCCAACAGCTCTCTGACCTAACTCATTGTCGACGCATCCGAAAACCCAATAACAATCCATCACGCAGCACATGCACGCTGGTTCCTTATTATGTCATTTATCAAGAACCTGCAGCTATTTCAGGGCTGTCTTGCCTCGCCTCTCGCCTCTCGCCTGCATGCTCCACAATCCGCGTTCCCCAGTCTAGTGCCCCGGCCCTGATTGGCGCGTACCGGTACTCGGGTCAACCCACATCACATGCTATTCGCCGAGCGCTCCGTGAGCAATGCGCAACTCCTTTTATCATTGGAATTAGACTCGACTACCTAATTAGGTACCCCTCCTGTACGACATGGCCATGGCTTGCTAGAACGCAACAGTAAAGAAAAACATCAAACATCGCTCACTCCGTTAGAACTTCTTGTCTAGCTTCTTCAGAAATCGGCCCACGCCCTTTTCGACTTTGTCAACTCTCTTGCCAATGTTGGAGCTGGGTGGTGGAGCATTGGGATCTATGTGGTTTACTATGGTAGCCTCATGTTCACTTGGACGGTAGAGCTGCTGGTGCATGTTGACTGGAGTGGTTCCTGGCACCTGTCCACTGGTGCTCCCGTATTGGTATTGAGTATATCCACCAGGAGGAGGTGAGGCCATTGGTTGGTATTTTTGTGGGGGAAATCCCGGCGAGGTGGGAGCACCATGGGCCGGTGGTGATTGTGGGGCTGGTGGGAAACCAGGCGATCCAGGGTAGTTTGCGTACTGCTGGGTAGGTATGGTCGACGTTCGCTGAGGGCCTGGAGGAGGCGTTTGTCCGTCGTACTGACTTGGTAGTGGAGCAGATGGGGGTGGAGCAAACGATGGTGGACTCTGTGGGGGCCCTGGTAGAGACCCTGACGTGTTGCTGCGTTGTACACTTGGTTGTGGAGGACCACTGAAACCTTGGCCTGGGGCTGGTGGGCCTGGCTTGTATGGGCCCGATGTTGGCTGTGGTGCATACGACGCCTGTAATGGGTTGCCATACTGTGAAACATGGTGGTCTTGGGCAGCAGCAGATCCGAGCCCAGTTCCATCGTTCGCATCTGGTGGCGGCGGGGTCTTCTCACGATGAGCAATAGGCTCTGGCGCGGCAGGAGCAGCAGGGTTGTAGGCCATTGGTGCATAGCCAGTCTGTGCTGCTGGAGGACTCGAAGCTGGAGCTGGAGCAGTTGGCGGCCCAGGGAATGGCTGTGTGCTGCTGACGCTTGGGCTACGGCTCGAGTGCGATATAGCCGCGCTTTCTAGCCTGGCAATAACTGGACTCAACGCATCGCTCTTGGGCTCAACATGTGCGGGAATGATGTTGGGGTTTGGAACGAACTGAAGCTGATGCGACTGCATCACTCTCCGCAAAGAATCGGAGAAGAGGTTGGCATCCTCTGGCTTCCAGAAATATATGTCTAGGGTGTGTAGCCTGTACATATACTTGTTTTGGTTCGTCGGGTCATGTGTTGGAAGGTGCCACTGAGAGATATCCTGTTGAGGGGTCCCTGCTGGGCTGCCATTTTGACTTCCAAAGCCGTCGACGGTAAGGGTGAACAGGCAAGGGTGCTTGAACGTATGCTCAACTTTGACTGTGTCAAGGCCTTGTAGCGACCCGTGTCAGCATAGGAAGACACGCGTGGTGAGAAAGAACCTACTGCCAGCAAAGGCGTCTTGCTCAGGCGTGCCAGCATGGTTTGCTATTTCGATGCGGCCATTCTGCTGTATGGGGTTGTGATAGAGGTAGACATAGGAGCCCTTGTCGAACCGGTGATGTGGGGGTTTCTGACTTGGTGGAGAAATGTAGTAGTGGACATCTGCAAAGCTGCGCCGGTGTCAATAGATGCAGAGGAGGGGAGTTTTGCGGCAGACGTACAGGGTCAAGAGAGACACCTCGCCCTGCTGTGGAGGCATTGTGTCACGGTGTCAGCGGCGTGGTCAGGCGTCAAAGATATCTGACAGTAGGAAATGTGGAGAATAGACGGGTGCTTGGTCGTGTACCTAGCCCTAGTCTACCATGTCAGGCGACAGTCACAGTTAGCTGATGGGATCAAAGCGGCCAGGAGACCAAATATATAGCCAATCTATTATTACAGATCCGCATAGTTTATCCACGGAGGGACCAGCAAGCTGCGTAGTTTTCTATTTGTGGTTGTCGAAGCGCCGACCGTCATTAGGGTGGGTAGGGTAGGCGCCGGCCCAAGCTCCACTCGCAGCACCCCGTGACTTTGCGGACCCCCGAAATTTTGTTGCGCCCATTGGAGCTTCTATTGACGACGTCACACGCAATCGTAGCAGCACAGCGCACATCTCGCTATAGTACCACGCCTTTGATACTGCGCATTCGCTCGGCCAATCGCGCACGCTCAATTGCTACCGCCCATTGAGGGCACTCATCGACGCCCAACATGTCGCTCGTCAACCTCGCCCACGTCTGCTCACATCTCCAAAATGCCTCCAAAGCACGCCTCGGCCTGACGTCAATAACTGTCTCCAAAATGCACGTCAACCTCGCCCTTGGCCTCCAGCGTGAAGGCTTCCTCTCCTCCGTCACCCTCGGCGGCCCCACACCCCCCAAGCCCTTCCTCCTGCAATCCCAACACGACCCCTCACAAACAGAAAAAATGGCCGCCAAACTAAAAGAGGAGCCCTGGCACGCCTACCCCGTCGAAGATGGCACCACAAACCTGACAGAAAAAGTACTGGGCAAAGAACAAGTGTACGATGTTCACGTCCCTGAGAACCCAGCAAAGCGGCGGTTATGGCTAGGACTCAAGTATTGGCAGAATGAGCCCGTGCTAAGGAATATGAAGTTGATTTCTAAGCCCACGCGGAGGATATGGTTGACTTCAGAGGACTTGGGCAGGATTACGAGGACGAGGGAGTCAAGTTATGTCAAGGGTTTGACGCATCCGGGAGAGTGCATGTTTGTCACAACCGATCGAGGGATATTGGAGGCGCGGGAGTGTGTGGAGAGGCAGTTGGGTGGCATGGCCTTGTGTAGGGTATGGGGTTGATGCGACTCAACCCTTTACTACTTGTTCAACAGGTATATGGTCTACGAGATGCATGACTGTAACGTTGTAAGTCACTTTGTACTAGTATTGTGCAGATGAACAGCACCTGCAAGGTTGTCTTGAAATTTTTCTATATCTGCATTGATAGCAATACGAATCTATCTATTCGGCCTATGGGCACATGTTCTTCTTAAATCTGGCTTACCAGAATAGTGTCAAGCGACCAGCCGCAAGTGGCCTATGGGCGTAAGGCTGGAATATCAGCCTCATGGCAGATCAATCACGTTAAAAGCGGGGAATTGAGCCTCTATCTTTCAGCTTGCTTACTTGGGTGCAGTCCGGAGAATAAGACCTCACAACTCCTGCTCTACCGAAGCCCGATACAATGTGCAGCTATGGAAAACACACTTTCCCCATCACGCCCGGTCATTGGCTCTGCGGATTTCATCACTGGAAATCATTATCGCTGTAATGGTGTGCTGCGCTCTCCGTCTTGTATCGGTGTTGTTCGAAAAGCTATTGAGTCAGCGTCCCTCCTCGTCTCATGAGTAGATAACCTCGTCTTCCTCTGTTTGTTCTTTTGTTCATCGTAATACCTCTTATCACTATCAGTGCGATCTATCGAGACCTCGACACACACTCGAAAGATCAGTCAGACGTACAGCAGTGTATCGCTCCTGAATTACCAGAGTTCCAGCACGATCCACTGGACCATAGTCAGCAATCGATCCGCCTTGTCCAAGTCCTTCCAGATTTATCGCCTTCCGGCTTGATACAGTGTGCTATCACGCATACCACAACCAGAAGCTCTTACATCTGTCTCTCCTATACCTGGGGCCCAGAATCACTCACAGAACGTATAATTGTCAAGGGGAGAACGCTTACCATACGTCGAAATTTGTTCAACTTTCTCGAGGTCGTTCGCGGGACGAATTTGACATCAAAACGGATGTGGATCGATGCTATATGTATTGATCAAGTGAATGTCGCGGAACGCAACCATCAAGCCGCACAAATGGGGTTGATCTTTTCGAAAGCAAAATGTGTTTATGTCTGGCTCGACATAGGCATTCAAGTAAACACTTCATTAATCGAGGTCAAACCTTTTGCCCGGCCGCATCAACCACAGAATAAAGTAGTCCGAAGAAAGGTTTATCACGTCAATGCATTACAGTCCAGACACTCCAAAGTCATGCATCTTATCTTCAAAAACCGATATTGGACAAGAGCTTGGGTGACGCAGGAAATCATTCTGGCCCGCGAAGTCAAAATCTTTCTTAGATCTACGCTGATAAACTTCCGGTTCCTAGTCAAAAACATGAAAAGCTTTAAATCGATACCGGATTTGCCAGGATTTTACGCTTACTGCGCAAATCTTCGCGATCGAAGTTTGCCTTATCTTTTGGAACATTTCCGTGACAGGCAATGCGCCGATCCGCACGATCACATCTATTCCCTTTTATCACTATGCGCCGAGCGCGACATCATTCAAGTTGATTAAAACATGAGCCTGGCAGACTTGGCTTGTCTTGTACTGTCGACCGTCAAAGCGAAGTCATGTCTGTGTTTTGCCCTTCGACTGGGTCATATATTTTCGAATGGATACAATACACTTTCCAGAGGAGCCTCAGATTTGATCGGAGATGCTGCGAATCCAATAGGCCCATTTCTAGAGATTGATCTTCCTTGTATAAAGCTGCTCTCGTCCGGTGATTGGCGCATGATGCCTCCTCGCAAGGGCTATGGCGCCTCGAAGACAACGCGAATCAGCTTCCGTAAACGCCTAATACTATTGCCCAAAGACTCTCATTGGTACCAATGCCCATCTCTAGAGTTTATCTTTGATCGCCTTGGAGCTTTTGCTACTGTTGTGCAAGGCCCAATCGATACCAAATTACCTCCAAAACTCCAAGGCGCATTTGATTGGGCTGAAGTCATTGATCTTCCCAACACTATGCAGCAAGAAGTGGGAATCTCCAATATGAGCGAAACTCACGTATTCGCGAATGGCTTTAGCTTCACTACCTTGCGTGAGGCTTGCAGTGTTCGCGTTCGCATTCGTATAGCGCTGCGAACCCTGTGGTGTTGCTCATCAACATACATCCCATGGAAAAACCTCCTAGGGCGCGAAGGTCACCCATGCTATGAGGACGGAATTGAGCCGTTTAAAGAAATGCCTATCCAAGGAGGGTATGGGCACTGGAACGTAAAGCACAAAAAGAAAATGGTAGAGAGTGGAGAAGAGTGGAGTAGAGTGAAGTACGATTTCCCAATGACCACCGTGGTAAGATATTGTGTCTCCTATTTCACTCTATGGAAAGGCGCAAGCCTTGCCAATTTCAACTTCATCTTCTACAACAGAAGATGTGTAATTTTTTTGAGCATCTTGGTATGTTTAACGGTCTCGTATCAATCGACTTCTACATATCGAACTTAGCTTGTGAGACAACGAGTTGGTTGCTCTATCAAATGAGTCCGTAGTAAGCCAATAATTCCATAAAGTTAAAATGAGGCTACTGTTATTTCTCTCGCAGACTAAGGCCGCCATGCGTCAGTCCGCCGCGCTTCAGCATTGTCGAATTCGCGCTTGACGCCAAACCTGTGGCTTCGAATATTCGTACCAGCAAACCAGCAACATATTCCCCCTTGATTACCTCCGCACTCTTCTTCCACCCTTGTGCCACAGGCAGCCGTTCATGTTCTAGTCAAGATTAGCTTCTCCTCGCCAATACAGTTTCAGACAATGAAACCTCAAGGTAGGTGTCAACTTGCCAAAAAGCTCTCTCACGAAGCTCTTATTCACAGTACCAGTCTTGTGGTTTCCCAACGCAGTCGTGAAGAATGAAGCACCTCCAGAAACCATCGATAGTCTTTCGCCTATAAGACTAAACGAGGGATTAGTCGCTCGCGAAGTGTAGACGCGGGCACGGACGGCTGCGGCGGAGCCCGGGATATCGATGACAGAACCATTCCAGTAGGAAAGAGATTGCGACCAGATAGTTCTGTTGAACGAATGATTGTCACCGAAGTAGAAGTCTCCGCGGCTAAGAGGATGTCAGGACCGTCCGCCACCATGCTTTTGATACCAGGTAAAGCACTCACCTCAAACTAGCATCAGCTTCGATAAAGTCGTGCCGATTCAAATCATCGAGATCAAATGTCGTAGCGTTAGGGTCTGAGGCTGTCGTGAGTCCCAGCTTATGCAAATTCTTGCTGAACTGTATGTCGAAGTTCAATGTCGGGGTGAGAGCATTGATAACGGTATCAAGGCCAATAGTTTTCCCGTTATGCGGGAGAATTCCGTGGTTCGCGAGGGCATTGAGCATCGGGCATGGGCTTCGAACTAATGAGGTGTTAGTGGACTGCATCGTACCCTGTCATTGAACTCCGCATATACCATCGCCGGGACCAGGCGGGTGCCATGGAAGGTGTGAGGGGTGCGCAAAGACAAGTTGAGTCAGGGTGAAGAAAATGAAAGTTTTCATGTTTTAAATATGCTAGAAGCGGGTTGATGTGCACACGATGTGTGGCCTGGGACGTATATATACCTTCTAATTACATTTTCAGCCACAAGCTGCTTATTTCACTATTTTGCTGCGGCTCACGATCGAGGTAACCCAAGCGTACGAAGTCAATAAAAGGACCAGTAAAATTTCTCCCATCTCCCCTTTTCTCTGTGATGATATTTGGAATGCACCGTAGACACTAGCGTGCTGACATGTCAGTGCAGGGGCTGTGAATACGCGGTCCCTCGCTATCCATTTTAGGATAGCGAAGAAATGGAATTATAACTCACCTATTGTACGTCATGTAGCTGAGATCAATTCCCCACATGGGCAAAATTCTACAGGATTAAAATATCGAGTCAAAATACACTTCACCAAACGCTGTGTGATTGACTAAAATCATGTTGTTTACATTGGACTTATTACTTAAGTAAAGAATCTATAAGTCATAGCTCTTCGTTTCAAAAGTAGATTTTCAAAATGCTGCTGCTGCTGCACAATGACTAATGTCGCAACAAATGAAGTAATGGTGAGATCGGGATATACCTAATTAGGTAGTAATCTTGCAAGAACCATTTTGCTGCTGCGCCGCAAATCTTACCGCAGCTGTCACTTGTACCTTTGAATTTGAGCCATTGACTTTATGTACCCCTTAGTCTCTCAAACTCTAAAGCCTGCCTAGCTAGGTAGCTAGCATGGCTTTTCAGTTTACCCTAGACATCTCGGGCATGACCACTACCACTCTTGCTATTATCAGCTTCAGTGCCGTGCGCCTCTCCATTACTGATTGCAGGGCAGGGATATGAGGCTAATGTTTCTCATGGATATCATTTTATGCAACGCGCATTATTTACTTGCTATACTTTCATCCACTATCCCACCTCCCAGGGCCAAGGCTCGCTGCCGTTTCCAAAATCTGGTATGCCTGCCACCGGTTTTCCTGAAGGTGGCCCTGAGTGATCGAGGAGACACTACACAAGTATGGATCGGTCGTTCGAATCGCGCCTAATGAGCTCTCGGTTCCTGCGGACCCTAGAGCCCATCATGCACGAGCACATAGACTACTTTGTAGCGAGGATGAAAGAGCTCTTTATGGATCGAGGCATCACTAGTATCCCGCTAGTGAGGTGGACCAATTGGTTGGCTACGGATATGTTGGCCGACTTGGCATGGAACGAAAAGATGCATCAGATGAGGGACAGTAAGGTTCCGCTATCCATACGCAAAAGGATTATTTTTTCCCTATGCGGCATATCAACTAGGGCTCGTAGTGAAAGACTCCGTAAATCTCGATATATTGCTCAGTTTTAATTCCCTAGCAACAGTTCTCTAAGTGTTTAAGCGCAGACGCTCTTTCAGCGGGTACTTGAGCGCAGCTCCTGTGACGTTGATAGTATTGATCTACTATAGTTACTCGCCTGTATTGATAATGCTCTAGGTAGTGGCCACCCTGAACGCTTCTTAGAGGGCTCAGCAATTGAGAATGCCCTAGCTCAAATAGTTACTAAAGACGAGGCTCATCAAGATATGCCATACACACAGGTTATCTAGATGGTAGAGGATTATCAGGGTATTCGAATACTATATTCTACAGGCAAGCAGGTCCTTGCTAACGCGGAGATTGTCTGTCGCATACTGCCTCGAAAAATATGACTTAGCGCAGACTAGATTGAGGTCGGCGACTATTCTGTGAATGGACACTTGGAAAGATTCAACTTGGCTATATAATTATCTTTTCTGATGAGATGAGTATAGGAAACGATGACTACCGCAAGTGCCCGAAAGTCTTACGACCAAAGGGCTTAAGACCAAAGGGCTTAAACCTGTTTGACTATCCGCTCCCGCCGCCGAATACGTTCCAGTCAGCCATGATCTGTGGAGCAATCTGCGAAATTTTTGGCTCAGGGCGTTTATATATATGGGAGAAAGAGACTAAGGCAAAACGTTAAAGGATTAACCAGCTCCTACAGCTAGAGAATTAGGAGAATGAGCAGATAGCTATCGTATAGCGTTAACGAGCTCACATACTAGGGATAGCAGAACAACAGCACTTTGAAACTACAACATCCGCCTCCGCGATAGAATCGATCTTCTGCCTTCAGGGAGGCCACGATGGGTTCGTCGGCCTGAGTGGGAGTTTACATATGAGAGAGTTGAGCGTGGAGAAGGGAGGGGTAGTATTGACCGTACACGATATCGTGAGAACGTGCTCAAGCTAATGCTCTACCCATGGGCAGATGAGATATCAAAACTAAGTAGAAGAACTTTCTATATAATAGAGCATAACGCCTCTCCACATGTCAAGGCAAAGCGCTTTTCTGTCAAGGAACGCGCACGTTATGGTAGTAGAGTTCCTACGATAGACTAGCCACCTTACAGCCCTGACCTGAATAAAATTGAATGCTGCTGGGATCCTATATATAATCCGTTCAAACAGATTAGGGCCTATGGCTATGAGAACTAGCCCAGTCGTGAGACCTAGTATACGTTTCCACAGGAGCAGACTGACTGGGAGTGCCACGGAGACTTCTACCTAAATATAAATTGCACGTGGCTCTCAAACTTCCTGTGCGCATGAGCAACAAGGCCTCTAATGAGCGTTAATCGGCTTTGGCTCTGTATCATATAGGTACGGTGCCTTCGCGTGGCAGAGCCCATGCGAAGGCACTGTAGTTGGGTTCGGCCGTCATTAATATCGAGCTTCTCCCTTTGGTCGTTTAACCGATCAATATTTGCAGCTCGCACCTTGTGCGACGGTGATGACCGCGTACCATGTATGATATCTGACAATTAGGTACGCAGCCCAGCAGGTACGGAACTTCCCCATCTCCCATTGGGCATGTAGCAAAACACGACGAGGTCCCCCACTCGTGGCAAGTCGACTTCTCACACCTACATCACTACCTCTTCGTCACTATGCTCCAATGCATTTTTGCGACTTCTATTTTGTCTCGCGTGACTTTCTCATTACACGTTTTCCAATCGTTTTTTACCTGTTGCATCTCACCCATTGGGTAGGCAAGGTTTTCAGCGTGGCACACCGCATCGGGAGCAACGGACAACCCACTTGTCGCTGCGTTGTAATCCGCCCTTGCGACTTCGTTTCTATCTGGCGCGACCTTTTCATTATGCAATTTCGAGTGGCCTTCCAGCTGTTGCGTCCTATCCCTTAGAACATAAAAGACTCATCGCGCCGCCATATGGCGCCTGAGCATCCGATTTCCTGAGGATCTCGCGTTTAGTAGACACCTTGTGGGTATCCCCCGACGAGGACATGCTTTAAATTTGTTGCTGATGCTCGCCACCATAGTCTCATGATTCGAACGCCAGGGCTCATTTGCGTTGTCAGCGCAATGGTGTCCAGTCCGCTAGCCCCAGAGACGGCTGCGGATTCAAGATGTTGTCCTTTCCCAATACATCAACCGAAGAGATATAAGGATGTGAAGGGAGCTTTCATGACAGGAAGGTACAACGAGATCAAGCGTCTGAAGTAAATACCCCAAGTCTTTCATTTCCAGATGTAAATGACTGATTTTAGTAATAGAGAGCATATCTATCGATGCCACTGGGGCAGTAGAAGATGCAAAAATAAATTCTGTAAAGGTTCTAAAGACGCACAAGGAAACCATGGAGAGGCCATATGTGATGAGGAGGAAGACTATTCCAAGCCCAGGCTAATGACGGATGAGCAGAAGAAGGGTCTTGATGGCCTTAATCTTCGAACCCAAGGCAGAACCCGTGACGGAAAATGGATGCTATTACGTCAGACCTTGTTTCTCGGCCGACATAGACTTGAAAGTATCTGTAAGTGTGTGAGGGATAGCACTTGTTCCTAAGCTAACAGCTGCAAGCGTTCCCAAATATTCCACACCATCAACCTACTTTCTCGGTAATGCCAAGGTCTAACTTAATTTCTGCGCTGCTCTCCAACAGCCCCCAGTCACAAAGATTGGCGGTCCATGCGGGCCGGGGATTTCAGGGAAGAGAAGAATCACGCGATGTGATTAGCTCTCAGCAAGAACAGAGCAACCAACGTGATCTGTTTGATCAGTTGACTCTGGAAACAGAGCAGACAGATCAGGGCTGGAACGGCGGAGAATTAGGACCGTGTCTAAAATGGTCGGGATTTCCCCCTTATTCAGGTTGATACTACCTTGTCAAAGGGATCGAGGCTAAATCTGGCTTTTTTGTTTGGTCTATGTTAAGGACTAGCCTTACGAGGATATCAAATATAAGGGGTCAAGGAAGTTATTGAATGCCTTACCATCTAAGTTTAACTAAGCCTTCCTCACATACTGTGCTGTTGTGTGGAGGATGGTTGCACAAATCAGTGACTTCTGCGACATGAATCTGTAATGCGATCTGTAGAGGTATCGGGAAATCTGAGCTCAAATAATCTGAATTTTTCTGAATCTCTTGTTGATTGATTTTCTGTCGCTTTTTCTCCCGTGCCCAAATCATCCTTATCTATTGCCATTACTTCTGCCACCATCCCGTAAGTAGCTAAGTTCAACCCAGCACGAGCTGACACCTCGTGCACCGGCACAATACTTATCGGAGACACGTGTCCCTTCTAAGGCTCGGGTAAAACCTGATGTCAGGCTGTAGGCTAGGTCAGAGCTGCGCGATCGCGCAAGACGAAGGCTAAGGGCCCGGAGGGCACTTGGGCAATATATACAGTTCTACTCTAGTAATCAACATTGTTGATTATTCGCACCTGTTTGGTTGTTTGCCGCAGTGGAGTAGAGCTGTGTTCTAATACCTGAATTCATAACATGTCCCCTCGTTCCAAGGTCTATGGGTTAGTACTCCTAGCGCTATAGTATTTCCTTATAGTATCTTTGTATTCCCCTGGCTCATTGTTCCGGTGCCGACCCGGGATTACTCTTGAGGGCGTGCTTGCGACGTTAGCTCATTGGTTCGGAGTCGTTGCGAGTTTGTTTTTGGTTTTCCTTAGGTGTGCTTGCAGTTACGTGTTAGTGTCACACAACCTTTTGTTGCAGCGCCGCCTTGCCCGCGCGACCCGCCCGATGAGCCTGCACGTTTCGACAGATCCTGTAGCAGCTGCTGACCGGCTTCAGGCTACCCCCCCATCGTTCGACCAAGATTGTCAGTCAGTATCTTGTTGAGGATAATTCCTCTAATAAGGAGTTTTCCGTGAACCCGCACACTGGTTTATTCTGCGGGACATGCGTGGGTCGTATAATCAAGTTGGGAGCCGGGCCCGCGCAATGCCTGTCTGGAGTGTTACTCCAAGAAAAGTACTTGCCGCTCGCTCGACCACCTGTTTGGTCCGAAACCGGACCTGCGCTGTGCCTTCAAGAAGTCCCACTGGTTCTTCAACAAGTAGTACGCGTGGTACTTCGAGTCCCTGTTGGCTTCGGCCCGCGCCTGGCTCGCCCCTGATCCCAGCGCCGCCTCGTCTCCAGCCCTTGGCCATGGCCAGGCCATAACCACGATCAGCCCGTTCTCGATGATGCCCACTGTGCCCTCGCGCGGGCGCTAGTCTACTACTTATGGGACCCAGTTCAACTAGCTGACTCGGCGCTAGGATTAAACAATGCGTATATAGGGTATAAGCTTTGTAGGTGGCTCCGGGAACAGGGGTTGTGCTTATGTATGGTCCAAGTCTTTTTCTGTCTTATCTTACATACTAATCTCAATACTTTGGTCAATCGCTGCTGCCTGGCGTCAATCCTTCATGCTACCTATCAGTTCACTCAACATCTCCGTTGAGATAGACTCCCAGGCTTCTTTTACAATCTCACGAAGCTTCTCGTACATATACTGCTTGCTAGCTAGTAGATCTAGGTAGTAGGTCTCTATATAGTTCTTCATCTCGTTCTGAACGGCCTCGGTTAGGTTAAGATCTAGCGAGAAGGCTAGCTAGACCTAGAAGCCCTATCTTGTATAAAGTCTAAGGAGGGATTAAGACAGAGCTAGCTATATACAAAAGGGACAATCCTCTTATAATAGCTTTCCTTATTAATAGACCCCCAATATTTCTCCTAGAATAGAGATAGTCCTTTTATTATACCAGAGAAGCAGCCCTAGAGCATCTACCTACATTTCTTACGTGTTTTCTCAATAATATAAGTATCATTAAGCTCCTCCCTAGGTTTCCTTATAATCTAGACTCTCCTATATCCACCTCCTATTACCCACATGTCATTGCTCTAAAGTATTGTCTACTACTATTCTTGTATCTAGTTAACGTAATCCCCTGCCCTGGCAAGTTGAATCTGTCAGTTTACCTCAGAAAGAGGAGGTTTAGCACAAGCTATACGTCGTACGTACCCTCTACTTCGAAATACGTAATAAATAACATATTTTCCAACATTCTGATACAAGAAAGGGCCGTCGGCAAGGCGGGTAAAGCTCATCAATCTAGCTACTCGTAAGCAAGCGCGGGCGACCTATACGCTTCTTCGGTGTAACACTGGTCGGAAGAGAGATGAGGTGTGTGGCACGGTATTGAAGGAGGGCTCGTAATAGAGAGCTATGCAGGTGTAGGTAGGTGTAGGCAGGTTACGTGGCAGACAGGGACGCGACCGAGGCACATTGGTCTCCATACAGAAATACAGTTTTTGTAGTGTGAAACAGTCTGTAGGTGGTATTTGCGCTGACCCTCAAGCCCCTGTCTCCGAGGGCCCACCTACAAAACTTATGCCCGGTACCATAGTAAGCTCCGCAATACTGTGCAGGCTACGGATGTAAGTATGCGACCTTTTTTTCTTCGGTGCCTTGTTGATTTCTTTGGTAGGCTGTTATCAACTTAGGATACTCCAACCCAGCCCTGCGACCTACTTCTCGTGTTCTACTATGGTACAAGGCATAGGTAGTGTAGGTGGATCCCGGGCAGCAGGGGCCAAGCGATACCTCTCTACCCGACTGTTTCACATCATATCCTCTGTAATTTTGTATTGAAATCTGTGATTTTCAGTCGCTTGCGTGTCCACGCCCTAATGAAGTTCGTATATAAAACAAGACTGAATCAGGCTTAAGCTGCTCCTGTGCACCTCTGCCACCCGGGACCCACCTACACTACCTATGCCTTGTACCATAGTAGACTTCAACGGGAGGCTGTCGGGTCAGCGTCAGCGTAGAACGTGATAGCGCAATCTGCAATTTGCTGCGTCGTGCCTGCTTCGGCCGGGAACCGGTGCACCCCTCCCTTACTACCGGTGCTATGCACCCCCGCTCGTACTATACTAGCCCAACCAAGATCGGAGTCATTAAGCGAACCCAAGGGCCCATTCCCGTAAGATAGTCTTATCCCATGTCCTGTAGAATTCTACCTTCGGTTAATGAGCCAATCAATCCGCTACGCAGAGTGTGGCTTAGTGAGGCCTCTCATTACTGAATTATATTGGAAAACGCACAAAATGATAGGAGTCACTCAGCTACACTCTGCGTGGCGAATTGATTGGGTTCATTGACCGAAGGTAGAATCCAACAGGACATGGGATATCTCACCATGTGCGCTAAAAATTGCAGTGCAGTCTGCGACCTCTTGATCGACTAAAATAGTGGGTTTTTCAGCGAGCCATCAACTCAATGCATCAGCACCTCAAAACACATGTATTTTCTCAGCGTTCTGCATAGCTACATGGCGTATAGCAATCAGTATTAGCGAGGAGAATACAGAGCATCGATTCATCAACTTTTACTATACAAATATAGCTGTTTGGAGTGTGTAGAGTTCAAGTTGTTGATGGAGCGCGACTTGGTGTTGGTGGCTCGTGCTGAAAAACCCACTATTTCAGTCGACCAAGAGGCGACTTATTACCGCTGGGTACCGTGCTACTTGGGGGTCGTTCAGATTTGAGGTTGTCGTCGGGAGCTTTTTTTTTACCGAGAGCTCTAGAAATATACTTTTCCCGTTTGGAGCGGTAGGCTAAAGGCGGTGTCAAGTATAAAAGGGTCAAACGAGAACACGCTTACGAATAATGCCTAATGGTAATCCAAGTGAATTGCCGCTGGATATCGCCACCAATAGCAGGGAATGTGGCTGACCCACTCTAAGTACCGATTCCGTTCTACTTAGCACTACCTAGGTGGCTCTCGCCTCTCTGATGACATATTCGCCATGGCCTCCAGTGTGCGCCTTTCTGAACTCTTCCAGAGAGGTGTCTAGGAGTTGATAATACGTTAGTATGCGTCTCACATGCTTTACGTACCCAAAAGGTACGCACTACAATCTCCAAAAAATTGCTTCTAGTCAAAGGTTCGTATAAGAAATTTAGCCTTGTACGTTTCCGATCCAGTGAATTGGTGTTTGAATCTGTGTTCGTCCCATATATCAATTGTAGATGGACGGTTGATCATACTTGGCTGAACTTTCATCTGCTCTTCACTACGAATTGTGCGGCGAAATTTCTTACCTTGGATCTTTTTTAGGGTCACCGCCATAGTTTCGGCCAGTCTTTTGATTGACGTAATTGACGTAGGTAAGTTTTGTACACTTTCAAGATGGCGACAATAGGAAACATCTGGACAGTGTACCTAGAGATAACCTACCCTTCCCCTCCCCCGGCGAATTTCCTAGAGAGGTCACGAACTGATCGTGCGCTGATGCTATGTATAATTTCAAGTCAAGAACAAGGCCTGACTATACGGTAAGACAGCGCCGCTTTGCAGCATATGGAACAAACATAAAACAGCCATCCTTGACATAGAATGAAACCGTTCCGCCTGGTGTCTCATGCGGCGTGTAAGTGCATAAGAATCAAGGAAGTTTCGCGGCTCGAGATCCCCAGAGCCTTGTAGCCTGTGGCATTGGGAGCCTTCAGTTGCGGCGCAGGCCTACTACGCCGTCAGGAATCAAAAGATGCTGTGTGGTAAGCGTCGAGTGTGTTGAAACATGTGAAGAGAGTTGGTGGGAAAGAGTAGTCAGATGAATTGAAAGATCACAATTCATAAAATTATAAGCGATACAGTGTCCTCCGTCTCCCGATACTACAGGACATCTTTCCTTTCTACTTTCTATTTCAGAACATCGAATCCTTGATAACGATGCATTTACCTACTCTTGCCTCGACTCTTTTATTGAATTGGGCCCAAGATCCGCTTGCCAACATGCCCGACTACTCCAAAGACAAGTTCCCTCCTTAGCCTTCTATGACCAACCCCGACGGCTCCAACATCACCGTCAAAAATCTGCGTGGCACTCGGTTCTATGGCTGGAAAGGTTGTAAGGCGGTTGATACTAACGCCATAGCCGCTGCCTTTGACGATTTCTACAAGCTTGCCAGTCCTCTTTCATCCAACATTGACTGGCCGGTGAGATTGCCGAAGACTTCTGGGGTAAGGATAAGGGCAGGAACAGGGTTCCCAACGACCGTCGCAAGCAGATTCAACAAATCTCCCAGGCTCAGCAGCAGATGTATGCCATTGGTTGGCATGTTCTTCCGCCGTACTGGACAAGCCTTTGGATCGAGGTGCGTTCGCCTACGTTTTGTTCGTTTGCGTTATGCTTGAGATACGTGTTTCTCAATGTTAATTCAGGTACGTTGCAGTGGAAATGACGGGACGGGTGACCCCGATGACTTCTGCAAGGACAAGAAGCCTAGCGATGGAAAATGTGGTCGGGGTGGTACACCCGTTCGCGGCAATGACAACACGATCCAAGCGTATGCGGACTCCCCTACCTAGGACAAAACACTCACTTACAGCCGGATCACGTTCTGTAACGGGTTCTTCAACCTACCCTCTCTTTCGGAAGCTATGAGCAACACTCACAAGAAGCCTATCCAACTTGACTCTTGGGACAACCGAGCTCGCGTGTTTCTATACGAAACCATGTATTTGGATTACTTTATGAACTCTCCTGGATCGAGTCCCAATATCGACGACCTACAATTCGACTGGCAGGAGGACAAGAAGAAGGCGAGGGATTGGGCCTACGGCCCAAAGTATACCAAGATTCTGCGGAACTACGGCCTTGGAGGTGAAGCTGTTTTTTATCCACAAAGAAATGGTAAGAAGTTTCCTTTAGTTTTTCTTCGTTTTTCCTTTATTACAAGTCTTCCTCTGATGGGCTATTGCTAATATCACGTTGCAGCGGACTCTTTTGCATGGTTTGCTTTGGGTAATTATGTTAAACAACAAACTGGAACGTAAGCACTACTAGTGGATCTTCGTTTCCATATGGTAAAGCTGACAATGCGATACAACTACCCAAGATTTCCTCGTCCAAACAGTGACCCGATCGAAGGCCCCTGGAATAGTGATGGCCATGACGTTAAGCCTACCAACGCGAATCCAGCTCTATTCGCGGGCCAGCCACCTGAAGATCTCGTCACAGACAGCACCGAAGATGTATACGAGTACGCAGATCACGACTGGCTCTTCTTCCCTGGAAAAAAAGGTGACGCCATGCTTTGCCATGATCAGAAAAACAGTTGGCATTTCACATCGAAAGTTGGTCTGAACAAGAACGGTATACATCCATGGCCCACAGGTACGTTCCACTTCAAGAACCTTTTGGGTCGCGTTTGTGATTACAAGAACGACGGAAAAGACAATCCTGGTATGCTTTGGTGCAAGGAAAAGGATGATAAGGATTTCAGTATCGAATGCTATTCAGATAACATGAGGACAATGAAGCAGTGTACAAAGTCGGGGTTGATTCCATCGATAGAACATATAGCGGTGGCGTACTGCGAATAGTGAAGAGGATGAGGGGATGAGATTGTTTTCTTTAGTGTTAGGTATTAGTGGTTTACTTCGATCTTCCTTTCTTAATCTATTATTAGTCGTAACTGCAAAGCAAGTGGGGAAATGTTACTATTCTTTCAAACCAGTATAAGTCTTCATCTTTCTAATCAACTTTCCCAGGGCTTCACGAATACATTCAGCCGTTTATATAACACATGCTCATCACGATTTACGTATCAGCGTTATTGCCAAGCTGTAAAGTTGTCGAATGCTCGGTGTGGATTCCAGCTCGTCTCTCCGTTCCTGCCATGAACTCAACCAGCGAAGCGCTCATGCTGTGCATACCAGAGCTTGCGGTCCTCCATGACTTCGCGCTTCCCATAACCGATAGTACGCTTACGTAGTCTTGGGGGTGACGAATAATATTCTTCTGCTAGGATCTCGGTCTGTACCTTTCCGTAAGAGAAGAAGCGTAAGAGTGCTCATACTCGTGGTTTCTGATATTCTTCGTTAGGATCTTATTCGATAGTAGAGTTGATCTAGAGCTAGATAAATTGTGCTTCATGTCCTACTAAGAGCAAGTTTTCCATTAGGTGTTACGCCTTGTGTGTCTGACTGACCTCTTCAAGGTTTGCGCCATCAAGAATATGAGATGAAAAAGAAGACAACGTGGGCGTGCTACTGAAATTCTCTAAGCGCATCATCTGGATGACTACTATAGCTACTGGGGTTGATGAACTCGAGCTTGACTAGCGGCCCTCTCTCTCCTTGGTGATTCTCCTCCCATGCCTTGAGAAATGTGGGACCTTGGAACTCATCGATGCTAGCATACATGGTGCCTCTAAGACGCTGTGACATAGTGTACCGCTCATCTACGGTACGCGCTAGTGACATAATTCTATGGTGTCTCGGCCTGAGCTTCTCGCCGCCCGCGCGCCCTATAATAATCTTCTCGTACGCAAGCACGCATAGCGCCCCCGAAGTGTGCGAAGGCTACATAACGCGCACCTATCTGCGTTCTAAGCGCGTCGGTTTTAGCGCTTCGTCTGCCTCGACTACATCAAATGCTTCTTCGTCACCGTTCTCGAGCTTCTCGATAAAGGCGCATCGAGCCTCGCTGTCCTTGCGTGATCTTTAGCCTCTTTAGAGGCTGACTTTGTATGGAAACGCAGCTCTTCCAGGAGCCACTTGTAGTGTTTTTAGATATCTTCGATTGGGTGTAAGTCAGGAGACTTTGACGGCCAATTGATGAAGAGAACACCAGCTTCCTCAAGCTCTACCTTCATCAATTATCGAGCTTTTAAGTGTGGAGTTGCGCCATCTTCAGAGAAGTAGATAGCTTTACCTGGGTAGTTCAACTTAAGCTTCTTATAGTAAGGGATAAGCCCCTTTTCATACGCTTCAAATGCGTACCAGACGAAGTCTAGGCCTCCTTTCCGGGCATCTTTCTCAAAACCTTGGAAGGGAAACTCCCATTCTATACGCCTAAGGCGCCTCCTGCCTTTCCTTACACCCCTAGGGATCTTTGCATTCCACTCCTGAATCTCTGCGTTGATCCTCTCCATATGAATGTACTCAGGAGTCCAGGAATACCTGCATTGACTCTCTGTTCACGCACCCTCTGTGTAAGAAGCTCCTGTTTAGCCTTAAGCATATTAGCTAGTTCCATTGTAAGGATAGGGCTCTCTGGCTCCCATATATGTGTAGGCCGGTCATATAAGGAGTCCTGACCACAGGCGGCGCTCCATTGCATAAGTGAAAAGCGTTCAGGGGTTACAGGTTGTGCCACATCATTTGCGTCCTCTCCTTCAAGCATTGAGACCCTCTGCCCCGGTGTACCTCCAAAACTGAGTGAATATTCATCTACACCAATGGTCATTATCTTGTGATCAACCCCCCAATCCCTTTCTACCTCCCACTCCTGCACTTCCTCAAGTGAATGTCCATCTAGTTGTTCAAGCTCATGGGTATATGCAAGCCGGCTGGATGTGGCTCTCTTCTAAGTAATCTTTACGCGGCCTCTTGTTCCACTTAATCCTCTTGTTACTCTGCGGGTCCGCGTTGACGTGTGTGGTATCTTGGAGGACTCTCCTGACTGTATTATACGTTAGGTGATCATTCAGGGGGCGGGTGTGGTTGGCAGCTTCTTCAGGGAGAAAGGTGTTCCAGTGGAGTACGTCTTGATGTACCTGGATGACTGTTCATTTCCAGGTTCAATAATACGTGGGCGGCCAGCTCGTGGGAGATGCTCATCAAAATTCTTGAGCATTTGGTCAAGGTTAGGGGCCCCTGACCGCTCCAGGATACGTGAGTAGATGTCCTGTACAGTATTCTTTGGGATGTGCAATTAAGTGGCAATCTCATGGAACCTCAGCCCAAACCGCAGCCGGTATCCTACAATAAGGGCACACTTTGCAAGAGGGACCTCCTGACTCTTTGGCATCTTAATTTGAGCAAAATCGGTTGAGGCAGTAAACATTCACAGGTGTATGGAGTTTAAGGTTAGGTCGGGGGCTTGGCAGCCCCACCCTTAGCGCCAAAACCGGATACTTTTGAAGCCCCTGTGGTAGGTCATTGCGACAACATGTACAAGCGTATCCAATCCCTTTCTACCAACGATTGAGCTCCGACGGTGTGCGGCCGGCGGAATGCCTGACTTGCAATAATATCCCCGCGTTCGAAAAGGGATGCAGGCGCGTTGCAGCTTAAATGCCTGAGGGCAGCCCCTGTGACTTACTCTGTTCTGGGGTGGGATGAATCCACTTGTTACCACGACATTTTTTGGGTACCTTCTCAAATCGCTCAGTTGACTACCATCTTTGTACTAGCATTCCAAGCACATCGGGGTGGCTCTTACTAGGAACGTTACCTAGTATCGTTCGAGGGGGAGAAGTGCACCTGGAATTTGTAGCGTTTAATCAGAGTCAGCCTACATCACCCGGGGTTAATTTCATACTAGGCAGGCCTACCAAAGGACTGGCGTAGCGCACGTGACCGCTTTCGAGCTGTGTCGTCATACGATTGCTATGGTTTAGACGGAGGGCGATGATGCCTTATTTGTGGTGCGTACCCGCTGCGAACTTGTGCTTGGCTATATGTCGCCGTGGATGCTCTTAGCTGTGTTACGCACTTCTCCAAAGCAGACCCATCAATGCCGTGGACGATAAAGCCATTCTTTCTCTCACCAGGCCTACATGCTGAGCAGATAGATATGTAACTAAACAGCTAACTTAAGCGCGAGCCTTCATACTATATTACACTGATAAGGAGCTGTGGGGAGCGATAGACTTGTTTGGGTCAGATGAACGCGGGAAAAGGTTTTAACGTTACTTGACTTGCCAGAGACAGCCTCATACACAGAACATAATAGGTACAGGATGAGTTTCAGAGCAAATCGGTGCGACCGGATATTTGTTAATGATATACATTGGGGCAGGCAGCCCCTTGCCATAATGTCGCAAGGCGGCATATTCCCTTTCAGCCATGACGTTTTTCAACCAGAATTTACAGCAAGCAGTCTGCATTCTCTTTGCCGTGTGCAGATATATCGCCCGTGGTAATTTACGTACATAAATTTACTTCGACAAGGCAAGTCAATAAACACAAACGAGGTAATTAAAGTGTTTACACTACTCATGAAGCTGAGAATCCTCATTCCATAGCCAGCGCCCACTGGTGTAGACAAAGAAGTCTTCGTATTCACGATCTGAACATGCAGACATTGGTCAAAAAGAAGATTGGAACAGTCTAAAAGATAGCAAAAGAAAGCGACGGAAGTATCGTAGAGTGTTGCATCTAGGGACAACCCTAGATTGCTGGAGATGGATCGAAGTCGAGTTCATTGTAGATCATGTTCTGGTTGTGATAGTCGGTTGATGCATATTCGAACGAGATGGATAGTGTGGTGGCATAGTTGCGTATTGATGCCACTGCGTCGCCTGGGTGCTGGCTGTTCTATTGATATCTTCGGCAAGTGTTTGCGATCAGAATTTGCGCTAATTCCAAAGATTCGGATTCTTGCTGATGTGGTGTTTTCCCCTAGTAGTCGAACTTCGTCCTAAGCCCAGGCCGAGTGCATAAGGGGCGGCAATGTTAAATCCTGTGCAACGGAAGGCTGCACGTCAACCTTTTAAGGTACGCGAGGCATCCACTCCACTACCGTGCTAGCGCAGCCCCGATTTCTGTAGTCACGTGATTGAATACCCCGCGCTTGCAACGAGCTCAGCTTCTTCCACCTCGACATCTTGGATATAAGAGAGCTTTGACCTCTTGTAACAACATGGCCCTGTCTAGATCAGAGTGAGCTCCCTCAATGGAGATGACTGTATCTGGTCCTGAGCCCCTTGCATTTCTAATATTGACACAAGGACAGTCGAGCAGCCACCCAAGGCTGGTGGATTCGCTACGAGTTTTCCATCAATTCGGGCCTGTATTTTCGATATGGATGGGCTTCTCATCAACTCTGAAGATATGATTACGCTTTGCACGAACCGACTTCTTGAAAAGTATGGTAGACCTGTCTTTACTCGGTCGATTCGAGTCCAGCTTATGGGCGTCCCGGACTCAACAAATGGCGACGTATTTCACGATTGGGCCAAGCTACCTATTCCTCATGAGAAATTCGCTCGAGAATTGAAGGAGCAAATGCAACTTCAATTCCAGAGCTGCGAGCCATTGCCTGGTGCGGACAAGCTTCTGTCTGATCTTAGCCATGCACAGAATTCCTCAGGAGACAGGATCAAGCTAGCATTGGCATCTAGTAGTAAGAGCCATAGCTACAGATTGAAAACATCAAGACCAGAGACGAAGCAATTGCTAGGTTACTTCCAGCCCGACCAGCGGATTCTGGGTGATGACGCACGACTAAGACAGGGTCGAGGGAAGCCGGCGCCTGACATATATCTACTTGCGTTGCAATCATTGAACCTGGGGGCTGACGCAGGGGAAAAGGCCATCATGCCTGAGGAATGTTTGGTCTTTGAAGATAGTGTAGCGGGAGTAGAGGCCGGAAGACGAGCAGGAATGAGGGTTGTTTGGGTCCCGCATCGAGATGTGGCGGCTGAGTATGGAGATAAGCAAAAGCCCGTGTTGGCTGGGAGAATGGGAATGAATGAACCTGGAGACGACTGGCAGTTAGGAGAAGTTGATGACGGTTGGGCTGAAAGTATCCCGAGTCTGGAAAACTTCGACTATAGAAAATATGGCATAGAATTTCTGTAATGTACGTTCTGGAACGAGGTTCTTCATCACCGAGCCCAAAAAGCAACGATCTCGTCAAAATCTTCCATGGTCAAGTCGTTCATATCTCGATCCTCCTGAGTTATTTCCTTTCTCAGGCGACATGCGACTCTGAAAGCAACGGAGGCCTTTTGAACTTTACCTATTGCCTCAAACAGACGGCCCTTTAAGAAGGTTGTGCGAGCAATCTCGTTCTTGTGTGCACTTGGATCAACAGACCAGATGTCCAGTGCTCCATTAGCCATGTTACTGAATGAAGGTCAGAGCAACTCCTAGATGCACTGTTCGAATGGCAGCACTTACATCGACTCTTCGCTCCGACCCAAGCGAAAGAAGTGCTCGGCAATCTTGTGAGCGACTTTCGCAGTGTAGAAATCCCGCTCACCCACCGTCGCGCGCATATGGCGCATTGCTCGCTGATGATATTCAAAACTCTCATCCAACCGATTTTGCGCAGCACGAAGGTTGCCAAGTGCGTACAGAACCAGACCTGTCCTTACAGACTCCCTGTCATCTTTGCCCAACGCCTTTTCTCTGCCCGCTAGAGCTTCCGAAAGAAGCTTATCGCACTCATCCAACTTTCCTTGTGCCAGAAGGGCCCAGCTCAGGTTGGCCTCGCCAGACCGGGGGACGTAGTTGCCAAGAGCTTTACGAATCCGCAGCGCTTCCTTGAGATCAGCTTCGCCTTCCTCGTACCGTCTGTCCTGGATGCGTGAGATGCCTCGCTCTGCGTATGCAAGATATAATCTTTCATCAGCAGTTCCTAACTCTCTGCAAATGTTGGAAACTAAAGCCAATGACAACTCTTTATAAATACGACTCTTATCAAAGTCGCTTGCGTCCATGGAGATAGCTCCTAAGCAGAAATATATGTCTGCAAGCAGGGAGTCTCGATCTGGGTGTGTGGAGGACTCGCAGATGCTGCGAGCGGTCTCGAAGAACCCATCAAAATCTTTTGTTCTGCCGCGTTCTTTCTGATACCTAGCCAGGTCGGATTAACAGCGAAGTAAGAGCTTGCAGACCGTAGACGTACCATGCAGCCTCATTCAACAGCTTTGCAAAATGCAACTTAGTGCCTTCTGATAGATCTGATATTGCTGGCCAGAGTTGGTGTATTCTCAGAACATGGGGGTAGATCGCCGCACAAGCAGGCCATCTCCCGACATGCAATCTGCCATCACTTGATTTGGGCTGAGGCAATTCTGACTCTTTCGGTGGTTTTGGCATAGCCGATGGCCAATCTGCCCAGAGAGTTCGTACGATCAGATCGAACATGGATCGTTTCTTCACCTTGTCCATTGTTGTTATGATCACGTCCTGTACGATGCGATGGACCGATAACTGCTGCCTGTGCTTGTCTCTTTGAACAAGAGATGACTGTAGGAGATCAGTCCGAGCCTCGATGTACACACTCTTCTTAAACTGCGCGCCATCCGAAAGTAGCACCACTGATGCTTCCATCAACAGGTCTTCTCCAATGAAATCTGGGTCAAGAAATGAGATCAGCTCCAAAAGCTGCCGCGCATGAGGGTTTAGCTTCTCAAACGCCCAAACAGTGGACAAAGAGTGAGGATATGCTACCAAGTTCATATCGAACTTTGTCTCATAAAGATTGATGTGTTCTTCGTGATCTGTATACAGCTCAAAGAACTCAGACAGGGTCAGATCCTGTCGACGAATGATTCCTGCCATCTGAGAGATGGCCAAAGGAACGCCACCTAGTGCTTCGGAGATTTTCTGTGCAGTTTTGTCTTCGGAATCGCTAGACACGGTAGTGAGATGGTTGAGCAGCGACAAACTGTCTTGCGGTGTCAATGGTCCGAGATCTAATCCGGATGTCCTTCCTGTAAACATGCATTTAGCCAATGGATCACGGCTAGTGATAAGAATTGATCCACTGCCCTGAGGCCAGTAGCCCGCCAGTATCATTGGATCGTCTGCGTTGTCGAACACAAGCAGCCAGGTCGCTTCCGACCTCGCTTGGCCAGGCTGACCAAGCTCATCAGACCCCGATAGGTACTTTTGAGGATTGGACAGCCACCCTTTTACAACTTCTCTACTGACAACCTGGCTCTTACATTCAGATGACTCTTCGAGTCCCAATGCCAACGATATTTGTTGGTAGTGGTGGTCGAGCTTCGCAATCTCGTCTGCCATTACCCAAAACACTGCATCAAAAGCAGCTTTATGACGCCGGCAGAATTCGCGGGCTATTTCGGTCTTCCCAACTCCCCCAAATCCAAAAGGGCAAATTGCTGTAGAGCTGTACTTGATGCTGTCACTACGCTCTCCGAAGGTAAGAGCTCGGCCGCAAGACGTTCTAAAACGTCTTTGCGGCCACAGAAATTCTCATTCTTCGGATGTGTGTTGAGTAGCACACAAGGTAGATGGACGGGTTTTCTCGGTTCGGCGTTCGGGGCTGCAGGGTAAATCAGCTCAAATCCCGAAGGTGTAGTTCCTTCTGTTGCTCTATTTGAAGGCCATTCTGTTGCTGTTTTGGAAGGTTGTTCTGAATGCTCCAGTTGCTCGGCTGTCCACCGTCAGTTTTGTGAGATGGCAAATCGTGGATCTCAAGCCCACCTTGAAGTGGTGTCTCGCTCATCGTAGGCGAATAAGCGCTCATTGTTGCGTGCTGATAGTCATCTTGAATCATTAGCGCCGTACTGTAGCTTGCCAAGACCATCTTAACCTACGTTCTCTCAGCCGAAGTGCAACAGTCTGCACGGCATCTACCAGGACCTTGTGAATGAACTCGTTCAGCTCCCGTAAGCCTTCACCTACAACGCTTTTAGTAAAATTACATGCATTGTGATGGTCAAGATTCAGGCCAACGACTGTTTCCATTGGGGCATGAGTTGAGCAAGCTTCACGGTCGACCAACTAGAAGCCCAGATTAGTGTCGAAACTTGACCTAGAACTCAACACTGACTTGTTGGTACTTTGGAATTAAGGAGGTGGAACTAATTCTAGACTCTCTCAGTTCATAGGTGGATAGCATAGGCGTGCGAAGCGAAATTCCTTCGAACCTGTCTGCAAGATCGAGCAAAATGGCACCTTCTCGCTCGATAACGACGTTTGTAACTTTTGGGACCCTGCCCTTTGTTGCTTCCAAGATGTCACAGAAATGTTCGAAGCAAGTGGTTTTGTCACTATAGCGGTGTGGAGTGCTTAGGAAGATGATGCCGGCCACAGCGTTGACGATTGGTCCATATCGATGGAACTGTCGGTTAGCGATGCACAGAGCTTGCTTGACTATAATTCCTCCCAAGCTATGGCAGACTACTACCATTGGCTTGCTGTCGGTCTGGATGAGGAGCATCAGCAAATTTGGCGGTAGTTGAGGAATGGAAGGGCCTAGCCTTAGCAACCTACAAGATGTGCGTCTAACTTCGATCGTGCATCGCCCAGGCATTGGAGAAAATCATAACCCAGCATTAGAATTGACTCCCAAGAGAACTTGGTGTCTGAAAATGGCGTAGGGTATCCATACGCTAGCAGGCGTGCCCCAGAGCCGGACCCGGGGAGGGTGGCGAGCCAATTTCGGTCAGCAAACGACCAGTTTTCTGGTGAAATGGTTCCGGTACCAGGAACGAGAACAATTCTGAGCTTGAATGTAAGTGATAGAACTGAGCTGAGACTTGGATAAGGTTCTATCTCACTCGACGCCCTCCTGGGATGTGTTGACCGGATTCCGCAAGACTTGAAGATGGCCAGTAGCCGTAAAGTTCGCTGCTGTCGCCATCGATGCAGGTCAGTGAGGGGTGTAATTTCATAAGGTAAAAAAAGAAACAATGTCGACTCAGTTGGGCTGTTGTTGGGCGGTTGATGGCAAGTTACCTATTTGAAGATTAGCAATGCGGGGCGCAGTGCTTAGGTGAGGGGATGCTGCACTGACGCCTGCACCTTCTACAAGCCTCTGCGACAGAGGCAGTGCCATCCAGGTCTGCATCTCTCTGTGCTGAACGAGCTATCACATGTAGTACGACCGTTGGGAATAGATTCAATCATGGAGATGCGTAGAAAAAATGTGATCAAACAATGTAATTTGAATCCTTTTCGATTCTCTCAGCCGTTTTGCCCCGCCTCACACAGCGACACTCTTTCCAGAATCTACCCCAACTCTGCTTCAGAAACCGAAAATCCCACAGATAAAGTATGTAGGCAGACAAAGTTATTGGAACGCATAGAACAAAGAACCACCAAAATCGCACGCCGTTCTGTCCAAGGAGATCAATGTTCATTCCAAACAAGCTCGTGCAGAAGGTGAGAGGAATGAAAAATGTTGCCAGCAGAGTCAGCTTTTTGAGCCGCTCAGATTGCTCAATCGCCTTCCGAGACTCCTCGATCGTAGCGTTGTTCATCGCTAGATTTATGCCCTGAGTGCACAGTCTCGAAAGTTCGAAGCAGCGATCACGAAGTTGCTCAAAGTCTTCCCAAAGAGCCTTTGCCGTAAAAGCATTTTCGGAACTACTCGACCCAACATTTCTGGTTGTCTCGGTCTGTGGCGTCTGCCGCCGCATTCCGCTTCTAGGCATAGGGCTTTCCGCTCTAACACCATTGGGCCCCTGATTACTTTGATCAATCAATTTGCAAATTGCGCGAATACTATCAGTCAGTTGCCGGGCATGCCTATCCAAGGTATTGGAAAAGTATTGGAAAGTTCCCAGTGCGTCGGCGGAAATTCCTCTCGCTATTGCGTCGATCTGCATTCGAATCCTGGACTCCATAAGATTTAGGAACTGAACTTCTGAGAAGGCAGCATGCGCAAACAACGGGATGCACATGGACAGTGGGTCTTGAGCCGCGCGACGGGACAGATCGGCGAGCCCGATCAATGAATCGTATTGCAAGGGAAGAATGGCCGTGCTCTGCTGAATCTCCATCGAAGAACTAGCATGCAGATCCAAACGGTTGGTGGTAGTTCTAAATGCCATCTTATGATGATATTGGATTATTGGTAGCGCTGTAGCCTTGGACTCAATGTGACTTGTCCACGGTCCGGGAGGTGACTTCTCCAAGGGTCTACCATGGTCCATCCAAACAACGACTGGATTCCGTGTCAGCAAAGTCTCTCTTGCCATATGGTAAGATCTCTTACCGGCCCAGCCCTTGTCTGTCCTTGTGACACAAAGCGATATCCATTGCCCAATCACAGAGAAGCACGAGCATAGAGTAGAGTATTCGCGCACTAACGAATCCCCACAACGGACTTTAGTAGATCCAAGCTGTTGTGTGTGGTATATCCCAAGTTCAGTTGATTGACGTGACAGCTGTGACTGAAGATCCTGTCCACCAAAACCATCGCGATAAAGAAGCGTGCTTACACAAAGCCGGAATATATTATTTGACGAGCTGGCGAGTGATGGAAAACTGTATGCATGCCGGTCAACGCTCGCCGAAAGGTATTCCATGTGTCGCCTAAAGAATTCTGGATCAATGTTATATTTGCTCCCAATGGTCGACACCCACGGCGGCGAGATGAAACCCCGAATGAAGACCAGTTGCCCGGGACCTGACTCGGGAACCATAGTAGCAGCATAGAATGTTTTATGTTCTTCCCGACTATATTTTTGCACATCCCACTTCCCTTCCCCATTATTGTATACGACAACGAGGTCGTGAGCTTCTCCTGAACCTGAAATGAATGGGGTGGCTTGTCCTTCTTTTGGGTTATTGAGAAGACTATGATTCTGCAGCATCCAATCTCCCATATTGACATAATTGTTCCCGGGGAAGACAGATGTGTTGGAACATCTTTTTGAGAGAGATATTATCGCTCGCATGTAGTTTTCGGGCGTAACTGTGAAGCCAAAGTTTGGTCAGGCCGCGCAATATCAACAGGCGATATCGTAGAACTTCACCTCTGGTCCGTTTACGTTCCATACTTTTGCCTGGTAAACAGTTATACTAATAGAGTGTTGAGGGGTGTGTAGCGTTAGCGTCCTATGCGTTGACCGTTTGCACAGTAGCGTTGGGGATGAAAGCCAGAAAAGCAGCCAGGAAAGAAGATGACGAAAGGTTTAATTCGATAGTGAGGCGCGGATGGGCTGCTCGAGACACATCATATACTCAACTCAGGGCGTTCTTAGACGCCTGTGAGAATCGTTAACGTGTTTTACCACTAAGCTGGACAAACCACTAAGCTGGACACCCCACCAAAACCGCACCCGTACAGCAACTTCTACCCGCAATGCGACCACAACGACGCGCTCAACGGCTTCAAAACGAAGGCAGAATAAGTCTTGCTGTCCGCACTTTTACCAAAAACCAGAAATCTAGCGTCCGCAGCCTAGCTAAGGCTTTTAACGTGCCTAAATCGACACTACACACGCGTCTTCGCGGCACGCGTCCGCAACACGAGATACGGTCAGAAAAACAGAAGCTACGGAAGTCAGAAGAGGAGGCTCTTGTCAAATGGATCCTTGACCTTAACTGACGCGGTTTTCCGGCGCATATCATTCATGTACGGGAAATAGCAGACGTTTTACTCGCCGCGCGTAGTCCAGATACCCCGCCTAAACCCATTGGCAAGAACTAGCCAAACCGCTTTATTACCGCCTATCCGCAGCTCTAAACAAAGTAGAACTGTAAATTCTATTCCTAACGCGCAAAATGCGAGGATCTAGACGTAATTTAGGCGTAGTTTAAGCGCGTACGGCAGCTGCGCGAGGATTACAGTATCCTTAACGCTAATATCTACAACTTTAACGAAATAGGCTTTATAATAGGCGTTGCTGCAACTATAAAAGTTGTTATAGACGCTAATATAGTTAGACAAGTAGTTAATATACAGCCTAAAGATTGCAAATAGGTTACTATTATTAAGTGTATTAGTATAGTAGGTTAAGTGCTTCTGCTGTTTATTATTCTTACAGGCAAGCTCTACTAATCTAGGTAGTATATAGGACTGCTAGACGACTAGACAATTACTATTAGTAATAACAGCTAGACAACTAATAAACTTAGCCTTACTTAGGTTTAGCACTTTAACTATTGTACGAAAGACTAAACAGTTGCCGTATACTATCTTCTTATACTTAACAGCTATAAGAGCTATGCAACACCTAAATTTAACTAATATTGTATAGAGAATAAGATTATTATAGTCTATATACTATCGTATACCTTACATCTCTTACAACTACTTAATATAAGCTGTTTTTTGCTGTTAAAACGGGCGTATAGAAACAAGGTTTCTTAACTTACTTACTATAGGACTTTCTACGTTAATAAGTAACTATTTTTAGAGATTTATATAAGAGTACGGCCTTCTATCTATACTAAAGTAACTGTTAAAAGTAGTTTTTTAGTAACTAGCCTTATACTAGTAGACTTGTAGTAGGTTCTATTAAATCTTATAGTTATAAATTAGACGCTATCTCTACTAACTATATCTCTTAAAGAGATATAGACCTCTAAAACGCTGTATATAGTTACTTAGCTTAAGTAGTAGGCTAAGCTTATATAGGAGCTCCTCTAGTAGTCGTTATAGAGCCTATTAAGCTATATAGTATAGTAAGTTATTAAAGGTTATAAGCTTGCGCTCTATATAGCTATACTACTTGTAGCTAAAAATATAGAGCTACAGGCTAAAAATAACTACTAAAAAGTAAGGAGGGAGTAGCCCTATTACTTTATTACTACTAGAGAGGCTTTATAGGCTATAGAAGGCTAGTAACTTACTATACTAGCTAAAAATATAGAGAGAGAGATAGCTTAACAAGACGCTTAGCTAGTACAGTAATAGGCACTACTAACGTACTTAAACTACTACGTTTAAGGTTATAAATAAACGTAGTATAGAGCTATTTTAAGAACAATATAGCTATATTTATAGATAAATTTATTTTATTGTTGTTCTATAATCTATAAAATTGTAGATGTAGTTTTAGTAGGGTGTCTAGCTTAGTAGTTTATCTAGCTTAGTAGTAAAACACGTTACTACCTCTAATAACTAATAAGAAACTACATTAACGTATTAGATTAGTAAGTAGGCTAGGATACTAAGTAGGCTACCTTACTAAATTGCGCAAAGTCTCTTATACGATAACTCTATATCTATATAATTAAATTTAATAAGATTTAGATATATAATAGATTAGATAGATCTATATTAACGCCTATTATAGCCTTGTTTATAATACTTACTATATGTTAGTAGTACTCTTGTTTGTATAAGAGTAGGCCTACTTTAATTACTCTTTTAGACACCTATTTAAGCTTCTACTATTAGCGCGCGGCCTTTCTAGGCTTAAAGAACGCCTCCTTAAGCTATATACTATCTACGCTATTAACGTTTATATCTCTAGCGTTAATTTAACGTATATAGCTTTATATTCTCTTTAGTAAAGATTGTTACTAATTATATAGTAAGTTAATAGCCTTTTATAAGCTAGCTAATTACGTAGCTTATAAGACTCTAAGACTAGTAATAGAGTAAGTCTTTTATAAGCTAAGCTTATTAATAGAGCTACTTAGTTATATGTAGAGTCTTAGCTATCTATAGCTCTAATCTAGTAATATCTATCTTTAGAGAAGATAGCGTTCTAATAATAGTAAGAGATAATAGGACGTACTCTAGACTATATAGGATAAGCCTAGTTGCAAGAAATCTAGCTCTAATATTCCTCTCTAATATTACTATCTTTCTAATACGTAGATATATATAGAGGAAGTTAAGTTTAGTAATATAATATACTATATACTAAGCGAGCTTAGACACTTTATATCTATACGCTCTCTTAAGAAGAGAGAAGTAGCTAATATTAAGAGGTTAGAAGAAGTATAAGGTATAAAATAGTATATAGAGGGTAATAATTATATTCTCTATATAGAAGTAATTAAACTTAGGTATAGTATAGCTACTATAGCTATTAAAGATAAGGAGTCTATACATATTATAGCTATAATAGTTAAAGGCTAATTTAAGCTAGTTAGCCTTACTATAGATAACAAAAGTACGTATAATCTATAAAGTAATAAACTTAACTAGGAGTCTAACTATAATAGAGATACGTAATAAATTTACAATTCGCGATCTTAGTAAATACAAAGTATAAAGCTAGGTACGTAATAAATTTACAATTTACGATCTTAGTAAATATAAAGTACAAAGTTAGCTAAGAGACGTAGGTATATAGTTAGTAATAATACTTATTATTAGGATAGTATTAGTAATTTAATTATTAACTACAAGCGATAATACTAAGATAGTTGTAAAATATCTTCTATTATTCCTAGCCTATTATAGATTACTATACAAGCTTTTATTATTACTTCTTAATCTACCTATAATACCTAAAGGTTACTAGGAAGTTAACCCTAAGAGACCTATTACACCTTACTAATTTAGATATTAAGAAAAGTAAAGCGTAAGTAGTATATAGTTTAGCTAATATAATAGTAGAAAGTTTAACTAATAAAGTACCTAAAAGTAGTTATAAGTTAGATAGTACTATATAAGAAATAATTAAAGAACGTATTAATAAACTAATAAACAAGAAAGAAGATATAAAAATAGTAATTAAAGTATTAGAAACGTAGAATAAGAAACTACAAGACTACTCTAAATAAAATAAAGTATAGATTAAAGCTATTATTAAGAAATAAAACTAGATAGAAATAATTATATAACAATTAGAAATAAGTATAATAAAGAAGCTACTTAAGATACTTATCTTTAAAAAGTTTAATAGAATAAAGGAGAAACTAAGACCCTTTATAGTATTAGTATAACTCTAGATAGATATATAAGTACTATACTTTAATATAAAAGAAAAGAAAGTAATATATATTAGACTATACCTTAAAGAAGACGTAATAAGATAGTATAAACCTTACTAGATAGACTATATAATATACTCTCTAATAACCTAAAAAGATAAAACTAAAGCTATTTTTAGAAGTTATAAGTACTTTACTAAATAAATAAAAGTAGTATTTAGAGATATAGATATTACCTAATAAGCTAAAGAAAAACTTAAGAGGCTTACGCAAAGTAAAAGTATTCTTAAATACGTATTATAATTTAAATAACTATCCTAAAATATAGAATAGAATAAATTAGCTCTAATATTATAATTTAAATAAAGACTAAATATAAAAATTAGATACAAAATAATATATATAGAGAAACCTAGGATACTAGAAGCTCTAAAATAGTAGGTAATCTAAATTAATAATAATCTTTAAGAATAGAAAAAAAAAATAAGTATAGTAACTAACTTAGAAACTAAGATACTAGAGACCTTATAATCCTTAATACTAATAAGGATAAGAAAAAAAGAAAGAATAAAGACTTTACGTACTTTAACTATAGTAAGAAAGGCTACTACGTAAAGGACTACTAATTATAGAGGAAAAAAGATATAGTATATTATAAATATAGAAAACTAAAATACTTTATAAAAAACTATAAATATTATTAGGCTTTTTACTAGGGTCGACTTTCTAGTGCCTAAAAAGTGTTAGTAGATTATAAGTTAATATTAGAGGTTTAGAGGTAATCTATAATAACTATAAACAATAGAAGATATTTTATAACTATCTTGTATTAACGTTTTATAGTTAAAGGATTAAATTGCTAATAGTACCCTAATAATATATATCGCTATTAGCTATATACTTGTACTATCTATCTAGCTTCGCAACTTTATAAATACTAAGATCGCGAATTTATAAATTTATTACGTGTCCTACTTTACAACTTTGTAAATACTAAGATTACGAATTTACAAATTTGTTACGTATCTAAATTATAGTTAGTTTCCTAATCTAAATTGTTACCCTACTTATCTTATATTTTGTTAGCGACTAAGTTAGGACTAATTAGCTTTATCTAATATTCTCTTGTTATAGTTATAATACTATCTCCTCTTCTAAGTAGGTCCCTATTAATCTATTCTAGAGCTAAGGTTATTAGTCTTATTTCTTTATTAATCTCTAGTTCTTTATTACTCCCTATACTTTCTTATTCTTAATGTAATAAACTTCTTTTTATAGCTTATATTGTTTATAACAAGGTTAAAATATTCTCCTATTATTATTATACTAAATTAGGCCTTTTATACTTTATATCCTTAAAGGATAGTAAATATTATAATAAGTATATTCTTACTAATATTTAGTATAAGTATAATTTGTTAGGTATTTTACTTATAAAGTGTAAGTATTTAATTACTATATAATTGTTTTCTACTAAGTTATATAGGGCGAGCTGTTAATAGGGCTTAAGCGTAACTATTATTATAGCTTACTATAGCTAAAGCTAAGTATAAGTTAACTCTTTATAAGCTAGTAGAGCTTTATTCTTACGTTAAGCGTCTTTGTAAGATAAAAGCTTATAATAACGCTAAGTTGTCTAAATAGTCTTATATAATAGAGGCTAAACTAGACTTTAATAATATAGTTAGAGCTACTCTAGCTCCTATTATATTAAACGCTCCTATCGCCTTTCTATCTAGTAGTAGTAATGTTAGTTTTTTTAGTTTACTACTAGGCGTTCTAGAGAGTTTTAATTTTAGAAGTCTTCTAGTATCTTAAGGTAGCTAAGGTTATCTTCTAGTTCTTATATATTTTCCTATAGTTGTCCTTTCTTGTCTATACCTATCTATTTTACTAGGTAGTAATTCTTACTATTATAGGACTAGTATACTAGGATTTCTTTAACTTCCTATTCTTCTTATTCTCTATATATATCTACTTCGTACACTAGTAGTTCTACGTCTTATAGTACTTATTCTAGTAGTAATATATAGAATATTAGGTATATTCTTATCTTATCTAGTAGCTTTAATTTAAATATAACTAGTGTAACTTTCTTTTTAATCTTATATAGTCTAATTTTAATATAATCTAGTTTTAAACTAGATTGTTTACTCTTAATATTTTTCTTAACTAACTATACTTTTTCTCCCTCTTTAAATTAGGGTCCTTTTTTATATTTCTTATTATAGTACTTTACTATTTAATTATATAAGAATTCTATATCCTATCTTAATTAATTATATATTTCTTTTATTCTATTTATAAAGTTTTCTTTTCTTAGAGTCTATAATTCTATATTCTTTAGCGTTCTATATACGCTAGAGTTAAATCTATAGTTTATAAAAAAAAGTAATACTTTTATTACTATATTCTTTGCGCTATTGTATACTAGTTATACTATAGGTAGTAGTTGTACCTAGTTATTCTAGTTATAGTTAAGGTAGTATCTTAGGTATTATTCTACTATCTAATTCGCTCGTTCTAATTATCTATCTATTTATAGATAATATACTATTAATATTACGTATTATATCCCTAATTGCGCTATTATTATTTTCTATAGCTTTAATATAAATTATACGTCTCTATCTATAATAATCTTATCTAGAATACTATACTAGCTTATTATAGTTCCTAGAACCTAGTATATAGTAACCTCTATCCTACTTTTCTCTTTATATAGTCTAAAGTATATATACTTTATAAGTTTATCTACTATTATAAGTATTCTATTATATTCTACTCCTAATATTAGATCTTTTAACTTAGGTAACTTTATAATAAAGTCTATTGTAATAACTCCTTATAGTTATCTTAGTACTTCTACTAGTTATAGTATTCTATATAGTATATGTCTATTATACTTATTTCTTTAGTATTTTATATAGTCTTGTAGTACTTCTTTTACTAATTATCTTACTTTTAGGATATAGTAGTCCTATAGTAGTCTATTTAATATTTTCTTAATACCTTAGTAACTATATACTAGTAGTTTATAGAATTACTATATAAATTCTCTCTAAATCTTTCTTAGAATATATATTCTTCTATATACTTATGCGAGTCCTTCTTAGATCTCTAATTTTTCTATTTCTTTAGATACTTCTTACGTTGTTTTCTAAATCTATTTATCTAGCTCGCTACTTGTTCTTTTAAGTATAGTAGCTATTTTAGGTATATTTAGGATTAAATATCCTACTTTGTTCTTAACTAGAACTATTCTAGTAGCGCTTACTTTTTCTTATAAGTCTAGTCTTCTACTAAAGGTATCTATAAATTAGTTGTCTTTCCCTTTTATATATATAATTTCTATATTAAATATTAATAGGAATTCCTACTATCTTATATATTATTATATTAGTTCTTTATTTAGTATAAATCTTATAAAATTCCTATAGTCTATATAGACCTTTGTTTAGTATTTTACTCTTTATAGGTATACTCGCTATTACTTAAATACTTTATAAATTACTAGTATTTCTTTATTATAAATTAGGTAGTTAAGCTCTACTAGCTTTATTTTCTTAGAAAAGTATTTAACTAAGTATTCTTATTTTGTTCTTAGATCTTCTTGTATTAGTGCTATTCTATAGACTAAATTAGATGCGTCTATTTTTACTATTACTAGTAGGTCTAGGTTATATATTCTAATAACTAGGTTTTCTATAAACTTTCTTTTAATTTTATTAAATACTTCTTTGCATTCTTTTATCTATTTAAATAGTATATCTTTCTTTATAAGTCTTATAATTAGTTCTATATTTATAGACTATCTTACTATTAACTTTTTGCAAAAGTTAGCTAGGCTGTAGAATTATTATACTTTTCTTAGGTTCTTTAGTGTTAGCTATTCGTTAATTAACTTAATTTTTTCTAGATTAATCTTAATTCTTCCTAGTTCTATAGTAAATCTAAGGAAATCTATTTCCTTTATATAGAATTTGTATTTTCTTATCTTAAGAAATAACTTATTTTCTACTAGCTTTTCTAGTACTTTATATACGTGTTATACGTGTTCTTCTTCTATTTCTAAGAATATAAAGATATTATCTAGGTATATAAATATAAATATATCTAAGTACTCTCTTAGTACTATATTAATTCTTTCTTAGAACGCAGCTAGTGCGTTTATTAATCTAAACAGTATAACTAAATATTTATATAGTCCCTATTATATTCTAAATACTATTTTCTATTTATTACTTTCTTTAATTCTAATCTAGTAATAGGCGTTTTAGATATCTAGTTTTATAAAGATTTTTACTTTCCTTAGTCTAGCTTATATCTTATCTATTTATAGTAAAGGGTATTAGTTTTTATTTATAACTATATTAGTTTTCCTAAAGTCTACGCAAAGCCTTTTATTACTTATTCTCTTTTTATCTATAAATATAAGTCTATATACTACTAAGGATTTAGATTCTTATATCTATTTTTTCTTAATTACGTTCTCGATAAATACTTATTTAATCTTAGATTCTTCTTCTATCTTTCTATAGACTAGGCTCTATCTAACGTTTTTTCCTTTTTCTATTTCTATCGCTAAATCCTATAGCTAATATTCTAGAAGGTAGTCTTCTAGCTCTATAAGCTATAGTTCCTATTTCTTATATTCTTCTAGGAATTTTCCTTTATAGGTGCTTATATTAGCTCTTAGCTTCTCTATTTTTTAGTAGCTAATTCTTCTTATTCTCTAATTAATGTGTAGGTTAACTATCTATAACTATAGTATTTCTAGTATAATTTCTTGTTTATTATTAATTGTTGTTATATCTATAACTATATTATTAATCTTTATCTCTTCTAGTTCTAGCGTAGAAGGAACTATTTTAAACCTAATAAGTTCCTAGAATAGTTTTCCTTTAATTATACTTAGTTGTTAAAAGTACTTCTTTGTTATATAATATATTCTTTAGTTTTCTATAAACTTCTTTAATATAAAGTTTCTTATAGCTCTACTATTAATTATTAATTATACTCTCCTTCTTTAGTATATACTTATTTTTGTAATATATAGGCCTCTTACGCCTTTTAACTATTCTTGTTTAGGTATTTTTATAAATTATCTATTCTTCTAAGGCTATAGCCCTACTTTAAGTTTATATTTTTTATATTTTAGATATTTGTTATATATATATTTGTACTATAGTCCTTCTTAGACGTATTTCTTAGATAGTTTTAGGCTAGGTCTTATTACTAAATATCTATCTTCTAAGACTATCTCTTATCCTTAGATATCTTTTACTAGAATTACTCTTATATAATTATAGCCTTTTCTTCTTATAAGCTATACGTTGTTATTTATCTTAGGATTTCTATATATAGTATAATTCTTATCTAGGTATAATATCTATAATGCTTTAAAGTATACTAGATATTCTAGATCTATTATCTTATTATCTCCTTTCTAGTACTTGTCCTTTCTAGGTATCTCTATTGTTAGGATATAGTATACTACTAGTACTTTTAGTATATAGGCTTTATTAATCTATTACGTTTTTCTTATAAGGTGTTACTATTCTTTTTATATAGGTATTCTTTCTACTATAACTATATACTATTTTATCTATTCTTAAAATAGTATAAACTTTATTTTTTTAGGATTACATTCTTTCTAGTCTTTGTACACTTCCTCTATACTTATAACTATTAAGTATATCTAAATAAACTTCTAGTCTTTATTTTATTTCTCTATATCTATTATTGTATAGCTATTATAGCTATATACGTCTAGTTAGGTATACTCTATACCTCTTATACTAACTTACTTCTTACTTTTTTATAGTCCTTTAGAGGAAGCTATAGTAGTCTCTTTATCTAGTACTAGTTCTTTAGCCTAGATTAATAGTACTAAGGGCTTTTCCCTCTTTAAATCTTTTATTAGTAGGTCTATTACGTATACTATTTCTTCTAGCTACGCTTTTATTCTTTCTTTTATTACTACTACTCTATTTCTCTATTATAAGAAGTATCTTACTTTTTACTTACTAGAAAGATATATATAGTAGTTGTCTTTGTAATAAAAGGTTTAATAGAGTATTACGTACTATAATTCTTTACTCCTAGCTACCTTTTCTTAAGGTTTAGCCTATACTTATAGTACTTCCTTCTTTTTCTCTATTATCTTTAACTAAGTTTCTTTCTTTAGGTCCTTACTCTTATAATCTTTTACAAAGTATCTTAGTATTATAGGTCTAATTACTAGGGTTAACTTCTTAGTGCCTAAAGTTATTAGTAGATTATAAGTTAATAACAAAGGCTTGTATTGTAATTGTATAATAACTTATTAATAATAGAAGATGTTTTACAACTATCTTGTATTAGCGTTCTATAGTTAAGAGATTAGATTACTAATACTATCTTAATAATACGCATCTTATTAACTATATACTTATACTATCTATATAGCTTTATAACTTTGTAAATACTAAGATCGCGAATTTATAAATTTATTACGTGTCTAGCTTTATAACTTTATAATTACTAAGATCGCGAATTTATAAATTTGTTACGTGTCTAGATTATAGTTAGTTTTCTAATCTAGGTTGTTACCTTACTTGTCTTATATTTTGTTAGTAACTAAGTTAGAACTAATTAACTCTATCTAATATTCTCTTGTTATAGTCGTAATACTATCCTCTCTTCTAAGTAGGCCTCTATTTATCTATTCTAGAGCTAAGGTTATTAGTCCTATTTCTTTATTAATCTCTAGTTCCTTATTACTCTTTATACTTTCCTATTCTTAACGTAATAAACTTCTTCTTATAGCTTGTATTATTTATAATAAGGTTAAAATATTCCTTTATTATTATTATACTAAGTTAGGCCTTTTATACTTTATATCCTTAAAGGATAGTAAATATTATAGTAAGTGTATTCTTGCTAATATTTAGTATAAGTATAATTTGTTAGGTGTTTTACTTATAGAGTGTAAGTATTTAATTATTATATAATTATTCTCTACTAAGTTATGTAGAGTAAGCTATTAATAGGGCTTAAGCGTAACTATTATTATAGCTTACTATAGCTAAAGCTAAGTATAAGTTAACTCTTTATAAGCTAGTAGAGCTTTATTCTTATATTAAGTGTCTTTGTAAGATAAAAGCTTATAATAATACTAAGTTATCTAAATAGTCTCGTGTAATAGAAGCTAAGTTAGACTTTAATAATATAGTTAGAGCTACTCTAGCTCTTATTGTATTAAACGCTCCTATCGCCTCTCTATCTAGTAGTAGTAATATTAGTTTTCTTAGTTTACTACTAGGCGTTCTAGAGGGTTTTAATTTTAGAAGTCCTCTAGTTTCTTAAAGTAGTTAAGGTTTTCTTCTAGTTCCTAGGTATCTTCCTATAGTTGTCCTTTTTTATCTATACCTATCTATTTTACTAAGTAGTAGTTTCTACTATTATAGAACTAGTGTACTAGAATTTCTTTAACTTCTTATTCTTCTTATTCTCTATACGTGTCTACTTTGTACACTAATAGTTTTACGTCTTGTAGTACTTGTTCTAGTAGTAATATATAGAATATTAAGTATATCTTTATTTTATTTAGTAGCTTTAATTTATATATAACTAGTATAACTTCCTTTTTAATCTTGTATAGTCTAATTTTAACATAATCTAGTTTTAAATTAAGTTGTTTACTCTTAATGTTTTTTTTAACTAACTATACTTTTTCTCCCTCTCTAAATTAGGGTCCCTTTTTATATTTCTTGTTATAGTACTTTGTTATTTAGTTATATAGGAATTCTACATCTTATCTTAATTAATTATGTATCTCTTTTATTCTATTTGTAAGGTTTTCTCCTCTTAGAGTTTATAATTCTATACTTTTAGGTATACTATATACGCTAGGGTTAAATCTATAGTTTATAAAGAAGAGTAATACTCTTATTACTATATTCTTTATACTATTGTATACTAGTTATGCTATAAGTAGTAGTTATACCTAGTTATTCTACTTGTAGTTAAGGTAGCATCTTAAGTATTATTCTACTATCTAATTCGCTTATTCTAATTATCTATCTATCTATAGATAATATACTATTAATATTGTATATTATATTCTTAGTTACGCTATTATTATTTCTTATAGTTTTAATATAAATTATACGTCTCTATTTATAATAATCTTATCTAGAATACTATACTAGCTTATTATAGTTTCTAAGACTTAGTATATAGTAATCTCTATCTTACTTTTTTCTTTATATAGTCTAAAGTATATATACTTTATAAGCTTATCTACTATTATAAGTATTTTATTATACTCTACTCCTAATATTAGGTCTTTTAACTTAGGTAGTTTTGTAATAAAGTCTATTATAATAACTTTCTATAGTTATCTTAGTACTTCTACTAGTTATAGTATTCTATATAGTATATATCTATTATACTTATTTCTCTAGTATTCTATATAGTCTTATAGTACTTCTTCTACTAATTATCTTACTTTTAGGATATAATAGTCTTATAGTAGTCTATTTAATATTTTCTTAATACTTTAGTAACTATATACTAGTAGTTTATAGAATTATTATATAAATTCTCTCTAAATCTTTCTTAGAATATATATTCTTCTATATACTTATATAAGTCCTTCTTAGATTTCTAATTTTTTTATTTCTTTAAGTACTTCTTACGTTATTTTTTAAATCTATTTGTCTAGCTTACTACTTATTCTTTTAAGTGTAGTAGCTATTTTAGGTATATTTAGGACTAAATATCCTACTTTGTTCTTAACTAGAACTATACTAGTAGCGCTTACTTCTTCTTGTAAGTCTAGCTTTCTACTAAGGGCGTCTATAAATTAGTTATCTTTCTCTTTTATATATATAATTTCTATATTAAATATTAATAGGAATTTCTACTATCTTATATATTATTATAATAGTTCTTTGTTTAGTATAAATCTTATAAGATTCTTATAGTCTATATAGACTTTTATTTAATATTTTACTCTTTATAGGTATACTCTCTATTATTTAAATACTTTGTAGATTACTAGTATTTCTTTATCGTAAATTAAGTAGTTAAGCTCTACTAGCTTTATTTTCTTAGAGAAGTATTTAACTAAGTATTCTTATTTAGTCCTTAGATCTTCTTGTATTAGTACTATTCTGTAGACTAAGTTAGATATATCTATTTTTACTATTACTAGTAGGTCTAGGTTATATATTCTAATAACTAGGTTTTCTATAAACTTTCTTTTAATCTTGTTAAATACTTCTTTGTATTCTTTTATCTATTTAAATAGCGTGTCTTTTTTTATAAGTTTTATAATTAGTTCTATATCTTTAGACTATTTTACTATTAACTTTTTATAAAAGTTAGCTAGGCTATAGAATTATTATACCTCTCTTAGGTTTTTTAGTGTTAGCTATTTATTAATTAACTTAATCTTTTCTAGATTAATCTTAATCTTTCCTAGTTCTATAATATACCCTAGGAAATCTATTTCCTTTGTATAGAATTTGTATTTTCTTATTTTAAGAAATAATTTATTTTCTACTAGCTTTTCTAGCACCTTATATATATATTATACGTGTTCCTCCTTTATTTTTAAGAATATAAGGATATTATCTAGGTATATAAATATAAATATATCTAAGTACTCTCTTAGTACTATATTAATTCTTTCTTAGAACGCAGCTAGTGCGTTTATTAGTCTAAATAGTATAACTAAATATTCATATAGTCTCTATTATATTCTAAACGCTGTTTTTTATTTATTACTTTCTCTAATTCTAATCTAGTAGTAGGCGTTCTAGATATCTAGTTTTGTAAAGATTTTTACTTTCTTTAGTCTAGCTTGTATCTTATCTATTTATAGTAAGGGGTATTAGTTTTTGTTTATAACTACGTTAGTTTTCTTAAAGTCTACGTAGGGCCTCTTATTACTTATTTCTTTTTTATCTACAAATATAAGTTTATATACTACTAAGGATTTAGATTCTTATATCTATCTTTTCTTAATTACGTTTTTAATAAATACTTGTTTAATCTTAGATTCTTCTTCTATCTTTCTATAGACTAGGCTCTATCTAACGTTTTTCCTTTCTTCTATCTCTATTACTAAGTCCTATAGCTAATATTCTAGAAAGTAGTCTTCTAGCTCTATAAGCTATAGTTCTTATTTCTTATATTCTTCTAGGAATTCTCCTTTATAAGTACTTATATTAGCTCTTAGCTTTTCTATTTTATAGTAGCTAATTCTTCCTATTCTCTAATTAATATATAGGTTAACTATCTATAACTATAGTATCTTTAGTATAATTTCTTATTTATTGTTAATTATTATTATATCTATAACTATATTGTTAATCTTTATTTCTTTTAACTCTAGTGTAAAGAGAACTGTTTTAAACCTAATAGGTTCTTAGAATAGTTTTCTTTTAATTATACTTAGTTGTTAAGAGTATCTCTTTACTATATAACACATTCCTTAGCTTTCTATAAACTTCTTTAATATAAAGTTTTTTATAGCTCTACTATTAATTATTAATTATACTCTCCTTCTTTAGTATATACCTATTTTTATAATGTGTAAGCCTCTTACACCTTTTAATTGTTCTTGTTTAAGTATCTTTATAAATTATCTATTCTTTTAGAGCTATAGCTTTACTCTAAGTTTATATTCTTTATATTTTAAACATTTATTATATATATATTTGTACTATAGTTCTCTTTAGACGCATTTCTTAGATAGTTTTAGGCTAGGTTTTACTACTAAATATCTATCTTCTAGGATTATCTCTTATCTTTAGATATCTTCTACTAGAATTACTCTTATATAATTATAGCCTTTTCTTCTTATAGGCTATATATTGTTATTTGTTTTAGAGTTTCTATATATAGTATAATTCTTATCTAGGTATAATATCTATAATACTTTAAAGTGTGCTAGATATTCTAGATCTATTATCTTATTATCCCCTTCTTAGTATTTGTCCTTCCTAGGTATCTCTATAGTTAGAATATAGTATACTACTAGTACTCTTAGTATATAGGCTTTATTAATCTATTACGTCTTTTTTATAAGGTATTACTACTCTTTTTATATAGGTATTCTTTTTACTATAACTATATACTATTTTATCTATTCCTAAAATAGTATAAACTTTATTTCTTTTAGATTATATTCTTTCTAGTCTTTGTACACTTCTTCTATACTTATAACTATTAAGTATATCTAAATAAACTTCTATTCTTTGTTTTATTCTTCTATATCTATTATTGTATAGCTATTATAGCTATATATATCTAGCTAGGTATACTTTATACTTCTTATACTAACTTACTTTTTACTTTCTTGTAGTTCTTTAGAGGAAGCTATAGTAGTCTCTTTATCTAGTGCTAGTCCTTTAGCCTAGATTAATAGTACTAAGGGCTTTTCCCTCTCTAAATCTTTTATTAGTAAGTCTATTACGTGTACTATCTCTTTTAGCTACGCTTTTGTTCTTTCTTTTATTACTACTACTCTATTTCTCTATTATAAGAAATATCTTACTTTCTACTTACTAGAAAGATATATATAGTAGTCGTTATTATAACAAAAGGTCTAATTAAGTATTACGTGCTATAATTCTTTACTCTTAGCTACCTTCTCCTAAAGTTTAGCCTATACTTATAGTACTTCTTTCTTCTTTTTAGTTGTCTTTAACTATATTTCTTTCTTTAGGTCTTTACTTCTATAGTCTTTTACAAAGTATCTTAGTTTCTTATATTTATAGTATACTATATCCTTTTTCTTTTATAATTAGTAATCTTTTACGTAGTAGCCTTTCTTACTATAGTTAAAGTATATAAAGTCTTTATTCTTTTTCTTTTTCTTATCCTTATTTACGTTAAGGATTATAGAGTCTTTAGTATCCTAGTTTCTTAGTTAGGTACTATACTTATTCTTTTTCTATTCTCTAAGATTGTTATTAATCTATATTACTTATTACTTTAGAGCTTCTAGTATTCTAGGTTTTTCTATGTAGATTATCTCGTATTAGATTTTTGTATTTAGTCCTTGTTTAAATCGTAATATTAAGGATACTTTGTTCTATTCTATATTCTAGGCTAGTTATTTAAACTATAATACGTATTCTAGAATACTCTTGTTCTATGCAATCCTCTTAAGTTTCTCTTTAGCTTATTAGGTAATATCTATATCTCTAAATACTACTCTTATTTACTTTATAAAGTACTTATAACTTCTAAAGATAGCTCTAGTTTTATCTTTCTATATTATTAGTACGTGTATTAAATAATCTATCTAATAGAGTTTATACTATCTTATTACGTCTTCTTTAAGATACAATCTAATATATATTACTTTCTTTTTTTCTATATTAAAGTGTAGTACTTGTATATCTATCTAGAGTTATACTAAGGCTATAAAAGGTCTTAGTTTCTCCCTTATTCTATTAAATTTCTTAAGAATAGGTATCTTAAGCAGTTTCTTTATCGCACTTATTTCTAATTGTTAGGTAATTAGTTCTATCTAGTTTTATCCTTTAATAATAGCTTTAATCTATACTTTATTTTATTTTAAGTAGTCTTGTAGTTCTTTATTCTACGTTTCTAAGGCGTTAATTACTATTTTTATATCTTCTTTTTTGTCTATTAGTTTATTAATACGTTCTTTAATTATTTCTTATATAGTGCTATCTAACTTATAACTACTCCTAGGAGCTTTACTAGTTTTAGTTAAACTTTCTACTATTGTATTAGCTAGACTATACGCTACTTACGCTTTACTTTTCGTAATAACTAAATTAGTAAAGTGTTGTAAGTCTAATTACTAGGGTTAACTTCTTAGTACCTAAAGTTATTAGTAGATTGTAAGTTAATAACAAAGGCTTGTATTATAATTATATAATAACTTATTAACAATAGAAGATGTTTTGTAACTATCTTGTATTAGCGTTCTATAGTTAAGAGATTAGATTACTAATACTATCCTAATAATACACATCCTATTAACTATATACCTATACTATCTATATAGCTTCGTAACTTCGTAAATGCTAAGATCGCGAATTTATAAATTTATTACGTGTCTAGCTTTATAACTTTGTAATTACTAAGATCGCGAATTTACAAATTTGTTACGTGTCTAGATTGTAGTTAGTTTCCTAATCTAGGTTATTACCCTGCTCGTCTTATATTTCGTTAGCAACTAAGTTAAGACTAATTAGCTCTATCTAATATTCTCTTGTTATAGTCGTAACACCTAGTTTCCTATATTTATAGTATACTATATCCTTCTTCTTTTATAATTAGTAATCTTTTACGTAGTAGCCTTTTTTACTATAATTAAAGTACGTAAAGTCTTTATTCTTTTTCTTCTTCTTATCTTTATTTGCGTTAAGGATTATAGGGTCTCTAGTATCCTAGTTTCTTAGTTAGGTGCTATACTTATTCTTTTTCTATTCTTAGAGATTGTCGTCGATTTATATTACCTATTACTTTAGGGCTTCTAATATCCTAGGCTTCTCTATATAGATTATTTTGTATTAAATTTTTGTATTTAGTCTTTACTTAAATTATAATATTAAGGATACTTTATTCTATTCTATATTCTAAGCTAGTTATTTAAACTATAATATATATTCTAGAATACTCTTACTCTATATAAGCCTCTTAAGTTTTTCTTTAGCTTACTAGGTAATATCTATATCCCTAAATACTACTCTTATTCGTTTAGTAAAGTATTTATAGCTTCTAAAGATAGCTCTAGTCTTATCTTTTTATATTATTAGTATATATATTAAATAGTCTATCTAGTATAGTTTATACTATCTTATTACGTCTTCCTTAAGATATAATCTAATATATATTACTTTCTTTTCTTCTATATTAAAGTATAGTACTTATATATCTATCTAGAGTTGTACTAAAGCTATAAAAGGTCTTAGTTTCTCCCTTATTCTATTAAACTTTTTAAGGATAGGTATCTTAGGTAGTTTCTTTGTCGCGCTTATCTCTAGTCGTTAGGTAATTAGTTCTATCTAGTTTTATCCTTTAATAATAGCTTTAATCTAGGCTTTATTCTACTTTAAGTAGTCTTTTAGTTCTTTATTCTACGTCTCTAAGGCGTTAATTACTATTTTTATATCCTCTTTCTTATCTATTAGTTTATTAATACGTTCTTTAATTATTTCCTATATAGTACTATCTAACTTATAACTACTCCTAAGGGCTTTACTTATTTTAGTTAAACTTTCTACTATTATATTAGCTAGACTATACGCTACTTACGCTTTACTCTCGTAATAACTAAATTAGTAAGGTGTTATTAGGCTTTTTACTAGGGTTAACTTCTTAGTACCTAAAGAGTATTAGTAGATTATAAGTTAATATTAGAAGTTTAAGAGTAATCTATAATAACTATAAACAATAGAAGATATTTTATAACTATCTTGTATTAACGTTCTATAGTTAAAGGATTAAATTACTAATAGCACCCTAATAATATACATTACTATTAGCTATATACTTATACTATCTATCTAGCTTTATAACTTTGTAAATACTAAGATCGCGAATTTATAAATTTGTTACGTGTCCTACTTTATAACTTTGTAAATACTAAGATTGTAAATTTATAAATTTATTACGTATCTAAATTGTAGTTAGTTTCTTAATCTAGATTATTACCCTACTTATCTTATATTTTGTTAGCGACTAAGTTAGGACTAATTAGCTCTATCTAATATTCTCTTGTTATAGTTGTAATAATAAAAGTAAAGACTATAAGAAAGATAAAGAAGTTTAGTTAAAGATAACTAAAAAGAAGAAAGAAGTACTATAAGTATAGGCTAAACCTTAAGAAAAAGTAGCTAAGAGTAAAGAAATATAATATATAATACTCTATTAGACTTTTTATTATAAAGATAACTACTATATATACCTTTTTAGTAAGTAAAGAGTAAGATAGTTTTTATAGAAAAATAGAGTAGTAGTAATAAAAGAAAGAATAAAAGTGTAGCTAGAAGAAATAGTATACGTAATAGACCTACTAATAGAAAACTTAGAAGGGAAAAAATCCTAGATTCTATTAATCTAGGCTAAAGGACTAGCACTAGATAAAGAGACTACTATAGCTTTTTCTAAAAGACTATAAGAAAGTAAGAAATAAGTTAGTATAAAAAGTATAAAGTATACCTAGCTAGATATATATAGCTATAATAGCTATATAATAATAGATATAGAAGAATAAAATAAAGAATAGAAGTTTATTTAGAAATACTTACTAGTTATAAGTATAGAGGAAGCGTATAAAGACTAAAAAAAACATAATCCTAAAGAAATAAAATTTATACTATTTTAAGAATAGATAAAATAATACATAGTTATAGTAAGAAGAATACCTATAAAAAGAGAATAGTAGTACTTTATAAGATAAACGTAATAGATTAATAAAGCCTATATACTAAGAGTACTAGTAGTATACTATATCCTAATAATAGAGATACCTAGAAAAGATAGATACTAAGAAGAGGATAACAAAATAATAGAACTAAAATATCTAGTATACTTTAAAGTAGTATAGATATTATACCTAGATAAGAATTATATTATATATAGGAACCCTAAAGTAAATAACAATACTTAGCTTATAAGAAAAAGAGGTTTTAACTATATAAGAGTAATTCTAGTAAAAGATATCTAAGGATAAGAAATAATCCTAGAAGATAGATACGTAGTAGTAAAGCCTAGACCTAAGTTATCTAAGAAATGCGTTTAAAGAGGACTATAGTACAAATACATATATAATAAATATCTAAAATACAAAGAATATAAACTTAAAATAAAGCTATAGCTTTAGAGAGATAGATAATTTATAAAAATACTAAAGTAAAAATAGCTAAAAAGTATAAGAGGCCTATATATTACAAAGATAAGTATATACTAAAGAAGGAAAGTACAATTAATAATTAATAGTAGAGCTATAAAGAACTTTATATTAAAAAAGTTTATAGAAGACTAAGGAATAAAGTATATAATAAAGAAATATCTTTAATAACTAAGTATAATTAAAGGAAAACTATTCTAAGAACTAATTAGGTTCGAAATAATTCTCTTAACACTAGAACTAGAAAGAATAAAGATTAACAATATAATTATAGATATAATAACAATTAATAATAAATAAGAAATTATACTAAGAATACTATAGTTATAAATAACTAACCTATATATTAATTAGAGAATAAGAAAAATTAGCTACTATAAAATAGAAAAGCTAAGAGCTAATATAAGTACTTATAAAAGAAAATTCCCTAAAGAATATAAGAAATAAGAATAATAGCTTATAGAACCTAAAGACTACCTTCTAGAATATTAGCTATAGGACTTAGTAATAGAAATAGAAGTGTAATAGGTTACTTAGAGTTAACTTCCTAGTAACCTTTAGGGTTGTAAGTAGATTAAGAAGTAATAACAAAAGCTTGTATAGTAATCTATAATAGGCTATAAATAATAGAAGATGTTTTATAACTATCTTAGTATTATTGCTTGTAGTTAATAATTAAATTACTAATAGTATTCTAATAATATATATTACTACTAACTATATACTTATATTAATCTATTAGTATAATATTATAGATTACTACTAATCTATTTGTACGTAATTATAGATTACCTTAATCTATTTATATATTATTATAGATTACCTTAATCTATTTATACGTAATTATAGATTACTACTACGTATCCTAGTTATAAGTTATTTCCTAATTAAAGTTATTACCTTACTTGTCCTATACTTTATTAGCTTCTAAGTTAGGACTAATTAGTTCTATTTTAATTTCTCTTGTTACGCCTATAATACTATCCCTTCTTCTAAGTAGGTTCTAGTTTATCTATTCTAGGGCTAAAGTTATTAACCTAGTTTCTTTATTAATATAGAGTTCTTTATTCTCTATCTCTATACCTACTAAATCTACTCTTTATTATCTTTAATTAGTAGAGTATGTATTACGTTATAGTATTACTATATTTCCTTATTCTTATTATAAAGCTTTAAACCCTCTTATAAAGTATATTTCTTTAAAATATAGTAAGGCTTATAAAGCGTATATTTATACTAATACTTATATATCTTATAATCTTTCTAGTATTTCTCTTATAGAGTATAGGTTAATAATACTTATTTACGCGTCTATACTTATTTATAATAGGGAGAGCTATTAACTATACTTAAGATAAACTATCTAAATAGATTACTAAGGCTAAAAAAGAATATAATTAGATTCTAAGTATATAAGTAAAAAATTATACTTATTTACTTTATCTTTATAGGACAAAAGCCTTAAATAATAAGAAGTCTATTGCGTAAGCTATTCTTATAGAGTCTAAGCTTAATTTTAAAGCTATAGTAGAGGCTACTCCTATTATATTAAGTATTCCTAGCGCCTCTCTATCTAGTAGTAGTAATGTCGATTTTCTTAGTTTGCTACAAGGTAGTCTAGAGGGTTTTAGCTTTAATAGTCTTTTAGTTTCTTAGAGTAATTAAGGTTATCTTCTAGTTCCTATATTTCTTCCTATAGTTATTCTTTCTTGTCTATACCTATCTATTTTACTAAGTAGTAGTTTCTACTATTATAAAACTAGTATACTAAGATTTTCTTAACTTTTTATTCTTTCTATTCTTTATACGTATCTACTTTATATACTAGTAGTTCTACGTTTTATAGTACTTTCTCTAGTAATACTATATAAAAGGTTAGGTAGATTTTTATTTTATCTAGTAGCTTTAATTTAAATATAACTAGTATAACTTCTTTCTTAATTTTATATAGTCTTATCTTAACGTAATCTAATATTAAATTTAGTTATCTACTCTTAATATTTTTTTATACTAACTATACTTTTTCTCTTTTTCTAAATTAAGGTCTCTCTTTATACTTTCTATTATAGTATTTTACTATCTAATCTTATAGGAATTCTATATCTTACTTTAGTTAATTATATATATCTTTAAGTTTATTAGTAAGGTTTTCTCCTCTTAGAGACTAAGATACTTTATATCTTAGTATTCTATATATACTAGGGTTAAATCTATAGTTTATAAAAAAAGGTAATACTTTTATTACTATATTCTTTACGCTATTATATGCTAATTATACTATAAGTAATAGCTATACCTAGTTATTCTAGTTGTAGTTAAGATAGTATCTTAAGTATTATTCTACTATCTAGTTTATTTATTCTAACTATCTATCTATCTATAAGTAGTATATAGTAGATATTATATATTTAATTCTTAATTATACTATTATCGTTCCTTATATTTTTAATATAAATCTTACGTCTCTATCTATTATAATCTTGTCTAGTAGTCTATATTAACTAATTATAGTTCCTAGAACCTAGTATATAGTAACCTCTATCCTACTTTTTTCCTTATATAGTCTAAAGTATAAGTACTTTATTAGTTTATCTACTATTATTAGGATTCTATTATACTTAACTTCTAATATTAGGTCTTTTAACTTAGGTAACTTTATAATAAAGTCTATTGTAATAACTCTCTATAGTTATTTTAGTACTTCTAGTAGTTATAATATTCTATATAGTATATATCTATTATACTTATTTCTTTAGTATTCTATATAGTTTTGTAGTACTTCTATTACTAATTATCTTACTTTTAGAATATAGTAGTCTTATAGTAGTCTATCTAATATTTTATTAATACCTTAATAACTATATACTAGTAGTTTATAGAATTATTATATAAATTCTCTTTAGATTTTCTTTAGAATATATATTCTTCTATAGGCTTGTATAAATCCTTCTTAGATTTCTAGTTTCTCTATTTCTTTAAGAGCTTCTTACGTTATCTTCTAAATCTATTTATCTAGCTCGCTACTTATTCTTTTAAGTATTATAGCTATTTTAAGTGTATTTAAAACTAAGTATCCTTTTTTATTTTCTATTAGAACTATACTAGTAGTACTTACTTTTTTTTATAAGTCTAGTCTTCTACTTAAAGTATCTATAAATTAGTTATCTTTCTCTTTTGTATATATAATTTCTAAGTTAAATATTAATAGAAACTCCTACTATCTTATATATTATTATAATAGTTCTTTATTTATTATAAATTTTATAAGATTCTTATAGTCTATATAGACTTTAGTTTAGTATTTTACTCTTTATAGGTATACTCTCTATTATTTAAATACTTTATAGATTACTAGTATCTTTTTATTATAGATTAGGTAGTTAAGCTCTACTAGCTTTATTTTCTTAAAGAAGTATTTAACTAAGTATTCTTTCTTAGTCTTTAGGTCTTCTTATATTAGTACTATTCTATAGACTAAGTTAGATACGTCTATTTTTACTATTACTAGTAGGTTTAGGTTATATATTCTAATAACTAGGTTTTCTATAAACTTTCTTTTAATCTTATTAAATACTTTATTGTATTCTTTTATCTACTTAAATAGCGTATCTTTCTTTATAAGTCTTATTATTAGTTCTATATCTTTAGACTATCTTATTATTAATTTTCTATAAAAGCTTACTAGTCTATAGAACTATTATACTTCTTTTAGGTTTCTTAGTATTAGCTATTTATTAATTAATTTAATTTTCTCTAAGTTAATCTTAATTTTTCCTAGTTTTATAATAAATCTAAGGAAGTCTATTCTTTTTATATAGAATTTATACTTCTTTATCTTAAGAAATAGTTTATTTTTCTCTAGTTTTTATTATAGGTGTAATAAGGGAAATTAAGATAGAACTAATTAGTCTTAACTTAGAAGCTAACAAAGTATAAGACGAGCAGAGTAATAACCTTAATTAGAAAACAACTTATAACTAGGACACGTAGTAGTAATCTATAATTACGTGCGATAAATTAAGGTAATCTATAATAACGTATAAATAGATTAAGGTAATCTATAATTACGTACAAATAGATTAGTAGTAATCTATAGTGTTGTACTAATAGATTAATATAAGTATATAGTTAGTAGTAATACGTATTATTAGGATACTATTAGTAATTTAATTATTAACTACAAGCGATATTACAAGATAGTTATAAAATATCTTCTACTATTTATAGTATATTATAGATTACTATATAAGCTTTTATTATTACTCTTTAATCTACTTATAACTCTAAAGGGTTACTAGGAAGTTAACTCTAAGTAATACTATTACACCTTACTAATTAGGATATTAAGGAGAGCGAAGCGTAAGTAGTATATAGTCTAGCTAATACGATAGTAGAAAGTTTAACTAGAAAAAAAACTAAAGTACTAGTAAGTAGCTATAAGTTAGACAACACTATATAGAAAGTAATTAAAGATTATATTAATAACTTAATCTTAGAGATAGAAGATATAAAAATAGTAATTAACGCCTTAGAAATATAAAACAAAGAACTATAAGATTACTTAAAGTAAAACAAGGTATAAATTAAAGCTATTATTAAAAGATAAAACTAGATAGAACTAATTACCTAAAGACTAGAAATAAGTGTAACTAAGAAACTACCTAAGATACCTATCCTTAAGAAGTTTAATAGAATAAGGGAGAAACTAAGACCTTTTATAGTATTAGTATAACTCTAGATAGATATATAAGTACTATACTTTAATATAGAAGAAAAGAAAGTAATATATATTAGACTATACTTTAAAGAAGATATAATAAGATAGTATAAACCTTACTAGATAGACTATATAATATACTCTCTAATAACCTAGAAGGATAAAATAAGAGCTATCTTTAGAAGTTATAAATACTTTACTAAATAAATAAGAGTAGCGTTTAGGGATATAGATATTACCTAATAAGCTAAAGAAAAACTTAAGAGGCTTATATAGAGTAAGAGTATTCTTAAATATATATTATAATTTAAATAACTATCCTAAAATATAGAATAGAATAAATTAGCTCTAATATTACAATTTAAATAAGGACTAAATATAAAAATTAGATATAAAATAATATATATAGAGAAACTAAGGATACTAGAAGCTCTAAAATAATAAGTAATCTAAATTAATAATAACTTTTAAGAATAGAAGAAAAACAAGTATAGTAGCTAATCTAGAAACTAAGATACTAGAGACTCTATAATCTTTAATACTAACAAGGACTAAAAAAAGAAAAAGAATAAAGACTTTACGTACTTTAACTATAGTAAGAAAAGCTACTACGTAAAAGACTACTAGTTATAGAAGAAAAAAGATATAGTATATTATAAATATAGAGAACTAGAATACTTTATAAAGGAATATAGAAGTAAAAACTATAAGAAAGATATAGAAGCTTAGTTAAAAACAACTAAGAAGAAGAAAGAAGTACTATAAGTATAGGCTAAACCTTAGAAGAAGGTAGCTAGGAGTAAAAAAATATAATACGTAATACTTTATTAGACCTTTTATTATAAAAACAACTACTATATATACTTTTTTAGTAAATAGAGAGTAGGGTACTTCTTATAATAAAGAAATAAAGTAGTAGTAATAAAAAAAAGAATAAAAGCGTAGCTAGAAAAAATAGTATACGTAATAAACTTACTAATAGAAGACTTAGAAGGGAAAGAATCTTAGATTCTATTAATCTAGGCTAAAAGACTAGTACTAGATAAAGAGACTACTATAGCTTCCTCTAAAAGACTATAAAGAAGTAAGAAATAAGTTAGTATAAAAGGTATAGAGTATACCTAGCTAGATATATATAGCTATAATAGCTATATAATAATAGATATAAAAGAATAAAATAAAGAATAGAAGTTTATTTAGAAATACTTACTAGTTATAAGTATAGAGAAAGCCTATAAAGACTAGAAAGTACGTAATCTTAAAGAAATAAAGTTTATACTATTTTAAGAATAGATAAAATAGTATATAGTTATAGTAAGATAAATACTTATATAAAGAGAATAGTAGTACCTTATAAAAAAAACGTAATAGATTAATAAAGCCTATATACTAAGAGTACCTATAGTATACTATATCCTAATAATAGAAATACCTAGTAGAGATAGATACTAAGAAGGGGATAATAAAATAATAAATCTAAAATATCTAGTATACTTTAAAGTATTATAGATATTATACCTAGATAAGAATTACATTATATATAGAAACCCTAAAGTAAATAATAGTATATAGCTAATAAGAAAAAAAAGCTATAATTATATAAGAGTAATTCTAGTAAAAGACGTCTAAGGATAGAAAATAATTCTAGAAAATAGATATATAGTAGTAAGGCCTAGACCTAAACTATCTAAGAAATGCGTCTAAAGAAGACTATAGTATAAATATACGTATAATAAATATTTAAAATACAAAGAATATAAACTTAAAGTAAGGCTATAGCCTAAAAAAGATAGATAATTTATAAAAATACTAAAATAAGAATAGCTAGAAAGTATAAAAGGCCTATATATTATAAAAATAGGTATATACTAAGAGAAGAAAGTATAAATAATAATTAATAGTAGAGCTATAAATAACTTTATATTAAAAAAGTTTATAGAAATATAAGGAATATATTATATAATAAAGAAATACTCTTAATAGTTAAGTATAATTAAAGGAAAACTATTCTAGAAACCTATTAAGTTTAAAATAGTTCTCTCTATACTTAAACTAAAAGAGATAAAGATTAATAATATAGTTATAGATATAACAATAATTAATAATAAATAAGAAATAATACTAAGAATACTACAGTTATAAATAAATAACCTATATATTAATTAGAAAATAAGAAGAATTAGCTACTATAAAATAGAGAAGCTAAAGGCTAATATAAGTACTTATAAAGGAGAATTCTCTAAAGAATATAAAAAATAAGAATAATAGCTTATAGAACCTAAAATCTACCTTCTAGAATATTAGCTATAGGACTTAGTAATAGAAATAGAAGAAGGAAAAAACGTAAGATAGAGCTTAGTCTACTAAAAGATAGAAGAAGAGTCTAAAATTAAATAAGTATTTATCTAAAACGTAATAAAGAAAAGATAGATAAGAGAATCTAAATCTTTAGTAGTATATAGACTTATATTTATAGATAAAAAAAAAATATAAAAAAAGATACCTTATATAGACTTTAGAAAAACTAACGTAGTTATAAATAAAAACTAATACCTCTTACTATAAATAGACGTAATATAAAATAGACTATAAAAGGCGAAAATCTTTATAAAATTAGATATCTAGAATACTTACTACTAAATTAGAATTAAGAAAGGTAATAAATAGAAAATAGTATTTAGAATATAATATAGACTATATAAGTACTTAGTTATACCTTTTAAATTAATAAATACACTAGCTGCATTTTAGGAAAGAATTAATATAGTACTAAGAGAGTACTTAGATATATTTATATTTATATATCTAGACAATATCTTTATATTCTTAGAAATAGAAGAAGAATATATATAATACATATATAAGGTACTAGAAAAACTAGTAAAAAATAAATTATTTCTTAAGATAAGAAAATACAAATTTTATATAAAAGAAATAGACTTCTTTAGGTTTATTATAGAACTAGGAAAAATTAAGATTAATCTAAGAAAGATTAAGTTAATTAATAAATAGCTAATACTAAAAAACTTAAAAGAGGTATAATAGTTCTATAGACTAGCAAACTTCTATAAAAAATTAATAGTAAGATAGTCTAAAGATATAGAACTAATAATAAAACTTATAAAGAAAGATATACTATTTAAGTAGATAAAGAAATATAATAAAGTATTTAATAAGATTAAAAGGAAGTTTATAGAGAACCTAGTTATTAGAATATATAACCTAGACCTACTAGTAATAGTAAAAATAGATACATCTAACTTAGTCTATAGAATAGTACTAATACAAGAAAACCTAAAGACTAAAAAAAAATACTTAGTTAAATACTTCTCTAAGAAAATAAAGCTAGTAGAACTTAACTACCTAATCTATAATAAAGAGATACTAGTAATCTATAAAGTATTTAAATAATAAAGAGTATACTTATAAGGAGTAAAATACTAAATAAAGGTCTATATAAACTATAGGAATCTTATAGGATTTATAATAAATAAAGAACTATTATAATAATATATAAGATAGTAGAAATTCTTATTAATATTTAACTTAGAAATTATATATATAAAAGAGAAAGACAACTAATTTATAAATACTCTAAGTAGAAGACTAGACTTATAAGAAGAAGTAAGCGCTACTAGTATAGTTCTAGTAAAAAACAAAGAAAGATATTTAATCTTAAATATACCTAAAATAGCTATAATACTTAAAAGGACAAGTAGTAAGCTAGATAAATAGATTTAGAAAATAACGTAGAAAGTATCTAAAGAAATAAAAAAGCTTAAGATCTAAGAAAGACTTGTATAAGCCTATAGAAGAATATATATTCTAAAGAGAATCTAAAGAGAATTTATATAATAATTCTATAAACTACTAGTATATAGTTATTAAGGTATTAATAAAATATTAGATAGACTACTACAAGACTACTATATCTTAAGAGTAAGATAACTAGTAATAGAAGTACTAAAAGACTATATAGAATACTAAAAGAATAAGTATAATAGATATATACTATATAGAACGCTATAACTAGTAGAAATATTAGAATAACTATAAGGAATTATTATAATAGACTTTATTATAAAGTTACCTAAGTTAAGAGACTTAATATTAAGAGTTAAGTATAATAGAATTCTAATAATAGTAGATAAACTTATAAAGTACTTATACTTTAGACTATATAAAGAAAAGAGTAGGATAGAAGTTACTATATACTAGGTTCTAAGAACTATAATTAGTTAATATAGACTACTAGATAAGATTATAATAGATAAAGATATAAGATTTATATTAAAAATATAAAGAACAATAATAGTATAATTAAGAATTAAATATATAATATCTACTATATACTACTTATAGATAGATAGATAGTTAGAATAAATAAACTAGATAGTAGAATAATACTTAAGATACTATCTTAACTATAACTAAAATAACTAGGTATAACTACTACCTATAGTATAGTTAGTATATAATAGCGTAAAGAATATAGTAATAAGAGTATTACTTTTTTTTATAAATTATAGATTTAACCCTAGTATATATAGAATACTAAGACCTAAAGTATCTTAGTCTCTAAGAAGAGAAAGCCTTACTAATAAACTTAAAGATATATATAATTAACTAAAACAAGATATAGAATTCCTATAAGATTAGATAGTAAAATATTATAATAAAAAGTATAAAGAGAGACCTTAATTTAAAAAGAGAGAAAAAGTATAGTTAGTATAGAAAAATATTAAGAGTAAGTAACTAAGTTTAAAATTAGATTACGTTAAGATAAGACTATATAAAATTAAAAAAGAAGTTATACTAGTTATATTTAAACTAAAGCTACTAGATAAAATAAGGATATACCTAATCTTCTATATAGTATTACTAGAGAAAGTACTATAAAATATAGAGCTACTAGTATATAAAGTAGATACGTATAAAGAATAGAAAAAATAAAAAGTTAAAGAAATCCTAGTATACTAGTTTTATAATAGTAGAAACTACTATCTAGTAAAATAGATAAGTACTAATAAAAAAAGGTAACTATAAGAAAATATATAGGAACTAGAAGATAACCTTAACTACTTTAAGAAACTAGAGGAGTTCTAAAATTAAAACTCTCTAGAGCGCCTTATAGTAAACTAAGAAAATTAGTACTACTAATAATAAATAGAGAGACGTTAGGAACGTCTAATATAATAAGAGCTAGAGTAGCCTCTATAGTATCTTTAAGGTCTATTTTAGCTTCTAAGGTATAAGACTATTTAGATAATTTAGCGTTATTATAGGCCTTTATCTTATAAAAACGCTTAATATAAGAATAAAGATTTACTAGCTTATAAAGAGTTAGCTTATACTTAGCTTTAGTAGCTATAAGCTATAATAATAGTATCTCTTAAGCTTAGTTAATAGCTCGCTTTATATAATTTAGTAAGAAGAAACTATATAGAAATTAAATACTTACACTCTATAAGAGAAATACCTAAAGGAGTATACTTATATTAGATATTAGTAAGGATATATTTACTATAATATTTACTATCCTTTAAAGAGATAAGATAAGTAAGCTTTAGACAAGTATAATAAGTATAAGGAAATATTTTAACTTTGTTATAAGTAATATAAGTAATAAGAAGAAGTTTATTGTAATTAGAATAAGAAGATATAGAGAATAATAAGGAATTAGAAATAAATAAGGAAACTAGACTAATAACTTTAGGCCTAGGGTAAAGAAATAAGAACTTACTTAAAGAAGAAAATAGTATTATAGCTATAATAGTTAAAGGCTAATTTAAGCTAGTTAGCCCTACTATAGATAATAAAAGCACGTATAATCTATAAGGTAATAAACTTAACTAAGAGACTAACTACAATAGAGATACGTAATAAATTCGTAATTTATAATTTTAGTAAATATAAAGTATAAAGCTAGGTATATAATAAATTCGTAATTTATAATCTTAGTAAATATAAAGTATAAAGCTAGCTAAGAGACGTAGGTATATAGTTAGTAATAATACTTATTATTAAGATAGTATTAGTAATTTAATTATTAACTATAAGTAATAATACTAAGATAGTTGTAAAACATCTTCTATTATTCCTAGCCTATTATAGATTACTATATAAGCTTTTATTATTACTTCTTAATCTACCTATAATACCTAAAGGTTACTAAGAAGTTAACCCTAAGAGACCTATTACAATACGCGCCTAATATACAAGACTAAGTTTACTTATTAAAGTACTTTACTTACTTAAGCCTAAGGCTATTATCTATCTAGCTATTATTACTTACGCTAATTACCTAGTTAGATAAGAGGTTTTAATACTAGCTAGCTTAATAGAGCTTACTAGATAGGATAATAAATAGAGAGATACTCTAGCCTAACGCGTTAATATACTTAATTATTATAACCTACTTATAATTACTTAGCTAAATAATAGTTACGCGTCTAATTATATTAGCGCTTATAACTACTTTTAATATACTTACTATACCTATTATAAATCTAGTCTTATTAAAGTTATATACGTCTTTATTAGGTATTTTATATATATAGTGCGTATCTTATATAAGTCTAAACTATACGTTAATTCTAACTAGGTCTTTATATCTCGCGCACTATAAGTAGAATTTCTTATTCTACTTTATCTAGAGCTCTACCTAGTACTAGATAAATTGTAATACTTACTTCTAGCTAACTAGTTAAGGAAGTAGATCTTAGCTACGTATAGTAAGTAGAATATCTACTATACGTTGTACGTTAATAATTTAAGGAGGAAATCTATATTAATTAAAGGTAAAGATCTACTAAACTAAAGACTACTCTTTAATAGAACTTATCTTTTAATTAATAGGTATTATTTTATATTAGGAGTAGATACTTTAGAGATAGCGCTAGAGTGTTATAAGTTAGTTACTAAGGTTAACTTCCTAGTACCTAAAGGTTGTTAGTAAATTGTAAGTTAATATTAAAAGTTTATATAGTAATCTACAATAACTATAAATAATAGAAGATGTTTTATAACTATCTTGTATTAGCGTTCTATAGTTAAAGGATTAAATTACTAATACTATCTTAATAATATACATTTACTACTACCTATATACTTGTAGTAATCTATTAATCTATTACTACTAAGAATAGTAGATCGCGGATCTCTCTAATCTATAGTCTATTACTACTAAGAATCTATAGATTATAGATTACCTTACGTGTCCTAATTATGTGTAGTCTCTTAATCTAGCCCTAGGTCCTCTTTATTATAATAGTCTAATCCTTCTATTATTAGGCTAATTAGTTTTATTTATAGTTCTCTTGTTACTATTATAATATAAAGCGTTATACGTAAGATAGAGTATAGCTATATAGCTTTACGCTAGCTTTTAATTTAGCTTAATTAAAGCGCGTAAGTAGTAAGAATATATCTACCTTCTATTTAAGAGGCCTTAGGACGTTAGCGTAGAGTTATAATTAATAGGATAGAGGAGACCTTACGTAATTTAGTAAGGTATGTTACAACTATAACAAGAGAATACTAGATAGAGCTAATTAGTCCTAACTTGGTTGCTAACGAAATATAGGATAAGTAGGGTAATAATCTAGATTAGGAGACTAACTACAACTTAGACACGTAACAAATTTGTAAATTTATAATCTTAGTATTTATAAAGTTGTAAAGCTAGACACGTAATAAATTTGTAAATTCGCGATCTTGGCATCTATAAAGTCGCGAAGCTAGATAGATAGTATAAGTATATAGTTAGTAGCAATACGTATTATTAGGATAGTATTAGTAATCTAATCTCTTAACTATAGAACGCTAATACAAGATAGTTGTAAAATATCTCCTATTGTTATAAAGTTATTGTACAATTACTATATAAACTTTTGTTATTAACTTACAATCTACTAGTAACCCCTTAGGTATTAGGAAGTTAACCCTAGTAATTACTCTTATTACAAGGTAGCTTACTTAGTATCCTAGCCTACTTACTAATCTAACACGTTAATATATTTTATTACTCTTTAGCCTACTCTAAAAACTTACTAAAAACTATAAAAACTATACCTTAATATCTTAATAATAGCCTAATAATAAATTCTAAAATTTTATAATAAGCTTCTTATACTAACTTAGAAGTACTTATAGAAGTACTATTATTAATAGGGCTTTGTCTACTATAAAGAGTTATAGAGAGGAAAGGTATACGCTAGCGTATAGTAAAGTAAAAAAAGGATAAGTAACGTTCTTAATTATTTCTATTATATATAGTTAAAGTAAGTATTATATATATATATTTCTATATATAGACCCTTAGGCCTATACGTCTTTTTACCTCTAATACTATACGTATTAGCTTATTTATTAGTTTAGGCTAGCTTATATAGATAACTATAATAATACTATACTAGGCTAAAAGTTTAGAATATTTTTATATAGGCTACTTAACGCGAAATTAACGCCTTATTATTTATAACTACTTACTACTTAAAATTATATAGAAACTTAGTTTTTTTTAATATATTTAAAGAGAATTAAATTAATATTTAGTCTACTAGCTTTGCGTATACTTATAAGCTTAAATCTTTCTTAGTATACTTAAGATAAGCTTACGTATAAGCGTACCTAGTATATACTACTAGTACTCCTTTAACGCGCTATAGAAGCCTCCTTACTCCTCTTTAGCTTATAAGGAGTTGTTATATTATAGGTAGTACTTATATATTATCTTTTTAAGATACTACTAGAGGTGCTTAATTAGGTTAAAGTTAGGTAAGTAAGATAGCTAGGTTATAAGTATAATATAGTATTAAGCTATCTATCTTATTATTACACGTAATATATATATACGAGCGTTATTATATATAAAAAGCTAAGACTACTACTAGTTAAGTAAAAGGCCTCTATAAAGAGCTTTAATATAACTTTAGCTAAAGTAGCTACGTTATTATATATACTTATCTCTCTCTATAATAATAAGTAGACTATAGCGTAGTCTACCTCGTTTATCTAGCTATATATATACCTATACTATCTAGGTAGGGCGCTAATAGACGTTAACCTTAGTTATTATCTTTAGCTTCTATTTCTCCTACGCAAACTAAAAGCACTACTTATAGTTATAGCTAGAGCTCTTCTAAATAGAGTACTTATTAGAGAATTTAAACGTGCGCAAGTACTACTAAAAGTAGCAGTACTATTAATAGAACCGCTAGCGTTCCTAAGCATAGATAGGATTTAGTTTTAGTCGCTTTTTATAGTAGTAATTAGTAAGGCTAGTACTCTTAAGGTATCTATACAATATTGTATAGCTAGGTAGCTTTAAAGGCGTCCTATCTATATTTACAAATACCCTAGCTTTAGTAAGCTCTAAGTACTTAATCTTTAGCTGCGCGCGAGCCTTACGATAGATAATCTCCTTCTAGCGTAGTAATAGTATAAGTAGATAGCTACTACGAGGTTTATCTTTTGCGCTGCCTGTTTCGTGCCATTTCTTCATAATCTTGCTCATAGCTGGCTGTGTACACCCAAAAAACTCTGCAGCTTTGCTCTGCGCTGCACCTGCCAACACCATCCCAATGATATGATCGCGTGTTTCCTGACAAATATTCGGCTTTCTGCGAGCATTTCCATCTATCTCTCGTCCAAATCGGCGCTGTGTAGCCATAGTTGTAGTGATTTGAGGTTGAGATCACGTTTGGAGGTGCATGGTGGGGTAGGCTTGGTATTCCAAACTTTTGAAACGTGACTGTATACCTAACCATTATAAAGATACTCAATTATCTTATCTCTGGTACATTACCTTTCCAGCTATTGAGCCGCTCTAGTATCATTAATTACTAGTCAAAGGTCAGTATATTATACGCATTTGCTCAAAATGACAAAAAATGCTTATATTGCCGCGCGTTATTGAACGAGATATGCTATTGAATTATCTGGATAGAATCGAGTCTCCTGACTAACGGTCAAAGAACTAGCTGGGCCTAGTATGAAAGATATCATCAATTCCAAATGATCAAACCAGCAATTCTAACATAGCCTCAGTACCAGTAAAAGTGTTAAGCTTGATAAACGGCGATCGTGTCATTGAACGCTTGACCCAGAATGGTCGCACCAAAAGCGAGGAGACCAGCATTATCTGGAGTAACCTTCACTGTGATAGCGGCAATGAGACTATCCGTATGCTTCTTTAGATTTTGAAGATTCAACAGCACTACTGGAGTAATAAGTGTTTTCTTGAATACCGGGTACTACAAAATTTCAGTCAACTTGTACCCATTAAAATACACAATGATGGCGATGAAACCCTTACCTTTGCTTTCAAAGCGCCTAGAGAGGCTTGGATAGGTCCGATTTGGGTAGCCAAAGTTTGCACAATCTCTGTGCTCTCGGCTGCAGTGAAGTTTGCACTACTCGAGGTGACCTGAGTTGCTTTAAGTACTGTAAGGTCCAATTTTGTTGTAGCCCCTTGGACCGCAAGCACTTGGGGCAAGAACCCTAGCAAAGAGCCATCAAATTTATCGACGGCTGTCGTGAGATCAGCGACTGCGGTGTTCAAATCTTTGATCGTTGCAAGTAGTTGAGGTGCACGGCTCTCTGCATCGGCGCGAGGTACGACTGGGACTGCTGAAGTAATCGAGAGAAGAGATAAAAAGAATAGTGAGGCGCGCATCGTAAGATCTAAAAGCGGGCTGAGGACCAGTCGGTTCTAGTTTTGATGAGTTGACGTACGATTGGCTTACACACAAAATACGAGGGCATCCAGAACACAATATACTCCTAAATCTTATTCACATGTGATGTAAGAACTAACAGGATTCCCGAGGCTTTTCAGGCGAGGAAGGCAATAATAGGGTGTTGGCATGGGTACAATAGAGCCACACGGAGCAGTCACGATTATCTACCAATCAGAATAGCCCTTCTAATTGTATGTATAGCCGATCTTGAAGTCACTTTTGCTAGGGTATCCCGTGACCGGAGGTGCGGGGTGTTGCTGCTCTGCCATTTCCAATCCTGGTCGGACACTACCTGGTTGTAGCATAGGGCGCTGTTGATCTTAGACTTCAAGGAAGTGAGGCTTTGAGGGTTTGCTTGAGTTTTGCCCAGAATGTGCAAAAGCTCCGAGAAACTTTCGATTATTTGGGTTGTCCCTTGTTTTGGACAGGGGTATTTCGCGGGGCCCCACCTTTCACAGGCCCTCACCTCGGCCCCGACACGATAAAGCCTCTTTTCTCCAGGACTTTTCGAAGAGATGCTACAAGATATGTTCTCCAGAACTAATTTTATACGCCGTTCTTAACTCTTTTTACGATACTCGTTAAACCCTCGACTGCAATGACAGGCATGATTCATCCGAGCGTATGAACCGACCGAAAGGAACGCGAAACAGCTAAATTCTTTTAAAATTCAAAGCTTAAAATTCCTCGGAAGCCAATGCGAAATGTCTCTTCGTATGCTTCGAATAACTTCTTTGACCGCGGAATGGCTATTGGTGCTTGTCGCATGTTCAAGACTCTGATTAATATGCATCCAAGGTTTATTGAGTTTGGCGAAAAGTCTGTGCTGCTTTCCTTGATGTGAGCCAGATATTGCTATGGATTCTTCGCTAGGGCACATCTCGAACGGCGGCCCCTGGGCATACCGCATTACAAACCTAGTGCATAGAGCAGCACAAAGCTTGTCGTGCTTTGGAGTACATTGAGCTTCCATTGATATAAATTAGACAGAGTTGACAGATATGGCAAATTAGTACCAACTGATAATGGGGTAATTCTTAATCCAATGTACAAAAACTTCGGGTCTTTCTCTACCCTATGGAGAAATTGCCCGAACAAGGCCTGGCTTCAACGGCATACCGCTCTGCAAAAGAGAATTTGATATATGTTCCGATACAAGAAAAGAGAATTTTTCTTTTAGTCGAAACAGAGAGATATCTTCAATCCCCTGGATGTTCATCAATCTACAAGTGTATTGGATTGCTCCTAGGATTCTCGAGAAATTTTGTAGTATCGGCACTTCAAGCCTTAGATTGATATATGATTGAAGCCAGCAACGTGATAAGTCTACAGGCTGAGAGCGCTCTCTGGCCCCTACGTAGGGGCTAAACTTAGTTCAGCTTTGTCTAAAGCCCGACTTTACATTATCTTACTAGGACTGTCCTTACCCCAATGGATACTCACGATACATCTCCTTTACCCAAAACATGACAGATTGGATGAATAAAAAGAATGCCTGAGATCGTGCGAAAAGCATCGTCTGGATTCTGATTCTGATCCCAGTACCCAACCGGCACCAAGCTTGACTGGGCTTACCTTAGGCATCAGCTCGCTGAAAGCAAGACTTCGATTATTAACTCATTTGAGCTACTTCTATCCTTACTCGATAACACTTTACTAAGCTAGATTGTTCTCATTCTGCCTTTCATGGGAAATACCAACACAGAAATGCTCAGCGCCCATTCACCAGAAGCCAGGTGCTGAACGCTGAACCTATTTGGCCATCGCATATCCCATTGCCAATGTGTTGGCCTTGATCTCACTTCGATTTATCGCTCCTCTAATTTTTGATGTCTTTACCGTACTAATAATGATTTCCATTTCCGTTTTGGGCATCTGGGCCTTCGTAGTCCTTGTCTTGATTCTGTTATGGCTATGTTGATACAGATATCCAGTTTTCGAGATTTTGTACTCCAGGTTTCAAAACAAGATGCTTGTCAATAATTAGAGCATCTATTCTAGCCTTCCTAGGTCCCCCCCCCCCCCCTTGATCAGAGTAGTCAGGCTCAATGCAGGCACCATTGGGCAAAATGGAACAGGTCGAGTGTGAACTTGTCAACCTCGCATTTGGTATAAGAGATTTTGAGGCTTTGAGTTATGTTTGGGGAGTCAGCCTTAAATCATACAGGATTCAAGTCAATCGACGTCTATTCTATATCACATACAATCTCAATTATGCTCTCAAGGCAATTTGTTGCCCATTCCGAGTTCACTTCACTCTCTGCTTCCCCTCCAAGGTCTAAAGCTTGTCCCATTCAAATCATACTCTTAATCAAACTGCTAAATCCCTGCGATTTTAAGAGACAACTTTCTTGTTTGAATCTTATAATATCCAAACTATATTTTCCAAGAAAATTCCAGAGTGTCTGCACTTTAAAAAGGCGTCGGCTTTCATCACCTCTGATATGCATTGAACCTAACCTTGCGCTTATCTCCTTTCCCTAGGTACGGAGTATCAATCAACAACACTATGTAAGAGTAAACCCTGGATACAAATAAGTTACACACAAGATAATAGTACTTGTAGCTGATTTAACACACATTTTTATGCGTTGCATCTCCCTATCCTATGCGTAGATTGCACCTCGTCATATCTGCGCCATATGTGCGAAATCCCGCGATATCCCCGTCCAAAACGGCACATGCTGACGAACGCAGAAATGGTAAGCAAGAGCTCCCGCGCGAAAAGCCTATCCATAAGCCACGCAAAGCTCTCAGCTGTTACGGATATATTGAATTCGACGCGCTTGTTGCTTACCTATAAAACTTGCCTTAAAGTTGGTACGTGCGACCCCTGCTCCTTGCCAGACTGGACATGTGCCTCGTGAATCAAGAGCTGACTTCTACGCACTTTCTGTCGTTTGTGTTTATTTAGTTGCCCCCATCGCCCACAAGCTAAATATATACAGGTCGATCCATAAGCTCTACTTGCCGATCGTTCCTTTTGAAGCGAAAAGGAATCTTTGTGGCCATGTGCACTTACGGCATAACTCTTGCCGTTCAAAGAGAATGCACGAGGCAACCACAGCATAAGATAGAAACACGCCTACGCAAGAGATGCTTGCAGTCACCAAAGTCAGGCAATGCATGTGCAACTCCAGCACATGATGCAAGACTAAATCTACTTCCTTCGAGGAAAGGGGGTCCGTGCCCAGCATGCCGTGATTCAGGGACGGCGTTCGAAGTTTATCAAATAAGATGGGTAAGACAAACTCATGCACTCTAAGGTATGCTCACTGAACCTCCACAAACATAGGTGGACACCAATAGCTAGACCGTAGTGCATAGAGATGACAAAATTGGGCACAATCGGGGCCACGAACGATCTTACCAGAATCTTGCAAGAGGATAAGACTGGATTTAGGGCGGAGACCACTTATGATCTCATAGCCTGTGATAGTACTTTCATTTGAGAGGTTCAGTGCGAAAACTTCTTTTCGCAACTAACCTCGCTCAGAGGTGGCATTGCCATACCAACGATTTCGCATCAGTCAGCTAAGGGGAAGATCCGTAACAGCAGGAATGCGTTGAGTTACATACAATGCTTCAACTTGCCTGTGTAGGTCATACAATGCTTCAACTTGTCTGTGTAGGTCATCCGATGCTTCGAGCTTACAGCAAGTGGGTGTCGCTGCCGAAACTGATGAACTTGATGTATAATCCTGCTTGCGTCAACATTGTAAAACTTCTTCAAAACCCTTTCAGAATTAATTTCATACATGGCCGCGGAAGTTTTCAGAGGTTGTCGGAGTATGTCGCTTGGAGGCGATAATCTTTCGCGTCATTCAATTGGAAGTTGCGTCAGATTTGATCGTCACTCAATGATTGTTGTGATTAACTTGATTGATAAAATTGATTGATTACTCTCTGTCCCTATTATGTTTTCTCAGATTGCTCTAGATATCCTATCTTGTGGCCCCCTGTCCTATGCTCTCCTTTCTGAGGGTTGCGCTGGTATTGAGCTAGCATGTTGCCGATAGCTTCCGAGTTGACCTAGATTCTGTTGATTGGCTTGCTTTGCCTGTGATCGCCGCGCTAGCCTTTCAGCAAGGGAGATCCTGATAAGACGATCATCCGGATAGCCCAAACCCCGAAAACCCTGGATTGCGCATCTCATCTGACAAATCGTGAGTACTAGTAACGTGTCCCACCACTCCTCGGGCCACCCCAGTCCTCGGGCCACCTACCCAAAATCAACGTTGTAAGCTTTCGAAAAGTAGTATTTGTATATAGCAGCTACAGTTAGAGTAACTCTACTATTTTTTTAAAGGCGATTAAGCGCATTGGCATGGAGTTATGGCTGATCGAAAAAAAGCTTGGCAGTAATTTTGGTGAGATAGCCCGAGGACTGGGGTGGCCCGAGGAGTGGTGGGACACGTTATACTAACTAACTAGACCACACAACTCTAAAAAGACTAGGAAAGCTTAATAGCTTGTAACCGAGTTGGTATATATAGATAGTAAGTCTACCAATCTTCTAACCTAGTCCTCTTACTAGTAGGTACTAGCCTAAATAGGCCTAGTCCCTTATAGCTAACGTATTTCCAGCGTCGAAGCGGTTGACACAGCTATCCTAACATTGATGCCTACGACAAAAATCTCATCAATCTTTCCATTTCTACTACCCCAGCACGGTTCACCAATGCTCAAATACTGTACGAATCTGAGATTTTATCTTCTTCCGCTCGAGATTTGATCGTGGCAGACTACCAATCTTCGTCTTCTCTTTCCCATCTCTCAATGAGTGTTCAGTTGTGCGAGGGATGCGAAGAGTTCAACTTCTATGATGCGGTGTTCCACTGGGATACGGTGCCGGAGAAATCCCTTGGCTTCTTCGATGAGATGTTCTCTAGAGCAGCCGTTGTACATTTTGCGATTTTGTCACTCGAGTTGCAATTCAGCGGCTTGACGGAATGCAAGATCTAACCACCTACAACGGCAAAGGGAAGCGGGCACGATGTTTCCTTGACTCTCACGGTAACTAGTCTGACTCGTGGTGGTTTAGCAACAGTCCGGGCATGTGCTTCTATCGCCACTTTTCCATCAGAATCGGAGACCAAAGCTTTTCCCATCGCGATGGCTTTCCAAAGGAGTTTCTTCTGCATCCATGCGCAGCTCCTGTACCGCAGTGGAGGAGCACCTTCGGAGAGAGCGCATGTGATTCTGTACCAAGGATGAGTGTCCGACAGGTGGACCCCCTCGTTGACCCAGGCATTGTGAGTGCGTGGGTTAAGCTCTGCAAAAGTCACCATGGAGAAGACTGCGAGCAGCCAGCATGGCTAACGACTGCGGGTTGGCCGTCTCAGTTACGACTGATTAATGTGAAGGAAAATCGCCTGGTATCCGGAGATGAATTCTTTGGTACGGACCATCCACGATATGTCACCCTTAGTTATGTGTGGGGACCCAACTCAACAATGGAACAAAAGGTAACAATGAAGACAAATGTGCTTGAACGCAGCCAGGTCGGGGCTCTTCTTAAGCTCAACCTTCCGCTAACGATTCAAGATGCGATGGGATTTGTCAATGATCTCGACAAGCGTTTTCTTTGGGTGGATGCTCTGTGCATTATTCAGGATGACAGGGTCGAGATCCAACAACGGATATCTTAAATGGACCTTGTATATGCGCGGGCGGAATTGACCATCGTTGCTGCGGGTGGTGACTCGGCGGAATCTGGACTACCATGATACCGAGTTCCCCACGTAGTGGAGCAAAGCTCTCTCTAAATATCAGAGGAGCTCAGTTTCACCACACTTCGAATGTTGACGAATATCAGCGTTGTCCCTGGATCGGTCGGGGCTGGACTTACCAAGAGAGTCTCCTTTCCAAACGAATGGTACTGTTATTGGACAACCAAATATTCTGGAGGTGTGAGAGCGAAGTGTGGGAAGAAGAAACGATTCGAGAGCCTCTCAACAAGATGAGAAATGATGGCAAGAAAGTCAAGAGTGCACGACCATTCAACCAGGGCGACGACCTCCGACCGACGAGCTACAGCCAAGACGAATCGAAATTTATGTTCTCGCACTTTCCCCAAACGGTAGTGCAGTACCAGAAACGCCATTTCAGCCCTAAAAACGAGGATGATGTTGTGAACGGAATCCAAGGGATTCTGAGGTGAATGGAGGATGTTTGCACAGACAAGTTTCACTGGGATCTGCCGCACAACAGCTTCGAGCAAGCACTACTTTGGCACCAAGGTTTCTGACCCCTACGAAGGAGAAGCTGTCAATGCAAGACAGTAGATGTCAAAGGAGAACCGGATAAAACTCCAATGCCGACGTGGTCGTGGATGGCCTGGGCTGGAGATATATCATGGCGTGGAACAACGCTCGTCCCCGATGACTACGTCGATACGCACGATCCGACGCTGACCCGATCTTCGACGCTCGAATGGTTTAAAGTGGGCAAAGACAAAACTCTACTACGCCTCGAGCGAAGGGTTAAACCAGAAGGCTTACCAGTTCCTCGATGGAAGGGACATCAGAGTCTCGTTGAGTCTGTGAGCACTGGTGACTTTTCGGACTCTGGCCACCCCATGGTGTGTACAAGTCACGCCCAGTTCAAAATTTTGAAGGATACAGCTCGAGGGAACCCGAACGAACTTGATGTTTTTGATCGCCATGCGCGCACAAGCCGATACTACAAATACCTCGCGCTCGATGACTCTAATCGTACCGTCGGGACGATGTACCGATGAGAACAACCTGCCTCAGGGCATGATGATCTAGAACCAGCGGAGTATGAATTCGTATTGATCGCTGAATTTGGAAGAACTGAAGGGTATATTGAGCCACGCAAAGAGTTGGAGCCAGTGCAGCAACCCCGATTGCCGTCACCCCGAAAAGGATTTCGAAAGCAGCTTTTTCAGCCTACCAAGCGACAATTCTCGAGCTCAAGCAAGCCGAAGGAGCAATAGTTTGTAGAGAGCGTCCCATCTACTCCTGAGCCTGAGTTAGCTGCTTTCATGGACATAAGAAAACTGAAATCCACACGGTGCCGGTCGATATAAAGTACGAGCTTGATGTAATGCTGATAGAATGGAATGAAGACTGGTCTGTAGCGTATCGCGTAGCGATATTTTCAATACTGGAGGATGAATGTATGTTGATGAAGCCAGAATGGAGGGTAATAACCTTTGGCTGACCAGATCAACCAGGGTCGAACTGTTAAAGGAGAGAGGGCTGGGGATGGAATACTTCGAACTCTCCATCGCTAGCAAGGAGGGTGGCCCGCCCGCTTCGGTCACGCCCTTTGCGCGAGAGGCGTTATTTTCTAGCATCGATGAAGAAAGAGTTTGGGACGGGTATTGTTACCACCAGGTACCATGTACTGGAGGTAGTGCTGTGCGCGCCAAGAGATTTCGGGGGAGATCTACTCCGAGAAGTTGCCCTTTTGTCGTAATACGGATCGCATCGAGTTTCCGAAAACTATCCGGACGGTGCAGATGGGAATGCCACTCACGAAAATTCGTCGATTTAGGCTTATTTATATCTTTACAGTCCGTTTGTCTCGGCACTTTGCATATTCTTCGTCACTTTTGAATAACTAGCGTCCCAAAATGAGCGCATCTGAGACCCATTCCAGTCCTTCAAAACCGACAATCCAGGCCCTCGTTGACGCCGCAACCACCACAATCAACTCTATTCCTGTCTCCGATACCTACAGCGTTGCCTCCGCAGCTCTATCCTCAGACGGCCGCATCTTCACAGGCGTAAACGTTTTCCATTTCACAGGCGGTCCCTGTGCTGAATTTGTCGCGCTCAGCAATGCCGCTGCTAATGGCGCAGCGGACAAATTGACCCATATCGTTGCCGTGGGGAATGAGAATAGGGGTGTGATTCCGCCTTGTGGTAGATGTAGGCAGATGTTGTTGGATCTGTGCCCGGGGATTCGGGTTATTATAATGGGCGAGGTTCAGGATGATAGTGAGAAAGGAATAAAAGAATTGAAGGTTGTGCCAAATTGCGAGCTATTGCCGGGGGCCTATAGGATTGCCGATTATCCGCGAGAGGCTATAGGAAAGGAGTAGTGTGGATGTGAAGATAATTTTGGAAGGATTGCACAATTTTAGGATGATGTGGAAATAGATTTTGGGTAGAGATTTGGCTTGTCATTCTAATGCTACAGAATCTCTCGAAAAGGGACTCAAAAGAATGGTTACATTCGAGACGCCGGAGTAAAGGCTGCCGGCAGAGATCTCCCGCTCCGTTGGGCGGGCATTGAGCGGCTTGTTGCTGTTGACTTTGTCGCATCCTCCGATTTCTACACAACATATCCTTCGGTCCTCCCAAAGCCACAACGTTCATTGAGGCCTTGTTGGCTTTGGTATTGTTGCGTTATCTTCCAAGGCATCATTCCCCCCCCAAAGCCCTCGCCCAACAAGACGTTGTTTTCTTTGCGACGAGCTTCTTTAGTCGGGGCTTGTTGTTCCTTGTTGTCCTTCTATTGTAGCGAGCGACGGCTCATGTTAGTATCCGTACATTGAAGCGGCCGAGGGACAAGGGGGGGTAGGGCGCAGCTATGCCCGGTGGGCAGGCGTGGCAGACAAGCCGACACGACGCAGAAGTGAACTTTTACTTATTAATCTATAATACCGGGCCAGTTACAAATAGAAAGAAAATTAGATTAGTTAGTAATATAAGCTCTCTTATATCTGCTGTTTTTCTTCTACTTAACTATAGTTAAAACGAGATCCTACTACAGCCAACAATTAGGCTAGCTAAGACATCATTCGGCCTATGAATTACAAGTACTATTGCATACTTCTTCTCTCTACAAGCAAAATTCTATCCGAGGACGCCTAAAGCGGAGCAAGCTCAAACTAACAAAGGAGACTAGATTGCGGCAAAAGGCGGGTAATGCCGAAGTGATGCCTCGCACTAACTGAAAGCAGGGAAGTGCGCTCTAGAGTGCCAAAAATTTGCATCGTCGAAGGAAAATATCAATTACTGGCCTGTTCTCACGCCATGCCTAGACATGCCACGCATTATGAGTGGTCAACAATCAGCTGCGGCACGAGTACCAACCGCTTAGTTCCGATCAAAATCCTACCGAAATACCGCAGACGACATACATTAGGTGTAACCACACGAATCATGAGCTCCTCTTCACGAACGCATTCTAGAGAAACTCTACCAGCGAAGCAACCGTGTGGCGGTCCATGCGTGCGAGCCAATTCATGGATATAATGACGTGCTCCGGATAGTGTTGACGAGAATTTTGCGACCCACCAGAGATTTATTTCATGTTATTATAATGCGGGCTTGTCGTGGCCAACATGTTGCTGTTGTCTGCGCATACGCCTCTCCAATTTCTCTATTGATTTGCCATGTTCAACCATAAACAGGATATCGAGGACTATGCCAGTTCTGTTCATCATCCTAATGACCAGCCCATCCTCGAGCCGCAGCTCAATGTAGGAGGCCATGGTGCGACGCAACGGCGTCTGCAAAATTACCATGTTACCATGATTGGGTTCTGCTCTGGCATAGGCACCGGTCTTTTCATTGGAACAGGTGCTGCATATGCGAACGCTGGGCCAGCAGGTCTGTTGCTCGCGTATACCATTGTTGGGAGTGTGTTGTGGTGTGTTATGCAAAGTGTCGCCGAGCTGGCTACTATGGTTAGTAGACTGCAATTTCTAACTAGTGATTTTACTTACTCCCAGCTAGATACCTACAGCTGGTTCATTCCCCCACTTTGCGACCCGTTTCATTGACCCAGCAGTCGGTTTCTCTTTGGCCATCAGTTATGGATATTGTTACACCATTTCGATCGCGGCCGAGTGCTCAGCGTCAGCCATCCTTGTCAGTTACTGGACAGACTTGACTCCTGCCGTGGTCATCACGATCAGTCTCGTCCTCATCCTTGCAATCAATCTTATGAGTGTGCGATTCTTTGGCGAATCTGAGGTCATCGCAGGCGCCATCAAAGTCGCCTGTTTCCTAGGTCTCGTCATCGTGTCTATCGTCATCACGTCTGGGGGCGCGCCAAACGGCCAAACAACTGGATTTCGATATTGGCACAATCCAGGAGCCTGGAACGATTATAACGGGGTCACGGGGCCCACGGGCCATTTTTTGGGATTCTTGGCTGCTTTTGTGAACGCTTCGTTTTCGTTCATTGGTGTTGAGGTTGTGGTCATTACGGCAGCTGAGAGTATGGATCCACACGTCGCCATTCCCAAGTCTGCTAAACGAGTTACGTACCGTATTGCACTCTTCTATATCCTGGGTGCTCTCCTCATCGGTCTTATCGTCGACCCTAGAGATCCAGGACTCGTTTCTGGCACTGGAAACGCTAATTCTTCACCCTGGGTCATTGCCATCAAACAAGCTGGAATCGTTGCTCTTCCTTCAATCGTCAACGCCTGTATCCTGATATCTGCCTGGTCTGCGGGTAACTCATACTGCTGGGTCGGATCTCGCATGATTGTTGCCATGACCACCGATCGCCAGCTCCCCCAATTCTTTGGTCGCACCTGGAAAAATGGTGTCCCATACGTGGCAGTAATCGTAGCATGGCTTTTCGACCCCTTGGCCTATCTGAGTCTGGGAAGTGGCGGTGCCGCACAGGCTTTCAGTTGGTTGGTGAATCTGAGTACGGTGGCCGGACTGATTGCTTGGGCAACTTTGGCTTTCTGCTACATTCGCTTCCACGCGGCGATGAAGACGCAAGGAGTCAGCCGGGACAGCTTGCCGTGGAAAGGTCCATTCCAGCCATTTACAGCTTGGTATGGGTTCATTGGGGCGACGATCATCACATTGATCACTGGCTTCCCTGTCTTCTTGAAAGGGAACTGGAGTACTCCAAATTTCATTGCTTCGTATATCGGAATACCCATTTTCATCGTCCCAATTATCGTCTGGAAGTTGGTGTACAAGACGAAGGTCAGTTTGTGTTGCTTTGCCTTGAAGAATCTTTGCTAACGTTTGATAGTTTGCTCGTACGAGTACTATCGATCTTTGGTCCGGACGTCTTAAATAGACTTAAATTGACTATGTACAATATTTTAGTTTAGTCAAGCCGGTGCCAGATTTTTCTACTGTATGACCTGTGGTAGCCCTGATGTTCGCCGCTTCTGCCTAATTGCAATACTTTGTTCTAGTTACAACAGAGCCCAAGAGAAGATAATTCTCGCATCGGGGAGAAAGAGTAAGGAAAGCATCAACTCAACTCCTCAATCTAATTACCCAACCACGTGGAGGGTTTTGCTATGATCCAGCCCTTCAATTTCTACCCTCGGACAAACCATCACACCACATCACCGCAGATCTCGTATCCCTGCATACATTCTCCCAACCCGCCAAACCCATCCTGAACCACTTTCCGACCCGCAACCTCCACCGCAAACTTGAGTTTGTCCTCCAAACTACTGTCCGTAAACATCGTCATGCAAAATAAAAACCCCGCAATGAACGTATCGCCCGCTCCAATCGTATCAACAACGTCTCTTCTATTGCACACAGGAGGCCGCCACGCCTTTATCTCCGCCCACTCTGCATCATCCGGACCACATGATTTCACCGCCGCGGCGCCCAAGCTACCCCACGTACACACCATGACCACAGGCCCATCCCGACGCGACATGTTAGCAACCTGTTCTTCTAAGAATTGCGTGGCACCACCCTCCTTCTGCGCATAACACTCCGCCCAATCCTTCGAAAAAAACACAACATCCGCATACGGAATCGCTTCTGCCATGACCACGCGCTCCGGCTTCTCGCACTCGACGCTAATCACCAGTTCACGCGGCGCATATTCGCCGCGTGCCTGCCGGATGCACTCGAGTGTGACGGCAGGATTGCGGCCTTCGAAGTGGAGCCACGTTGTGCGCAGCGGCGACATTACCCCGGAACACACGACGTCTCGCAGCGCGCTGATGAATTCCGCGGCCGTCATTTCAGGGAGATCGCTCGAGTGGCTGACGATTGTGCGGGACGCATTTTGCTTGCTTTGGATGATGAAGCTTGTTGGAGCGTGTTGGTGTTCAGGCCGGAATGGGCCTTGGAGAGAAACGTTGGGGAGCGAAGCGCGGATATTTCTTGCGTCCTCGGAGTGCTCATTTGGGAGGACTGCGATGAGGGAGAGCTTGGTTGGGCTTTTGGTGTGGTAGTGAGTGAGGAGGTCGGAGAGGACTTGGAGCGTGTTGCCGGTGTTGCCGCCGCGTCGTCGGGTCACGGTTTCGGCGCGGAGTTTGCTGTCTTCATGGGGGAATTGGGGAACGCTAGGTATGGCCGTTGGTATGAGGCTAGTATGGTGGAAGGGGGTACGTACGTGAATATTGTGTCTTGGTACACTGCGCCTACACAGACGATTTGAATGATGGTTTCATCTGGCATTGCAAGTGATGGATTGAGGTGTCTTGATAGTTGAAAATGGTGAATAAACGGTTGAGCTACTGGTGATTTAAATGCGTATGCTACAGTAGAGACGGGTTATGAATGTGATCGAGTGGCACAGCTGATGAAAGCCCAGGCAAGAACATCTCAAGCACATGAAATGTTTAGTTTGGGAGTTTGTTCACTTATATGTCACCTACATTGATGGGGCCATTCGATGTAGAGAGAGGAAGCTTAGTCGCGTGTTCACGGAAGTTGGGCCATAAAAGTGGGGCATGCAAGCTTGATGGACCTCTTGTAGCTAGCACTCGGACCAAAGCTACATGTATCATGCTAGAGTCCTTCAGAGCCCCAAATAATGAATACCCCTATAGGCCATGAAAGCCAACTAAGATGCTATATCCCAACATCTCATAACCCAGCCCAGCCTATCCACTTTCAGCCATATTCCCCAAGACATAGTAAAAGATTGGCAATCGGCAACACATGGCACCAGCAAAGCATACTCGACATAACCGACTTTTGCATTCCAACAAAGAACGTCCACACTAATCTCTGCACCCCCCCCCCCCTAGGCGTGGTATACTAGTAATAAATGAGCGTAAAAAAGCCCTGGTATCTCAAAAAAGCACTCGCTCAAAACGCCAAGCCAAGTCAAATCCCATCCCATCAATACGCTGTCCCAGTATGTTGCTTCCCCTTCCCAGTTTGCGAAATGAACTCGTCGTAGTCCGAGACAGGACTAACCCTATCATGCGGCGCAGCAGTCGCTGTGCCATTATAATAACCGCCCTGCATAGGCTGTAAGTGATTGTAGTGACCGCCTGCGCCGCCCTCGAGGTCGTACGCCGTTCGCGTGATGGGTGTCATTGGGGATTTGAGGCCGCCGACTGTTCCGGGGGTGCGGGGTAGTTGTTGGAGTTCCCACATGTGCTGCCATTGCTCTTCGGCGGACATTTCGTTGTCGACGGGGGAGTTAGCCCATTTTTCTTTTTCAGCTTTCTTTTCGGCTTGTTTTGTGACGTGGGCTTGGCGAGCAGCGGCGGTGGGGATGAGCGAGTAGATTGTGAGGATTAGAAAGCAGGTGTAGATTGCGCTAGATGGTGTTAACTTTCAATGTGGCTGTAAGCGCACTGGTTGGTACTTACAGCATGATGATGCTGACAGCGAAGGAGCTCTTGGCTTGCATGCAGTATTGCTGGTTTATCTTGTCCTCCACGATGTTGCAGCCTTTTGTCAGGTACCATGGGGCACCTTTGTTCTGATGTTCAGGATCGATGAGATCGGGCGCGGTCTGCATATGGATTCCGTATGCCCACAGGCTGAGTAAAGTGGCGTGGAGCATGAGCGAGAAGATTGGGTAAAAGACCTTGAGGAACCACATGGTTACTTTGAGCAACCAGAAAAACATGCACACCACGCCAATGACTAGATGGAACTGTGTGTTGCTGAGTGGTCGTTAGCGAGTGGCGTTGCGCAAGAATTATGACGTTTTGTGCATCGCACAAAAGCAGCTGAACAGAACCAAAAAGACGCTTACTAGCTACTCCATACGACAGGTATAACGACAGGTCGATAATTCGCGTAAGCATATAGTACAAAAGACGGGTGCGAGTTGAAGCCCATTTCCCCACCCAGTCTCCAGAGGATTGTGCGATACAGATTGGGCGATGCGATACCGAACAGGGCGAGATTTGCAACGGTAAAGGGAAGCTCAAAGATCATGAGGAAGTACACCACGCGGTAGAGTCGCCATATCCGTGGAATAAAAAATCGTGCCATGGCGGGCAAGGCGGAGGCTGGTGTGCGATATCAGACGGGCGGCGATGTTAGCCAGGATCGCAAGGACGGTGGGGACAGCGATGTGGAATGCGCTGCTCAGCGGAGAGCAGGGCGCAATGCGATCGAGTTTGCGATGTCGATGGGAGTCAATCGATGAGGATCACTTCGAGATATGTGTGCCGGGGCGGCCCTCGTTCTTAACAACCGTTAGTCGCAAGCCGGCGCAAGTGACTGAGGGGGCGAGAGAGCATTTGCAGGCGCTGAGTGGCACACCCATCCTGCGCTATCACACAGCTTGTAAGGTGTGATAGCCAATGAGATGTGCAGCATGCGGGAGCTAGACAGTCTGTTCCTTGCGCAATCCTGGTCCATGTAAGCGAACACAGTTGGTTAATATGTCTCGATTAGGCAATTCAATATAGGATATCTCCCGCGTCAATGGGTTGGGTAGGCGTGCGATTCGGTGTGGTAGTACAGCATAGTACTCTGCGAAGCAGATATTAGGACTTGTCTGTTGAGCGCTTGTTGAGCAGCACAGTCAGATTGCATGGATAATTGCTAGGAATTCGGGGTCGCTTGTTGATCGTCATTGTCATGCCCGGCATTTGTGGGTCGCTGTCAATTCCTGCTCGGATTTTTGCCATGCAGATGGGCGCCTAACATCCATGTGGGGTGAGCATCGCACCTGCTAAGCGCTTCGTGCCGCAACGCACATGGTAGTCGACTGATCTGGGATCGAGAGACGCGAACATGGAAGATAATTTATTAGCAGCCAGTTAGAGCGTGGCTCTGGATTATGTAACGATATTATTATTACCACCACTTCTCACACAACACTCGATCATCAGCAACATCCTGTTGCTCTTTGAGGAACTGAACAATTTCATCCGTGAAGTCTGGCGGCCCGCAGACGTAGAAAACAGTCGATTTCGCCTCAGCCTTGTTGCCGACTGCGCTTGACAGCGCAAGGTCATCAATGCGATGCGTCCATGCAGTGACGGGCACTTCTGTTTCTGAGTCAATCTGCGGCAAGGTCAAAGACATCAGTGGTTGTATGGGGGCTTCTCCTCTCTTCCCGATCTCGGTCCCGTCCCATGTTCCTGTGAAGAACAGCTCAACGCGATCTTTGGTTCTCTCGAACCGGGGCATCCGGAAGAGATCTAGGATACGAGGGAGGAACAAGACCTCGGTCGGGCCCGTTTGGTGGGAGGGAACCTTGGTGGAATACAAGAGGCGCACTTCGAGGTTAGGGTAGTTTTCGTTGATGTAGGAGAGCATCGACATGATTGGGCTGTCACATGATTAGTCCCGCCAAATGCACCCTCCTTGTTGCCAGCAGCAAACCTACTTTATGCCGACGCCACCCGCTATGAACATGGCGCGTTTGATCTTGCTTACGTCGAGACCAGGAGGGGGCCAGATAAAACTACCCCCCACGCGTACCTTTACCTCCTTGCCCTGAATCTCTTCTGGTGACTGCCACAACCAAGCAGCAGGCGGGTTTCCAGGGCTTTTCTGTATGGCGAGCTCGAAATATGGCTGGTGGTCGGAATCGGCATGTGGTAGCGCATCTCGGGGCGAAGAGGTGATGGTAAATCCACCGGCTTTTTCAACGTCAGGGACGAAGACATCAAGCCATTGGCCCGGAAGAAACTTGCCTCAGCCATCAGCACATGTTGAGAGCAAAAAGGGTGCTGATAGTACGTTGAGGCCCGCTGTATCTTTGATGGTGAATCGGAATGTCTTGATCCGATTGTTAACCTGTGTCACGTTTGCAATAGTGGCAGTATGGATTTCATTTTGGCGAGGTTCCGTTGCGGTCCGTTCGAGATGATTGATTCTGGCCTTGGTTGCTTTGGCTGACCTGGGCTGGGCCGTGCTGCTCAGTGAAGCTCTGCGCATGAAGGCGGATCTGAGGGTAAATTGTTGGTGAAGAAGACGAGCAAGCATAGCGTTACATGATGGTGAGCACAGCGGATTGTTAAGTGGTGTAGAATAGGGAAAAACTGCGTTAGTGGGCACGGTGGGGTTTGGTGGTGTAGGAATTCTAGGACGATCTCCGCGAAGCTTGGAGCTTAGACTATTGAAGATGACGCGTTAAACGGACCGCGGCATAACGTTCTGTGCTGAAAGGCTGGCAGCACAAACCAAACCCCACTGATCATCACGCTTCTTCATCGACAACCCCTGTGTTTTTCTTCTGCATTGTCAATTCGGCATCTCAGCCGAGCGGCATAGATCACATCATATATCATGTCTACTGAGGAGGGATGGCACACGCTGGCTGATGGCCAGAAACTGTACACCAAGACTTGGAAGACCGCCGAACCAGCAAAGGCACGGCTGGTCTTCATTCATGGCTTCTCGGATGCAAGTCTTCTATACCCTCTGCGTCGCATTTTGAACTGACCTAATTTGCAGCATAGTGAGCATCGCGCATGTGAAAGAGTCGGCCCATCTAACGCACTTCAGTCAACACGTACGACAACTTCTTCACAACGCTGGCTAAGAATGGCATTGAGGTCTACACATATGACCAAAGGTACCTCCCGAGGTGCTGCTCCAACTTGACTTATGTTGACGCTTCGCAGAGGATGGGGCAGATCTGTAACCAAGCCATCTGAACGTGGCCACTCCGGGCCGACCACCAAAGTCCTTGATGATATCACATCTTTTATAAGGACAGTGATACCAAGCCCTATTCCCTTGTTCCTGATGGGTCATTCCATGGGAGGAGGCGAGGTTCTCTGCTATGCTGCGCAGGGGCCCAGCGAGATTCGCCATCACATTCGCGGGTACCTCCTCGAATCGCCTTTTGTCGACTTCAACGCCAAGTCGAAACCGAATTCTGCGACTGTCTTCTTTGGCAAGCTCGCAGGCAAGCTGCTGCCACGCAGACAATTGACAAACAAGCTGGACCCCAAGCTCGTGAGCCGCGATGCAGAGGTGTGCAAGCGGTTTGATGAGGACGAGCTTTGCCATGACACTGGCACGCTTGAAGGGCTTGCTGGGCTGCTCGACAGAACTGCTCAATTAGCAAGTGGCAAGATCAATATTCCAGCTGATGCTGGAGAGGGTGGGGTTGCGAGGATCTGGATTGGCCATGGTGATGCAGATGGCATTACGGATTATGCTGCGACCAAGCGACTGGCAGATGCACTGCAAGTCAAGGACAAGGAGTTCAAGACGTATGCTGGGTACTTCCATCGACTGCACGATGAGCCAAGCCCGCACAAGGAGGTGTTTATGGAGGATGTTGTCAAGTGGGTGCTCGCCCGGTCGATTGAGCCTGTGCAAGTGGGCGAAGGAGCGAAGCCAAAGCTTTGAGCAGCCAGAATGCAATACCCGAAGATAGTAATTATAGCACGTCAATGAAGAATCGGTGTTTGTGTGCGCGCGAAATTGTCGGAAGCGGCCGGGGCCCATCCTGGTCTTTTACGCGGCGCGCCCCACTCCAGGGCCTGAACAGCAGGTGTAGGCGGTGATGCGATGGAAGCTTGATCACCTAGCCAGGAACGGCAACGGGCAAGCAGAGACATGGGAGGCTCAAAAACTAGACAGACGCAGCAGCTGGCCTTAGGCCTCGCAAGCTCCTTTGCCGGACGCGCCTCCATGTGCACCAAGCTGCTGCGCTTCCGCAGACAAGATGGCCTGTCGGTCTTTAGCCAGCTCCAATGTCTTGCACTGCCGAATGGGCCACGTAGTAGCATCACTGTCACTGCCGCCTTGCACCGCGCTCCCTCGGTGCTCACCCAGCAGCGTGTACGCGTCCTGCGAACGACCTCATATGCAAAAGGCGTGCAGTACCCCCGGACTGCCGCCCTGCCTCTTAACTGGGCCTCGACAGTGCACCGCATGCGACACGCTTCTGCTTCCGCCATGACGACCCAAACACAGACGCGTGCCAAAACCGGGCACTCGCATTCGCACCACCACCACCATCATGATAACACCTTTCTTACGTCCAAAAACAAGAGCGACGCTGGCGTACGCATCACGCGAATTGGCCTCTATGTCAACCTGGGCATGGCCGTGAGCAAAGGCGTTGGTGGCTACGTGTTCAATAGCCAGGCACTGCTCGCCGATGGCATGCACAGCTTGACCGACCTTGTCAGCGATGTTCTCACCCTTGCCACCATCGGCTGGTCCCTGAAGCCGCCGTCAGAACGCTTTCCAAGCGGCTATGGAAAAGTTGAGAGTTTGGGTGCGCTGGGCGTCAGCGGCATCCTGCTGGGCGGAGGCTTCCTGATGGGCTGGGCAGCTCTGATATCGCTGTGCCAGCAGTTCTTTCCTCAAGCCGCCGAGACCGCAGCGCACTTGGGACTGCTACCCCACGGCCACGGACACCACCATGGCGACGGCGACCTGGGACCCAACATGAACGCTGCATGGCTTGCTGCGGGCTCCATTGTGATCAAGGAGTGGCTGTACCGAGCCAGTAAGTGCTGCGCGTCTTTTCTGGACCTCAATTGCTAATATCATCTTCAGCGCTCAAAGTCGCCAACGAACGCAAATCCGCCGTCCTCGCATCCAATGCGTACCATCATCGAGTAGACTCTCTCACTGCCTTCGTCGCGCTCCTCCTCATTACCGGCTCCAATTTCCTCAATAATGCGCAGTGGCTGGATCCAGTTGGCGGCTTGGTTATCTCGCTCATGGTCGTGCAGGCTGGCTGGGGCAATACCAGAGAAGCCTTGTACGAATTGGCCGACGCAGGCGTGGATGACGAGATGAAGGACAAGGTGCGAGAAATAGCCAGCAAGGCCCTAGAGGGTATGACCACCGCATCCGACCCAATCAACGTGCGCGCCATTCAGGGCGTCAAGGCCGGTCAGAACTACCTGATGGATATCGAGCTCGGGGTGCCGGCTAGGTGGACCCTTGTACAGACGCGTGCAGTCGAGGACGTTGTTCGCGAACGTGTAGGCGCAAAGGTGCGTGGAGTAAAGAAGGTTCGCGTACGGTTCGTCAGCAACACAGCCAGCGATCCAGACTTCCTTGACGAGTTCATTCCTGGTGATCCATTCGCAGCAGATGCAACTCCCGAGGAAGCCCATGATCACGACCATGACCACAAGCCCGGTAACAGTACCGAAGGTAGTGTGAGGAGAAGGCAGTAGTTTCCTATTTCGCAAATGTACATACAAGAGGGCATGGCGTATGGGAGTTAGGATGGCTATCTGGACTGAACAGTGTTCCTCGCATTTAAACACCCTGGAAGAGGAGTCTTGGTTACTTTCACCGCATACCCTACATTGTTACAGTACTGGTATTCAATATGGCGACATTGCAAGTAAATTCTCCGAAAATAAAAATATTTTTCCAACGCCGCAAGCGGAAAATTTGATGGAGTACAAATACACAGCTCGATTTAACCGCAATCCAATTGTAAGCACGACCTTCTGCAGGCACGACCGGTAAAATAGAGTTATGTAGCTATTTGTCAATGTGGGGACTGTGCTAGCGCGCCGTGCAAAAGGATTATTGAGGCTGATAAACACCACCGGATGCTTGCTGGGTGTTTGTTATGTTTCGCCGTCTTTGCCACATCTTGAGATCGAGTCTACCACCGTCTCCATCATATTTCGACCATGGCTAACCAGTATCTTGGTTTCGACCTAAGCACTCAGCAGCTCAAAGGTGAGGAATGCCCCGCCAAAGCTGCCCCACCATACTTCACCATCAACTGATGCGCCCATGCGGTCACAGGAATTGTGGTTGGGTCTGACCTGAAACTTATCCATGAGGCAAAAGTTGACTTTGACGCCGATTTCTCCAAGTATGGCATCCACAAGGGCGTCCTCACCAATCCTGCCGAGGGCGAAGTCTTTGCACCTACCGCACTCTTCCTGGAGGCTATTGATCTGGTCTTGCAACGATTGAAAGACCAGGGTGCCGACTTGTCTAAGGTACAGGGTATCTCTGGTGCAGGTATGCAGCATGGCACTGTGTTTTGGAGTAAGGATGCAGAGTCACTGCTTGCGAATTTGGACGCGAGTAAGACATTGGTAGAGCAGCTTGGAGGTGAAAAGAAGAGCGCATTCAGTCACCCTTTCAGTCCGAACTGGCAGGATGCTAGTACACAAAAGCAGTGTGAAGGTTTTGACGCCGCACTGAATGGCCCAGAGAATCTGGCAGAGGCTACTGGTAGCAGTGCTCACCATGCATGTTCTCCCTTTCCCTCAGTGCTCCCATACTAACATACATGGCAGCGCTTCAGTGGCCCTCAGATTGAACGTTTTCGAGAAAAATACCCCGAAGCTTACGCAACGACCTCACGCATCTCCCTTGTATCTTCCTTCGTTGCATCGATCTTTCTCGGCAAGGTAGCCCCTATTGACATCAGCGACGTCTGCGGCGCCAATCTCTGGGACATCAAAAACGGCCGATGGCACGACGACCTAGTCGCCCTTGCAGCAGGAGGCCCATCCAACCTCGACGACCTCAAAGCAAAACTAGGAGACGTCCCCCAAGACGGAGGAGCCAGCTTCGGCACCATATCCCCCTACTTCAGCAAACGCTACGGCTTCCCAAGCACAACCCAAATCATCGCCTTCACCGGCGATAACCCGTCCACCATCCTTGCCCTCCCCCTCCACACCTCGGACGCCATCGTCTCCCTAGGCACCTCCACCACCTTTCTCATGTCTACCACCCAATACAAGCCTGACCCCATGTACCACTTCCTCAACCACCCCACCACCCCGGGCAACTACATGTTCATGCTCTGCTACAAAAACGGTGGCCTTGCCCGCGAACAGGTCCGCGACGCAATCAATGCCGCCTCCGACTCCAAACCCTCCTCCTGGGACACCTTCAACTCCACCGCCCTCTCCACCCCACCCCTCGGCCGCCTCACCCCAACCAGCCCCGCCCGCCTCGCCCTCTTTTTCCCCCGCCCGGAAATCGTGCCAAATGTCGCAGCCGGCACCTGGCGCTTCACCTACGCCGCAGACATCCTGTGCCCCGTTACCCACCCAGACCCCACATGGCCCATCCCCACTGCCGACGCCCGCGCCATCCTCGAATCCCAGCTCCTCTCGCTGCGTCTGCGCTCCCGGGCCCTAGTCGCGCCGCAAGGTGACTTGCCTGCGCAGCCGCGCCGGATTTACATGGTGGGTGGCGGCGCGGTTAACCCTGCGATTGCGGAGTTGGTTGCGCAGGTGTTGGGCGGGAGCGAGGGCGTGTATAAGCTTGAGATTGGCGGCAATGCGTGTGCGCTTGGGGCGGCGTATAAGGCGGCGTGGGGGGTGGGCCGCGGGGCGGGAGAGACGTTTGAGGATTTTCTGGAGGCGAGGTGGGATGAGGGGAGTTTTGTGAGGAGGGTTTGTGAGGGGTACAGGAAGGGGGTTTGGGAGGGGTATGGGGAGGTGTTGGGGGGGTTTGAGGGGGTAGAAAGAGAAGCTGTTAAAGAGAAGGGGCATGCGTACATGTTCTAGACGGGAGGTATCAATGGCGGTGAGGATACATTAGGTTGTGTCCACTGTGTCATTCATGTATTCACAAATCGATATATATATATATACATACACACACACCCTCTCCTCCTCATCATCATCCATCCGCGTTCAAACGCAGTAAAAAAGGGGGTATCGTATTCTTCATACACCATGCACGGCCCACCCATGCATCAGGACAAAACGCCGTATTTTTGAAGAATCAGATAAAGAAGAAAAAGAAGATGAAGAAAGCCGAGAATATGCTTGAGCTATACATTTTTTGCGGGAAAACGCCTGTTGATGCATAAAAGTGGTGGGATGCAAGTGACAGCCTAGATGAGGAGGGGCACGCCAAGGGCGACAGCGCTAAGACTAGTCTCGCGACTATCTTCGCTGGCTCTTGTCTTGCTCGCAGTGTCTGCTTTGACGTGGGCAATACCAGTTGGTGAAGGAGGGCCCGAGTCGTCGGCAGACTGGGATGCGGAAGGCGCGAGGTCCTCGCCAAAAGCGATGGGGGCAATGGAGTCGTCTGTGGCAGCGCGGACGGGGGAGCTGGGGCGTGTGGGTGCGACGGCGACGGCGACGGGAATAGGCTTGGTGGCGGTTACACATGCAGGTCGCTTAGGTCTGGGGAAGTTGTGGGCGTCGTAGCGGGGCGGGTGGGGTACGTATTCGACGAGCATGCGTTCTTTAACGCTGATGCGCATACGCTTGCCGTCGCTGAATACGGTGTCGCTTACGCGGGGCGAGGATGCAAGTAAGATGGGGGCACAGCGTCGGCGGTAGCGAAGTGTCTGGGCAGAACTTGGCCGCAGCCTCTCCGCGTTTTTGCGGTCTGCACTCGAAGCAGGGCGATCTTCTTCTTCGTCATCCTGCGAAGACGACACCCTCGCTAACGAGTGCCTTGCCGATCGCGAGGTGGGGAAACGGACATCGTCGGGGTCAAGGTCGTCGATCTCCAAGTCAGCCGTTGTTGTCGACGCGGTTTGCCCTGGTTCCCGGGACCCAGCCAGATGCGGGTAAAGTTGGCGGATAATCTGCTCTTGCTGCGCAATGATGCGTCGGCCAGCTTCTAGATTTGAGAGGTTATCGATGTTATCCCCAAGCTGGACGCTATCGAAAATACGCTGCCGCCTGCTTCGGCGTGGGAGACTGCGATAACGGGGCTCACTGCGGTCCTCGAGCGGAGAGCTAATGTCAATGGCGGCACAGAGCGATTCAGTCCAGGTGAGCATGCTTTCCTGGGTGGTGGCGCAGATGAGGAATTGCTCCATCTCCAGACGCAGGCGGATCACGTGTTCGCGGACGGGCTCAAACAGCTGAGGGTCCGACTCGTAGAGCTTCTGGCGAGTTGCCAGCGGGAACAGGTGAGCGAGCGGGGATCTGGGGATTAAGGCAGTTTTTTTGAAGTCGGATGCAACGCCAACCTCGGCATGTTGCAGCGTGTAGGAGCGGATTAGACGGCCTGGCGTGGGGTTGCGGTTCTTGCTGAGGAGGCTAGGGTTCTTGACGCGGTGGATGCTCAATTGGGTACCTCGGAGAACAACATAGGCATCGTACCACTCACGATTGGCAGCCACTCGGAAGGGCGAGGATAGCTCTGGGCGCACGCCAACGACGCCGCCTAGGTCAATGGTGCATGAGTAGGCGGGCGGCAGAGGGTTGGTGACGGCGAAGTCTGCTTCTGCTCTTGCCTTCTCTTCCAGATGCTTTAGCGTACTAGCGTCAATTGCGCGGGCGTAGGTTGGTGGGGCGCCAATGGGAAGCTGGGCATGTGTATGGTAGGTGTTGTGGTAGCCATAGGTGGGTGGAGCAGCCTGGGAAGCCGACGTGGTGGATGGCCGTGCCCGGCGAGGCTGTGAGAGTGTTTCTGCAGAGTCCATGGTGGGTGAGTTGTCGTGTGAAGGGGAGGAAGGTTGGAATCGCAGCAAAGAGGCCAGCCCAGGCAGCAAATAAGAGAGTGGCCAGGGGCGATGTTTGCAGCGCGAACACGAATTAGGGCTTGTTTGTGGAATCCGAGGGCACACGAAAGCGGTGCATGGAGGAGACGCTGCGTGCAGTGGCTTGCCTCTGCTTGGGTACGGAAACGGAAGCAGAGCTCACTGTGCGCGTCGTTTGTTTTGCGCAACCAAGCAACCAAGCAATCCAGGGCAGATGGCTGGCAATTGATGGTTGTTTCTGGCGGCAGAGAGGGAGAGAGTCAGAGAAAGATTGGCCTGAGAGTTGGCCTGGGAGTTGGCAGGCCAGGGCGGCAGAGGTGGCTCCTGCGTCTACTTGGTGAGGAGAGTGAACGGGCCAAGTGAGTCGGGAGGAGGTAATCAGCGTGCGTAGTTGCGGCGAGTCAAGAGGTGAGAATGCTGAAGCGCCTGGCGGTTCTTGTACGAAGTGGCGGCCCTTATGTGAAGCGGCAGTTCTTGTATGCAGAGGCAACGCGGGAGCCGCCGCATGATGCGGTGGTGTGAAAGGCATTATTTAACGTTGTCCCATGGCTTGACCGTCTGCAACTATCAGCAATAGCATCAGCTGCCACCAAAGCTAGCCAACGCCGACACAAGCGAGCCCAGACAGGGGCCCCCCCCGACCAGAAGCCCACGTTCCAGATCTCTCCACCCAGCCTTGACTGTCTCGCACTTCTGCCTGCCGTCTCCTGTGTATCTGCATCGCATCTGCCCGTCTGCATCTGACACACCACCGTGCCACGCGCACCTCAACCGGCTCTACTCCCCCAGCCGAGACACGCTCGTTGCCGCCAAAACCCCTCAGTCGCCGCCAGACGCGCGCGTCGTCACCGTCCACCGCTTTGCCTGCCTAGGCGTTTCGCCATCGCCATCAAGCTCGACAAGACTCCACCCAAGCCATCGCTATCTGCACTCTGCGGCCCGAACTTGTGCGTGCCCTCAGCCCGGTGACCCGCATTTGTCCCGACGCCTGGCACGCTTGTGCACACCCTGTCGCTTGGCCCTTGTCCCCGGTCAACAGCCTGCACCGCCGTCGATCCGGCTCCCTCCAGAGCCCACTGTGGGCCTGCCTGGAAACCCATCACTGACCTCAACTACCACCTCCACCACCGCCTCCTCACCGTCCGCCGCCTCCTATATTTATTTTAATTTCCTTCTCCTCCTGCCAAGCCACCTCGCCCGCCCGCTCCCATTTGCTTACCTCCTTCGCTCCTGCCAACACCTTCCCTGGCAACGGGCAAGACATGCTGAGCTTACTGTCCAACACATAGCCAGCCTAGCCAGCCTAGCCACCTGGATAATCTATTCAGAGACCACACGCGCAGTAGCGGCTCCCCATGCTCCCTCTACCATTCTTCCAATCTGGAAACTTCACATGTCCGATCCATAGCGCTGCGCCGGACCGTGGTTCTCGACCAAATCCTTCGCTGCTACCAAAACTCCTTGTAGAAGAGAAGAATGTCGGCGACGCAACAAAGACACACGACAATAACTAATAGCTACTAACGATGCCTCAAAGATTCAATTTTTACATCGCCGGCCTGCTGCCCTTTTGGCCAGTCCCATCCATCTGATCTGGCATCTCCGGGCCCTCATCGGACCCTCGCCTACCGCCTCGTAGTGTCGCCAGTGACACGTGCCCGGGCGTATAGTCCCCAACCACGACGTACCACGATGAATGTCGTCTGTCCCACCACCCTCAACGTGCGGTAGCTCAGCACCCCTAGGTAGCATCTAATTATGTCATATCTACACCGCCTCTACCAATATTACATCTAGCATGCCCTGTGCGACCTCATTGCTGAACATGGCTGCCGTGTCTCTGAAACAACACTATGCAGTAAAGTCCTGTGTTTCGTCATCGATGCCATTGCAGGTTGGTGCACAGGGTAGGGTCCAGGTAGGCGGGCCAGGTTTGACCCATGTCACGTGATGGCGTTAAACACTCTTTATTGCTTGTTTGCCTGAAAGAGGAAGTTGACCATGGAAATAACAAAGATGCAATTGGTTCGAACAAGAAGCTTTATCAGGATAACAGGCTGGTATGCTGAATTTGATGAATTTGAACTTTGAAGATTGGTACATGAAACTTGTACTTTGTTTCGACACAGTAATGAAGTACGATGGCTTAAAGATCAATGCTGCGGCGTAGTAAATGGGCGCGTGGGTATTACTTGATTGTTTTATTAACTTTTAAGTACGAATCATAATCCTTGAACGATAAGTATACGCGCTGCGGCGTAGTGCAGACTAGAGCAAATCCTTGCATTGGGCTCGAACACTCTGTAACTCAAACTTAGCCTCCATGAACTCCACAATCAGGAACAGCAAAGCGTTCAATACGAATGACTGGACGTGAAAGCTTCTCGGGGGTGCTTGGCCTCCTGGCAAGTTGCTAAGGAAGATTCATTGCTGAAATTGTTATTAGAGGATATGCGCGGGACGAATCCTGTCGTATAAGCTTATTCTGGACCAGCCGAGGAAATCGACCGGCCAATATAGAAGCGACCTGTCACATTATCCAGCAGCAAAGAACAGAGAAAGTAGAAGAGTAGAATGAACTAGTACTGTACGGACCATTAAACATCCTTGAGCCATGGATGCTCTAGTGCTTGCTGAGCTGTAATTCGTTTCGCAGGATCCAACTTCATCAACTGCAGGATTAGGCCCTTGAAGAGGGTGTCTTTCACATCAACAAGAAGGCGCTAGGTGCAACTCTCCTGCTGTCTCGATCTTGATTACCAGATTCTTCTATATTAAGCCTCTAGCAGTTTTGTAAGAATCCTATGCGCTAAGTTCTGCACAGAACTCTACTCCAATAACGCGCGTATCTAAGCATATATGTAGGCAACTATAATTCTCGTGCTTTGTCAATTTCAATATTGGTCGTTTTGAATTCATTATCTTCCACCCGAGAGCGATATTCTGCTTAAGGCTCAGGTAGGATTATATTCAAATCAGCTAACTTCAAGCTGAGCTCGCCTGCAGGCACTTCATCAACCAACGACTGTTACCCCAGGTATCCCGCCTGTTTTATAATACTTCTCCATAACAGCGCGATATCCATTCGGGCCGCTGCCGAGTGTTGCTGTCCTCGCTTTCTTCAGCGCTTGCTCAGGGGACACTTCCTTTAAAGCGTCTCCATGATCTGTAAAGTACCCAGGAGTGCACAACTGCACTGGCGCATACCAGCCAGCCCACTTGGCAATTTCATCGGTCCACTCATCCTCTGCCTGCTTTGATACCTCAACGACCATTTTTCCGGGGTTCTCAGCCTTTTCAGATGCCTTGCGTAGAATATATGCTACATGTTTCGTCGTCATATCAAAAATCGATGACATGTTCGGAGAGGCAGCGGCGCCACTGCTGGAGAAGAAGAATAAGTTTGGAAAACCATGTGTGGCAACACCATGCAGCGTTCCGAAATCTGCCGCTTCCCACTTTTCTTCGAGCGGCTTTCCTCCACGCCCAATGACTGGGATAGGCCCATTAATACCCACCGCAGGTGCCTTGTTTGTGGTGGTAGTGAATCCGGTTGCGAGGATCAATACGTCAAGGTCGTAATCAGCTCCATTAGCATGAAGCCCATGTGGGGTGCACTTATTGAGCGGTTTGCCATCCAAGTCCACAAGGGTCACGTTGTCCCTGTTGAACGCGGGTAGATAGTCGTCGTGAAATGCCGGCCTTTTGCACCAACCGTAATACCATGGCTGCATCTTCGATGCCGTAGTTGGATCATGGATCTGATTTGCAATATGTGCCCGATGCCGTTCTCCAAAATCCAAGTCGAGGGCAATTTGCTCTTTAATATGTTGTTCAATATTCTGGACCGGAGGTTTGCTAAGGCTCCCTACCAGCCCGTAGAACGTCGAGTTGGAGCTCCAGCCATCACTGACCAAATCAGTCTCAACGTCCTCAAAGCAAAGATTGGCGTTGAAGTTGATCATTCTTTCGGTTTGCCAGCCCTTTTTGCTAGTGACCTTGGCCCAGTCCTCGGGTGTTGTCTGCTTTTGGTTGCGAGCTCCCACGAAACTTGGGGTGCGCTGAAAGACATAGAGATGTTTTGCCCACTTCGCAAGCTGAGGAACGATTTGTATAGCAGTAGCTCCAGCGCCCACTATACCAACCTTTTTACCCTCCAACTTGGTCATATCCGGTTGCTCTTGAGTTCCACCTGTTACTCCATAATCCCACCGAGCAGAGTGCAGTACCTTGACATTCTGTCGCATCGCATCGAAGCCCTCCATTTTCGGTATATTGGGGCTTGGAAAGATGCCAGCAGTCAAGATGACAAACTGGGCCTCGACCTGCAGAGGAGTTGTCTCGCCGCCCGCGTTGCTTTGGAGAAGCGACACCTCCCATCGCCCCTTTCCTTCATTCCATCTCTTCCCCATCACTTCCGTCCCAAAATGGCCCTGGATTCCCCAGGTCTCCGCAATCTTCTCTGCATTCTCACGGATCTCGTACCCATACGAATACTGATGCTTCGGCACAAATCCCGTCTCTTCCAGCAACGGCAAGTAACAATACCCCTCAACATCACACATCAGTCCTGGATACCGATTCCAGTACCTAGTCTCTCTCGTCAGTTCACGCCCCGTATACCAGCTTTCAATCGACTTACCATGTCCCGCCAAAGCCCCCGGCCTTGTCCACAATCACAATGTCCTTGGAGTCGAAGCCGGCCTGTACCAATCGCGCCGCCATCAACAAGCCCGCATGTCCACCTCCGGTGATGAGCACCCTGACTTTGGAGCCATCCCGCAACGGCCGCATTTTACTGACTGCCTCGTAATCGATCCACGCGTCGCGGTTGATGTCTGCAAAGTTGGCGACGGAGGTGAATGCTTTCGTGCCGTCCTTTTGGTGTACCAGGCGCTTGTCTCGTTCCTGTTGGTATTTGGCTTGCAATTTCTGCTGCTGTTCGGGGGAGAGCATTTTGGATATGAGGATAGTGTAACGGAATGCAAATGGAGGAGATAATCGTCCTGGATGCTGATATTCTACTTCAATGAGCACCTATATATCTTGCCGGCACAGTCACATGACCTCGGATGAACGTTCAATCCACAATTCCGGATGGCTAGTGCAGGTGTAGGGGGTGGGAGGAAAGTCCTGTAAATATCGGAAATCATTATGAGCCATTCTACTTCGGACTTTTAATTCCATGAGTACTGCCATGGGCTGATTGTGGTGGGTTTAAGATTTTTTTTTACGTTTTCATTTCACGTGTATATTGTGTTGGACTGGGTTTTCAGCATGTTGTTTTCACTACTGTTAGGTACACATTCATTAATTTAGCACGTGAAGTACAAATTAAACATGTCTCGTTCTTTCCATAGGCTCTACAGCTACTCGCTAACTGGCCGTAAACGCCCTGGAATCACAATATGCTCTACCATTGCTTGATATCTTTGCGAAGTGATTCCCTCTGTAGATTAGTTTGTTTTCCGACTAGCTTACAGTTCAAGTACTCAAGAACTTATGTTGGATAGCGATAACATGTATGATACTATCCCAAGTACCAACACGATACAAGTAATCTCCCACAGACCCCGGACTTCCAATATTCGACAGTTAGATTTATGCGGAAAAGGTTTTCCGCACAAATCTCATCTACGCGCAGACTCCTATAGGTACCGCCTTCGGATCACGGAATAAACGCCTCCCATAGAGAACAACAACAACTGCGTTATTAGCCTAGCGCTATCGGGCACTATCCACTATAGAAGTTAGACACATCATGCCGCACCTCTGCATCGTAATCACGGCGTGTGGCTTGGCGGACCATGACTTCTACAAAATTGACACTTCGGGTCTTAATGCCTCTACCGAGTACGCAGATGGCCGATAGGTGCACTGACGTAAGGTTGCCTACGTATTGGCCATCCCCAGAGCATCCAAGGCCTGCATTGACCATAGTAAGTGAGTTTGGTGCGGCGCAAAACTCTGGCCCGTCTGGGCGAGGTAATACGAGATACGGAGGGAATGCGCAGACAACGTCGGGCCGAACTACTGTCCGGGCCGCCCCACCACGACGCGCCCCAACGTATCTTAGTCTACTTGATACGTTATAACATAATGATGACACTCTTGGAAATGTCTATGAGAAGGTTCATGTTTTATAGTTATGCTATATAGCTAGATAACTCGCGCGACTGTCTCGACTAGCAGTACAACAGATTCTCCTACATTGAGCCCCCAGCAATTCTGCACAGAACTCAACTTCACCATATGTTCTCTACTCCGATGACGGGCGTACCTGGGTACATATGCAGGTAACCGTAATCCCCGTGCCTTAGCTTGGGCGTTTTGAATTCACCGTCTTCCACCCGAGAGCTATATTCTGCCTGCCCGTTCCAAATTCTACATTTTCCTCTTGTAACCCAGGGCAAGAGAATGGAAGCAAAATTATAGCTCGCGTTGAGTCAGCTGGTAACGCTCATTTCAGAAGGATCATCATGAGTTTGTTAGCGAGTGAATGGCGGATTGCACTAAGTGGGTTAAGTGCAACTTGAATCACTCTCTAGCATGCTTGATTGGGCCGAAAGATTTATCAACGCTGATACAGTGGCACGCTAAAATAGAAACAGGACAGAAGCAAACGCGAACCGAAAAACAATATCAAGGTGTCAAACTGCATGTCCTCACCATATAATGGCGTCTTAATCTTCTACCCTGACCAACTTACATTCCTCATCAGCGCTCTAAATTGGTTTCCTCGTCGTACCTACAATGTCGGAATCTTCTTCTATAGATCCCTTTGACCCCACAAATTTCGACGATGAGCTTGCAGCTATCACACTTCAACTAGAAGAGATTGGTATCTGTGCCCAATCTGGAAAAGGCAAGCACATCCTTGGCCATCCTCCCGATTTCGACGTGGCCTACAGCAGCTTCCAGACCGACTTGCTGGGGCACCAAACTCTCCTCAATGACCGGAAGCTTGCTCGCAGTATTGGAGCTGCAGTACACTCGGATGGCGCTGCCATTGCAGAGTTGACGTCTGACGAACTCCGGTGCCATGAAGATCGGCAACTGGCGCTCCAAACCAGCACGGCCAGCCCAGGATACCAGAAACCGCCCAGCTCGTTTTCTCAGGGAATTGACAAGAAAGTTCAGGACTGGATGCGCACCGCGACTGAAAGCCAGTATGCTGCTTCGGTGTATGCTCCTTCTGAGGGTGGGACTGAGGCTGGCCCATCAATGTCTTTCGCTGAGCGCCAGGCGGAGGCGCTTGAGAAGCTTTCCACTCAGTTCAAGTGTGCTGTCTGCCACGACACCTTTCATTCCAGTCTCACCATCAAGTTGCCCTGTAATGACCGGTATTGCATTGATTGTTTAAAGACCCTTTTCAATCGAGCAGCGAAAGATGAGACCTTGTTCCCCGTCCGCTGCCACAAACAGCCAATTCCCCTGGAGCTTATCTCGAAACACATGTCGGTTGATGAGCGTGAAGCATTCAATCTAGCCAGCATCGAGTTTACTACTGCCGATCGGGTATATTGTAGCGGCCGCGATTGCGGACAATTCATTCCTCCCAGCAACATCGAGCCAGGAACACGCAAGGCAGTATGCAGCCGTTGTTTCACGCCTACATGCGAACTATGCAAGAACGGTTACCATCATGGCCTGGACTGCCCGGACGACCCTGCTCTCCGTGAAACTCGCGGATTAGCAGACAATATGGGCTGGAAGACATGCTACCGCTGCGGATACATAGTCATCCTAAAAAGCGGGTGCAACCACATGACGTGAGTAGCCTAAACACAAATACCCTTCTCCACATTAGCTGATGAAAAACGCAGATGCCGTTGCAAAGCCGAATTCTGCTACGAATGCGGAACAAAGTGGAGGGAATGCAGCTGCAGATATGCCGACCCAGGCAGAATGCTAGAGAGGGCGGAAGAAATTGTCGATCGCGACGCTGTCGTCGACCTTCCCGTCGTCGAACGCCAGCGTCGTGTAGGCCGAGTGCGCACCGAGCTCGAACGGAACCATGAATGCGAGCACCCAGGTCGATTCCAGCGCATGTATGAGTGCGGGAGACGAGGATTTCGCTGCGAGATGTGTGAGGACAGGCATTGGAAGTATATTCTGCAGTGCCGTCATTGCTTTATCAATGTGTGCGAGGACTGCCGTCGCAACCGGGTTTGATCATTATACCATGTTTCTTTTACGCCTTTTTTTTTTCTCAGAGAGGTAAGATATATTGTTGGCTTTGGACTATCATTGCTTGAAATGGTTGTTCACGGCCAACTTTCTTTCTTTTTTTTTTTTTCTAAAGGTCGACCATGTTCTACGCACATCCAAAGCTAGTTCTCGCCTACCTCACCCAAGGAGATTAAAGCAGCGTAATGGCTGAGTATATACTCATAATAATGCAGAATGGATTCAAATTCTCAGATAGCAAAGTACTCCGACTTTGGGTGATTGTCCACAGAAAAAGCTGTCACTTCACCTTGGCAGGAGAACCTCAAGGCATAACTCCCGGCACGACTCATGCATTTCCAAAGCACAATAAGCAACACCAAACACGCAGTGCGCTGCCCAGACTACCGAGCTAAATGCAAGCCAAGCAAGACTGCAAGCCACCTTTCCTTCACCGCACATGCCCTTCCCTGAGACATCAGGCGAACCAAAAAAAAACCCATGAAAAACAGCAGGTAAGCCGCCACCGGCGTTGAGCTGGGTATCAAACACGCAAAAGCCCGCCTCATCCCCATTCCCAACAGAAAAAAAAAAAAAAAAAAAGCCTACTCGTATTCACGCTCTCGCGACACAGCCGCGCCACCCGCGGAAAATCCTCACCCCTCTTCCCCCCCCCCAAACCATGTCTCACGAGCTTCGCCTCCCATACGGCTCGAACGGAAACACGGCTGCAATGCCTGCCATGAGGATGTACAACGCAGCACAGATATAAATAGGCACAGCGGTGCCCGTCTACCGTTCATCAGCATCATGCCTGCAGCACACTCCAACCTCTACAAACACTTACATCCGAAACAGTCGCAATGACAGCGCTCAAAATGCCCATGATGCGATTCCACCCAATGGCGATGCCGTTGCCCGTCCCGCGGTGTGCGCTGGGGAGCACTTCTGGCGTGTAGGCGTAGAGCGTGCCGTAGTAGATGTTGAGGCAAAAGTTGATGACGCACGTAAAGGCAACCTGTTTTCTCTCCGTTAGCACATGAATGCCCATGGTAATTTCCATGAGCCCAGCAAAACTTACATTCTGCGTCGCGGTCCTAACCTGCGTGTACGCGAAGAAAAACGCCATGGTAACCAGCGCGCCAACTACCATTGTGTACTTCCTCCCCAGCCGCGTCCCGCACATCCACCCAGCCAACACAGGCCCCCAAATGCCGCTGAAATTCACCAGCGTGTAGTTCCGCCAGGTAATATTCGGGCTGGGCTCGCCGAACTTGGCGCCGCGCGACTCGAGATACTTGGGCAAGAAGACGTTGTACAGCGGGTACGCGAGGCCGATGAGCGTCCATGAGAGCCAGATGAGGCTGGTCGAGATGCCGATGCGTTTGGTGGAGTACAGGCCCTTGATGTGTGCGCCTACGCCGCCCAGGCCCCATTTGCTTTTGCCTTGGGTGGCGCGCGTGTCGATCTGGCCGCAGGCTTGCATTTGGTCGAGGGTCAGGCTGCATGGGCGGTTGTACTTTGTTGCGATGAATTGGAGCGTTTCCACGCATTCTGCGTCGCGGCCTTCGCCGACGAGGAACTTGGGCGTTTCTTTGAGCCGGATGATGGTTATGCGGGCGATGGACATAACGAAGACGAGGGAACCTGAGGTGTACCACACGTAGCGCCACCCCTGGTTGTTGGACTTTGTGCATGGTGCGGCGTCGGGGTAGTTAGCCGGATCTTTGCAGGAGAATCTAGGGATAAAGGCCCAGGCGAAGAAGCCCGCGATGAGTTGGCCGATACCTTTGGGTGTCAGCCATATTGCCATCACGTGGGCTTGGCCTTCACAGGACACAACTCGAAGGCAGACTGTACATACCCCACCAAGCGGCCATTAAAGTGAGCATCCATTGGCGATAGGACGGTAGCTTTTGGCGTGATTAGTAGCCACCACCATCCTCTCCAATCTTTCAAACTCACATATTCCAGAAACACGGCAGTATCCAAGACCAGATTTCCACCTCCTCCGAATGCGCTCAGACTCACAAACAGGCCCAAGACCTCCCAATTCGGCGCAGCACCCGCGACAATCGCGAAAATGCTGCAAATGATCAACGAGACGTTGAACGCAATCTTGCGCCCCATGATGTCTGCGGTGAGACCCCAGAACAGCGCGCCAACCAACATGCCCACGTACGCCGCTATCGTCAATCCATTTGGGTACCCAGGACTGAATTCGAGCGCCGCCTGGCCCGCGATGATAGATTGTATCAAGAGAATAAGCGAATCAACAGCGTACCCGAAGCCATTGAGGACAAATACTATTACTACACCGTTAGACCATGCAGGTTTTCGCTTGATGATTTCAGGTATACAAGGTAACACATACGCTTCCACTGATAGGTTGTGAAACCAATCTCGTCAATGGCGTTATTGACTAGGTGCATCTTGGCATTGAGGATGGGATCCGTATGTTCGAGTTGGAGGATGTCGCCTTTGCCTATGCTCGCTACCTCGCTGATTCCCACATCGTGATCTTGCAACACTCGTTTATCCTCAACGGACGGTTTGCGGTCGGTGGAAAGTGTAGGTGCCATGGTGGTTATGCACAAAGATTCTTTCTTCCAAAAACCGTTGTTCTACCACTTGTAGCTGACGTTCAGTCGTTGGTCTAGTCCTGCGCCTCGGTATGGTTACTGTTAAGCCCCACATGTACACTTGCGGCCTCGACAAACCAAAAAATATCTACGACACAAAATCTGCGCAGAGATAATAAAATAAGCGGAGAGAGTGCTGCTTCAAGACACTGCTGTCCGTGCTTTAAGTACTTTTCAGCGTTATCCAATGTTGCGTTGCATCCTCCCCACGCAGCATCCCAGTTGTGTCGAACCGAGGATCACGGCAAGGTGGGACGTCGTCGAGTCGGTGTGGCTGTTTATTGGCTAGTCGACGTTAGGTTACACTGAATGGAGGGGCGATCGTTCCTGGGCATCTCTTGGTAAGCTGCCGAGCCGTCCACATGGCTAGGCTGTCGGCTAGGACAAACCCGACACGATAAAAGGAAGCCGCGTTATTCGCCCATCGCTGTGCATGGATTCGGCCATGGAAACACGGGATGCGTTGTTGATCGTGGATTCACATTGAAGCGTTTCTTGGCTCGGAGTCTCTCACGATGTTTACCAAGCCTGTTCAGCAGTCTCTCGTTGGTTAGGGACTCGTAGCTGCTCTAGGATCGACCAAGTCGAGTAAACAGTAACACACTGGCCATAGCTATTATAATACCTAAAATAGACCATGCCTTTGAACAGCGGGACTAGACTATCTTATAAACATATAACACATACCTTCATACAGGTCAACCCTCAGGTGAGATAATCGAGGAAATGCCCAGCACTATCGAAACGCCATTACCAAGGAATATCCCATTGTATGAATACCGAAAGGGCAACAATTAATACATAGCGCCGAAGTAGGTATCTTAGACGCCGTGCATGAAATGGCGGAAGCAAGATGAACCAGAAACATTGAGGGTGTGGACTACTGGGGGCCAGGCGTTGGTGTTGGCGTGTTTTCCTCAGTACTCATAATCACGCTATCGCTCTCTCCTCCAAGTGGGACTGGTATAGGCGCAATCCGCCTTTTCTTGCTGTCGCGGCCCTCCTCTACCTCAAGTACAGTATGAAGCTCTCGCTTTCTCGGGCTGGTCTGTACTTCGTCTCGATCTGATTCACTCCTCTCGCTTTCTCGTCGTCCCATATTACTCATGTTTGGAATACCACTGACAGAGCTGCTTGCGCTATGTGTGCCTCCTTGACCATGGGCGGGTGTCAATGGGGGTGTCCACATCGGCACTGGCCCTGAGTTGGTTGCCACCAGGCTAGGTACTGATGACATTGCAGGCGTGGGTGCATTCATGCTGTTCGAGTCTCCAGCGCTAGGAGCAAAGGAAGCTGCAGTAGCAATACTCGATACTGAATTGCTTCGAGTCGGGCTGCCGGGTCTTGCAGGAATGAAGGAGCTTGGCGAGGCAGGAAACCCGGCCGATGGCTGCCGCTGCATTGGCGCTGCTGTTGCGGTTATAGTCCCTGACATGCTTCCAGTGGTTGGCGTTGGAGTGGGAGTCGAATGATTCGACTGTGAGGCTGTCGTGTTGATTGCAGCCGGGGTAGAATGCTGCCGGCTATGTGCAGCTAGAGGTCCGACGTACTTCTCTCCTAGTTCACCAGGTGCAAATGTTACGGCCGAGCAAAATCCATCTGACGATGTCATTAGTAGCGTAGATCCATCATTCGACCTACAACCATGTTAGCAAAAGTCAAACTATATTTTAGCCCTTCTCGACATACCAAGTAATGTCGGTAAAGGTAGCAAAGTGAAGGTTGCTAACAATGCACAACGGCTTCTGTTGCTGCGTGTCGTAAATGTGGATAGCATCTTGCGTCGCCACCGCATAGATCATGCGGTATGGAAGACTGAATGCGGGCGTGGGTCCAGCTGGGGGCCCTGCGGAGGTACCGTTGTCGCTCTCTGTAGGTTTGGGTGACGGTGCTGACATGCTTGGTGATGGTGATGGTGCACTGGTAACAGGAGGCGGGTCCATTGATGAGTGCGATACAGGTGTTCTGGAGGGCATGATAGGTTCTGGCAATGACGGAATATCATCATCGTGCGAAGTATCAATGGTAATCTGTTTCGTTGGAAACGCATTCTGGCGTATAGTGTAGTAAATTGGGGAACACCGAACAGATACAGAAGGCTTCTTATGGCCCGGGAGAAAAGCGACGGGGGGTTTGTTGAGGCCGGCTCGAGTATAGATATAGACTGTATTGGTGATGTCTTCGGTTGGTTTCGCCTCGTTAATGGATGGATGGAGGGTTTTGTACTGGCCGGCTGGCGTGAAGAGCAGGCTGCCATCCGGGGCGAAAGTCAATCGCCTAAAAAACGAAGTGAGGGTCTCGTTGAAGTAAATGGGGGCGTTGCGGACTCCGAGCGTGCCTAAACTGTTCAAACTAGGAGAATTTGGCATGACTGCGGGTAAAGGCATAGACGGAGCAGGGGAAGCCGACCGGCGCATGGAAGGGGATGATCCAAATGAGGAGCGGCGACTGTGTGACGTTGGAGGAGGATGCATTGCGGGTATGGCCAAAGATTGTGGAGTTCCAGGCATTGAAGGGACAGGAGATCCAATTGCAAGAGTTGCATCGGCCACGAACGAAGCTCGGCCACCGAAGTCAGGTGGTGCAGGACTATTGGATGATACCCGTCGTGCAGGGAGATCCATCTTGGTCACCTTGCTGGGCTGCCCAAGCGAGAATTGGCCATCTTTGTTCTTCAAGGTGTAGATATGCACGGATCGGTCCGACGACTGGGTTGCAATGTATTCGTTCAGCGGGTCCCATGCCACACCTTGCACATAGTGGTTATGCTCGGCAATCTGGCGTACGATGCTTCCTGCGTGACTTTGAGTAAGAGAATTGCTGGTGTGGTGGGCGTTGGGCTGTACCTGTCTGAGCGTTGTAAATGCGAGCGATGTTGTCCATGCTGCCAGTAATGAAGAAGACGCCGTCTGGAGACCAGGCCAGGTCATAGATCTCAGAGCCCATGGATCTGCACATGGCCTTGACTCGCCATGACTCTTTGTCCTCGAGTCCTTCCTCGAAGTTTGTGTGCGCCGTGTGCGAGTCTGCAGGAACCCAGAGCAGGATGTTGCCGTCGTCACCCGCCGTGGCCAGCATCTCGCCTGGAATTGGTCAGCAGCTGCTCTGTCGAGCCATCTTGGGGAGCCACGCACCTCGCGGACACCATCGGACTACGTTGACGGCCTGAGTGTGTTTGACGAGAGTGGAGAGATACGTGACTTTGCGTTCTTCGCCATGGTTCTCGACGCTCCAGAGCTGCACAGTTGTCAGCATTGCTGTCTAGTATACGTCGACCTGCACAAGCTCGCACCCTGACGTTGTTGTCGCCGCCGGCGGTTGCCAGCCGTCCTTTGCCATGAGGCTCGAAGTGGGCAGAATATATGGGTGCGTTCTCATTGTGCCATGACACCAGCAGGGGAGCAGCCTTCATGGTGAGCGGTGGTGGTATGGCCAGCCAGGGCTTGTCTGGAGACTCAAGAGGGGATCTGGACGGTTTGGCCGGACCAGAGGGCGGGTAGAGATGGCCAAAGCGAGTGAAGCCAGGCGGACGGTTGCTGGGGTGCGTCTTGGTGTGCTGGGCGGAGTTGGGAAGCTCGCACCGGCAATGTTTGCACGTGGTCGGAGCGGGAGGCAAAGCGCGTGTGCCGTCTATGTACAAGAGATGCCCCGGCCGTCTTTGGAGTCATTGACCTGTCTTGCTCGCTTTGTCGCTCCTTTCGGCCTCATGCACACGAGAAAGCCAGGCGCGACCGTTCCGCGTGAGGGCCTAGCCTAATCAGGCAACTTTAGTTTCACGAACACCACATGCATCACGCTCAGCACCACCTTTGTTCTTACACCACCTGCCGCCGGTGCGGCGACGTGTCATATGTGCTGCCTCGTCTGCGAGAAGCATTCATCGCCCTCGGGGACTTGCTTTTGTTTCACCATACCGCCATAGGTGTGGATATAGTTCAGCTTTCGGTCTTATCACCGGGGAAACGACCACGTCTTGAGGCCATCCAAACCTTACCTTATCCCGCTACCAACTTACTCGTTTCATACGAGTGGGTTTCAAAGCAGCCAGCTCGCCAATCTCTCTGCCACGGCTCACGGCAGTTCGCCTTGAGGCTTGAGGAATATCTCCATCAAATCACACTGCGTTGCGTCCTCCTGAAGCTGCATGTGGTTTAGCGCTTACGTATCGAGGTACTGTCGGTACCATTCCCAATTGATTTGAGGAACCGTCCTCACTTCTGGCAAATTATCATAACATCACAGCCCTTATCTTCTCTTACGTCGGATCTGGGACACCAATTGTGCTGCATGGTCAATTCCGCGCGCTATTTATCTAGTTCAATCTTCACCTATCGCATGTGACGCTACCTGATAGATTTTTAGATAAGCTCCCACGCCTCATGTTTTATTATTATCTCACACTGCTTGGCTGAACACGCATTTTGTTCCATGCACAGCCCTTCACTAACTTCGTTGCATTGCCCTCCTCCGATGGATCCGTCGCATGCAATGTGCTTGTGCACAGACCCATCAATGCTGGAATCCCCGATTTAACGTCAGGTTGTACAGGGAAGCGCTAATTTGTAACATCCAATAAACGCGGAGTACATTATGAATTTCTAAAAGCCAAAAAATGAGGTCTGCATGGTTCAGAACCATGACTCGAGTGGGACCCCATCATATGGACCACCCATCACAATAGTATATACAAAATCCAGCACGGATCTTTCTGCTCTGCCTAGCAGTCTACGGGTCTGTCCATCATGTTAGAACACGAACTGTCTCGTCTTGGAATAGAGTTGGAGCTCCTTAATGCCATGTATCCCGAGCAAGTGAGCTACATACCCAAAGCACGCGAGCTCAAATTCACACAGGATGGTGCTCTGCTGCAATTACGCCTTCCCGAAAACTACCCTGAATCTGGCGTGCCGGATGTAATTGCAGCAAGCGACTCATCGAAAAATGATATTCGCACAACCACCAAGGAGACAATCGAGCAACTAGGCCTTATAGAAGGGGACGAAGCTCTGGATGCCATCATTGCAGCATTCCAGCAAGTCCTCAATACCCAAGACACGACTCTATTACCCAGGAAATCTGGTCCTACCATTCAACCAGATGCGATGAAGACGGTAATCATCTGGCTACACCACCTTTTGGCACTCACCAAACGCAAACTCGCCTTATCACCTACCGCACTTGTTGGCATCACCAAACCAGGATATCCAGGCATCATGATCTTCAGCGGATCCTCGTCGGCAGTCAACGAGCATGTCAACACACTCAAGGCAGAAAACTGGCAAGCCTTCCAAATTCGCTTGGAAGAAGAAGAACTCTGGCAATTCAAACATAGAAAGGGCGTCAAGGAAGTAGAGACAATGGCAGAGGTTGTTAAAGCTATTGAAATAAGTGGCGGCCAGCATGATGAACTTGCAACAGGGTCAAGGCAGAAACAAGAGTTTTTGAAGGCGGTAGGGATCAAGTGAGTGTATACAAGAAAATTACAAGATTCACAACGCCAGCGCCAGAGTTCTTTACAGTTGTCTAGGCTTATATCCAAACAAAAATGGTGCAACGCGAAAGCATGGCAGTTCGCAACATGCCGGCGGTGCGGCCATATGATACAGCGCATAGTTAAGCTAAATTTAAGAAGGTTCTACTCTTGCAAATCATCACATCTCGTTCACTACCCGTGCATTTCAGTAATGACGTAGGTGTGGAAAGTGGAGAAGTGGCGTTAGTGGGATCGCCAATATATCTCTAGTATCATTGGCTGCGCAACAATCTCATATCCCCCAAATCGAACCATTATGCTTGCCGGAAGCGGGAACTATCATTCGGAGTAGCTTCCGGCATCACAAGGAGGCTTGAAGAATTGGAATTATTAATGCCGATGGATACTACCCCGCACTCTTTTCACACAACGAAATATGTATCTTACAAAGAATACTGTACTAGCGCAAAAGTTTGGAACGCCAAGCTCAACTCACCGTGCACCTCCAAACAACCTCATCACTTCAACCTACCACAACTATGGCTACACCGCGCCAATTCGGACAAGAGATAGATGGAAATGCTCGCAGAAGGTCAAATATTAGTCTGGAGTCACGCAACCAGATTGTTGGGATGGTATTAGCTGGTGCAGGGCACTCTAAAGCTGCAAGGCAGTTCAACTGTGCACACTCAGCTGTGAGCAAGATTATAAAAAAGTACCACGAAACAGGCAACGTCAAAGATAAACCTCGCAGTGGCCGTCCACCTATACTATTGCTACGTCAGAAGAAGCTCATCTATCGCAAGGCTCGCGCACAGCCAAAGCTAGAGTATTTAGAGCTTGCTGAAGCCGCCGTATTTGTAGCAGCAGATAGGACTCGTTCGAAGCCACCTAGCCACGATACACTATACCGCTACCTTAAAGGTTATAACCTCACTAATCACCGCTGCAAAAAGCGACTAAAACTCAAGCCTATCTATGCTTAGAAACGCTGGCAGTTCTGTCGACAGTATCGCTACTTTTAGTGGCACTCGCGTACACTCAAATTCTCAGATGAGTACTCTCTTTAGAAGGGCTCTGGCCACAACCGTAAGTGGTGTTTTCGGTTCCCGTAGGAGAAGTGGAAGCCAGAGATGATAACTAAGGTTGACGTCCATCAGCGCCCTGCCCAGATAGTATAGGCATCTATATGGCTAGATGAACTTAGTAGACCGCGCCGCAGTCCAGTCGTTATTATGGAGAGAGATGAGCATGCACGACGACGTGGCTACTCCAGCAAAAGTTACATTAAAGCTATTTGTAGAGGCCTACTGCCTAACTGGCGGCGGTCTTAGCTTTTCATGCAGGATAACGCGCGCATACACACCTCGCGCGCAACGATGAGATGGATGGCTCAACACTGCATCACACCTATAACCTGGCCACCTTACTCACCTGATCTCAACCTAATTGAGCACCTCTGGTGGCATCTTAAGAAGATAATGCATAAGCACTACCCACAATATAATAACTCCTCACAAGCTAAAGAGGAGTGGGAGGGCTTCTGCGGCGCGTTGAAGGAGTGCTGGCGGCGTATACCAGGTACGCTTATACGCAAGCTCATCATGAGTATGCCGAGGAGGATTGAAGCTTGTAGGCGCGCGCGAGGCTGGCAGACTAAATACTGATTCAATCATCTTCAAATACATAAAAAAACCCGATTTTCTATATAATTTTGAGTGGTGGGTGGTTGTAAACAATGAGGCGTTAATCTCGTGTTGGGCGCGCACGTGCCACGCTGTTCCAAACTTTTGCGGAGTGACAGTATTATATGGGGAAGCACAACTGTCGGCAAGATGTAAGTTAATTGTAGTTGTTTCAGCGAAGCAAAGGTTTCTACAATGTTGCCTGAAAGCATTATATGTCTGGCTTGAGGAATAACCGATATTGCAGTGATAAATCCACAAAACTATAATTCAAATGAATGAGATTAAGGTTAAAACTTGCCACCATAGAATACAAAATATCCATAGGGGGAAAGTTCCTAGTGGCACTTTCAAAGCAGGTGGGCAAGACAAGAAGGCCACAGGCACATACATGGCGAGAAGGAAAAGATTCAAGAGGTATCTAAGCGTAAGTATGGGCAATTTGAAAACATCGACACAGCTAAAGAACCGTAGTGCGCGATGGGCAAATTCATCACCCACGATAATCTTCCTTTCATCCTGCCCAGGGCATGTTCAAGAAGGCCGGTTCCTACAACGTAATCATGCGCTACTCGTCACTTACACCCAAGACCGTGCCTGGCAACGTGCCAGCACCCTGCGGCATTGGCATGAAAATTTTCGGTACCGGAGGTGAGAAGCTCTAGGGAGAAAACAAAAAGACGCAGGATTAGATCTTCAACAACTATCCTATCCTAGAACTCCGAGATCCCCAGACAACATACGACATTGCGGACTCGCTCGAGCGCAATTGGAACGACTTGCCGACGTTTACGGAAGAACAGTCGAAACGTGTAGATGCCGATGTAGCAACCTTGGGAGGCCGGCTGCCGCGACGGTACAGTACGTACATCACACACGCTTACCACCATCCAGCCGCAAACTGACCGCCACCTACAGTGGTTGCCATGCCCGAATATAGCCAATCCGCCTACCGTCACAGCGCCTACGTCGCCAAATACGGCGTCTTTCCGCTGGGCAAAGAGCAAAAAAAAACGCCCTCAACATCCGAGCTCAAAGACTCCGACCCCATCAACGCCATATCCCAATCCCTCCGTACCTTCCACCAAGCCCACAAAGTAACATGCTCCTTCTGCGCCCAGATGCTGCAAGACCTCACCGAGCAGCCCGCTGATAACATTGGCGTGGAATGGGATCCTTAAGAAGTAGCCCTTTGAGCAGATTGCGACGCTGGAATTCGCGCCACAGGGTTCTTGGCTGCCGGAGTTTAGGACGTGGTGGGGCGATCGTATCACGGTGAATAGCTGGGCATGGGCTCAAGGAACACCAGCCGCTGGGCAGCACGAATATGATGCGCGGGGTTGTGTATGCTGAGACTAGGGAGTTGAGATTGAGGGTCAATGGGTATAGAGGTTATGTGGAGCCTGGGAGTATCGTGGAGGTTCCTGCGCCGTTGCCGGCGCCGCAGTTGGTTATGAAGTATCAGGATGCAGTGCGGATGGTTGAAGTAGCTTAGGACATTTGATTATGGCTAGTATATAGTGACTCCTTGTTCCGCGAATGGTAATCTTTGTAGAATACACTCAGCCTTATTGTCTGCTATAGTGTACGACGACGTCCCTACGAACATGGACTCCCCATAACGTCTCAGGGCCAGAGCATGGGACTCTAGAACTCTGTGAAGTCTCCGCCATGCTCGCATGTGCATCATCAAATGGAGGCGGCGACCCCCTAGTTCGTAGATGCCCTGACGTGCTATGGAACTGTACAAGAGGGATATCCGTTTGCGGCGGTTGAGTAGATTTGAATTCATCGAAAAAGCCACCAATTGCAAGGAATACCGGCCGAAGGATTGGCAAGGATGCTGTTGATAGTTAGCGTGATCACGTTGAAGGAGTGGGGTATTACTGACTGGCAAGAGAGGTTTCGTAGACTGTCAGTATGAATTCTATAAGATCTGAAATCTTGTACTGTAATGGAATGCGCGCGGGCCGGTTGGCGCTGACGATAATGGCCAAAAATGTCATCGTGCAAGCTAACAATCCAGGAATGAACATGATTACGACTCCGGTTTTCTTCTTCTTTGAGAGCCGCAGTTTATAGATCGGGTAGACTGGGCAGAGCAAGATTGAAATTTCGAGGAGCCAGTGAAGGATCTTGAAGGTTTGAATGCTCCCTTTACTAGTCGACCAACAGTGCTCTGGATTAGGGCCGTGCGGATAAAGATTACCACCCGACTGGCATTGCTTCAGGAGTATGATGGGCTTGAGGTTGTTAGTAAGAGGTTATCCGTCACCAACTTATACTTACTCTCAAGACCATCCATATAATACAAAATACATAGAGAATCTGGATTGGCCGGCGTATGACAGTGGTTGAGAACATTCTCCAATACCAACCTAACATGACTAATTCTGATAACCCCACGGATATTGTAAATACCCATATATCGACCAATACTTCGAAAGTATAGTTTTCGGGAGTTTCGTGTGACTGTCCATCAGGACTTACACAATATCGTATTTCTACCGTGATGAGTCGTGGTTTTGTCCAATCTGCTGGAGGTACTTACGCTGCAGACCAATGAATGTAAGAAGACTCCCAGTTCCCTGCCAATCGTTAGTAAATAATTATAAAAAGGACGAAGCTACTTACGAAGGCAAGAGTTGCTAGATAATCTTCCCACACAAGGGCCGTCTTCGTTATGCGCCGTGCAAACATCCTCAACACCAATCTCAATGCGGCCGCCGAATAAGGTATAAGCGTCAGGAGTACGAATTTGGTCTCCGCTTGGTTATCCATAGTGACCAAAGTGCAGTTGTTCGGAAAACAACATGGGAAATGTAGGGTAGAGTTGTCGATTGGCTGCAATCAAAGCGAGCGTGATCAATAGAACCTTCAGGGAATTTGGTCAACAACAAACGGGCCCTGCCAAGAGAGAGAACAATGATTAAAGTAACGCACGTGGCCAAGGCTGGTATGCGCAATGCATCTAGTGCTACGGTAGAGCAAATTCTCGAACACAGATGCAATTGAGGTCGGAGCATAGAGCTGAGAGCTATTTGCGCATCCTGATAGGATACCATTTGCGGAATGAACCATGAAATGTCTATTTCCCTCATTGTTGGTTCTCTGAAATGGGAGTAATAGTTTCGTAAGGGAATGAGGCTTCTTTCACCAAGCGTACTAGTGTTTCCGTGTTGGTGAATATGTGTCATGGAATCGAGTCGGATGAGTGTGCGTGGGTAGCAGAGAGCTGCTTGATCAAACCAAATCTAAGAATCAATAAATATACACAGAACTTTATGATGGTAACACGAAGATCTGCACTCAGACCGCAGCGCGTGCCATGTTCTCTGCAGCTTCCTTTTCCTTCTTTCGAGCCTCCCTATGCGCTTTCCTCATTTCTCTTAGATCCGGCGGCTTCTCGATGCCCAGTCTCGTTCTCAGCTCGTCAATGTCTGTCTCAAGCTCTTCTTCCCAGTAAATATTGATGACATCATCACTCTGGGCTCCGTTCCTTGTCGCCCATGGGCCGTAGATGTTCCAAAACCTTCTCCACTCAGCTTTCTTCAGAGTGAATGCACTGAAAACGGCAAGCCCAGTCATAGGGAGACCAGTATTGGCGAACTCAAATGCTTTGAGCGCAACTTCGCCCTCACGAAACACAGGTAGTCCCACCAGCGCATGATAGAAGTCATGGCATTCGCGATATCTCTGCATGACGTATGCGCATTCTTCATTGTCTATGTATTTGACAGGTGCTCGTGTGTCTGGCGTCACGCCTTCGCGATCAAGCCATGCAGCATATGCATAACCTAGTGTATTCTTTGGAAGCTTGCGGAGCCGTGGTATGTCGAGAGACTGGGATGTAATTCGCGGTCGATCGCGTAATATTCTACGACCTGTAGAACTGAGAAGCATACGATTGCGCAGCTTATCTATGAAGTATGGTTGCGCAGTCGCCTCGCCAAAGGATGCGATGAGATCTGGGCGCGTCAGTTTCATAAAGCCTGAGTGATAATGATACACTAACTTACCACCGCGCCTTGGATCTATGAAGCTGCCCAAGCCTGACCCTAGGGCAAGGCCCAGTCTCTCAGTGACTGTCAATGGAATGTGGCCTTCATAATTTGGTGGAGGCCGGTTGAGCACGGAGAAGCAGTACGCATCAATTTCTCTGCGCCGCGAAGACTTCAAAGCTCCTAAATAAAGCCTCCGAAAGCTTGACGCGCGAATTGCCTTCGCCATTGATGTGGTTTGAGTAGTAGCTCTGTAGTTTCATAGCCATGATGGTTGGTAAGATTGATGAAAGGACATGGCATGATGCAAATGTTATCGATAACATGCGCCACACACCTATCAGCCACATCGCATCATTCGCTGGGCTATGACTCTATTCATTCCTTTCTCCGATTTCACTTGCTTCAATCACGGAACTCTTTCAACCTGTATCTTTTCACCATCTTTACATTCTCGTATAGGTATAGGCTGATTCGTTGGTTTTTGACCTCTGTATCATAAAAACAGTTATCGTGATGGCAGCCCTCAATCCAGGACAGCACCACTCTGAGTTCGTTGCGTGGGCAGAAGACAATGGCGTAGATATCAGTGGAATTGCACCGGCTAGGTTCGTCGATCGTGGCATGGGTGTCGTAGCAGCGAGGGACATCAAGGTCAGCATTACTCCCAGTTATTCTAGATTCGCTTTTTCCTGACGACCACTGTCTTTTTATCTGCTCTTTACTAGTCTAACGACTGATTTTTCAAGAAAGGAGAGCGGTTGGTTCATGTCCAGAGCAAAGCATTGGTGCATGTAGCTTTACCTGAGCTAAGGGATCTTCAACTTCCAACGAATGTTTCAAGTCATGGAAAACTAGCAGCAGCCCTCGGGATTTGGTGCTGCGACCCCAAACATCGCCAATATAAAGCGTGGGAAAACGTTTGGCCTAGTCGTGCCGATTTTCAATCTACCATGCCCTTGTACTACTCCAAGGCCTTACAGGATCTACTTCCACCCGCAGGAATAGGCCTCCTAAAAAGTCAACTCACCAAAATAGAAAAGGACTGGAATGATGTTGGTGTGCACACTCCCTCGGTTTCTAAAGATCTGTTTATATACACTTGGCTCATTGTCAACACCCGAACTTTTTATTGGGATTACCCAGATCTTCCAAATTCGCATCCACGATTACCAAAAAAGAGGAAACAGCTTACCTCTATCGACTGTTTTGCCATGTGCCCCTTTATGGACTACTTCAATCACGCAGACGCTGGCTGCGATCCACAACGTGATAGCAAAGGATACAGTCTGACTGCAGATCGAGACTACAAAGCTGGTGAAGAACTCTGCTTCAGCTATGGATCACACACAAACGACTTCCTATTGGTCGAGTACGGTTTCATCATGGATAGTAATCGAAGCGACTCAATACCTTTAGATCATCTTCTCCTCCCACTTTTGAGCAAAGAGCAAGCGGATGCACTGAAGGAAGATGGATACTACGGTAATTACACACTGTCCTCCGGAGAGTCTCCAGTATGTCACCGCACACAAGTAGCACTTCGAATCATTGTCCTGGATAACAGACGCTACTCCTCATTCGTCGGCGGTGATGATGATGGAAGTAAAGAGCAAGGACATGTAAACAACTACTTGATGGAAGTTCTCACAAAGTATTCAAGACAGATCGTAGAAATACTGGAAAATGCGGAACGGCTTGAGACGGATACTGGTGAAGAAAAGGTGAACAGGAGACGTTCTGGGAATGCCACGAAAGGGAAGAATCTGGTCAAGGCTGAGCACAAAAACGCCTTAGTTAGACGGTGGAAGCAAATACGCAACATGGTCAACATGGCTGTGGATACTTTGCAATCCTGAGAACATACAATATTTTATTTTGTATCAGATAGTGAGCTGGCCTTTGAATGAAAATCTGCCACTCGCCACAATGTATACCCATGCTTTGGGGAGAAAAGCGGAGCCACGAAGCGCATGTGTTACACATTCACTGTAATCGAGGGCAGAGGGCAAGATAATCCCTTGTTAAAAGGTTTTCCTGCCCAGTAATCTTTGGCCTGGGGATGGCGATAGTGCCGCTGAGAGGAAATCTTCAAAGCCTGCATTCGGATATTGGCGACGACTGCTTCCGAGATCTAAGTATCACTCGGAAAATTTAAGAGCGTCGCTTGGTACGAGTATTGTAGTTTCTATCCCTAGGATCAGTCTAATCACTCGAGACTTAATTGGTATGCGGAAGATGTTATTCTACAAGCCTAGGATATTGATATCCATGGATTGGTGTTCTTTCGAAATTCGCGATATAAGCCGAACACGACGCTAGCTATTTTTAATACTTCATAATCTACCTATTTGTGTAAAAATATGCGAGGGCATGGTTGTTCACTTTATTTTGACACTGCATATAGCCATACACTAAAAGTTCCTGCACTATTTGCTGGGAGCATTTACGCGTAACACCAAAGCTTATGACATTGAAAAAGTGACTATTGCATATGAACAGGGATATTTTGATCGAGGATTTCGGGTATACAAAGAAAGACTTGAAAATCAAAAGTATATGGCTAAGTGCGGAGAATCGGAATGCACAAAGCTGAATGCTTTGGCGACGGTGAGGTGTTTAGGGGTCATTGCATGTGGTCAGAATGATCTGAGCCAATTCAACTGCTCCGGTTGGGGGAAAGCGTATTTAATTAGTTGTCGATGATTAATGTAGAAGTTGTCTGTTTAAGAGTCTTGAAAGCCCAAGGATTGAAGGTAACGGCTATTCTCGGTTTGGTGAAGCGCTGGTCAGCAGGCTACGTTGGCTTTCTGTATCCTGGCGGTGGCAGAACTTCAGAAATACACCCCCGCGCAAGGACCGCCACCTCCACGACTAGCGATGGCGTTGCTCTGGAACAACCTGGGACATAATTTGCTTGTTTGGGTCGATGCCGGTAGACCTTCTGAGATGATACACACCGTTAGGAGTCATCCTGCGGGTGGTACTTGGAAACTGCGGCTAGGATGCAAAGCTTGACGGGGCTGAGAGGCTTTTGATACGGAGTAGGTATATGCTTGATATTCACCGCACTATAGATTCTACACTAATCAATCAAAGGTAATACAGGCTATGTCCTGCATCGTAATCGCGATCGCACCACTATGAAACGTGGAAAGCGACCAACCGAGAGCGCCGACCTGCCGAGACCGGTTGTCCGACTCTCACCGAAAGCTTAGGCAAACTTCATGAAAAGCTCGAGATCAGATGAAAAGAGTCGAAACAAAGCACCAAGGCGTGTAGCCATGCTATATGGGCTCTTCTTATGTCAACTCGTCATTGTCGCTTTAAGTCATCATCATGATTCGAAGTTCTTTGAGATGGATTTGAAATTCGACCCATGACGCTGATGACAAAACGGGGACGCAACATGCTATTTCAAACCACGCCCGCCGCGGAAATGGGGTGGACAGCCAAATGATCTATAAGATCTATATGCTGCTATCCTTCTATTGGTGCAACCACCTTATGGAGGGCTGAAAAGAAGAGATTTGCAAGTTCAGGTACTAGCGTGAATTGCGTGATCGCACGTCTTCCACAGCTATGGTGCCTTGCAGAGAGGGTTACCAATCGAGGCCGATGGCGGAGCCTAATATATACTCCGAGCTGTGTTCGACGACGCCTTCTCTATCTCTAGCACTTAAGTTGGTGATTTGTTTTCTTTTGCGAAGCCCCCGTGAGAGGACAAGCTATCGAACCTTTTCCTCAAATACCCTTGCATGAGCCACTCTCTAAACAGACGCTCCCGCCACATCAAAATGTCGCCACAGTTGTTCGATAACAAGGAGCAGTGCCCCCCATCCCCAACAATTCAAAGCGAAGAGTCAGGCTATGCATCAGCCGACTCAAGCCAGGAGAGCTTGACCGATATCTTTTTCAGCAAGTCGCATCTTAAGTTCATCAATGCCCGGCTACAGGACCTTGAGCCACAGGGTGAGTACCAACGACTTCGTAGCCACGTGTAGCTTTGACTGACGTGATTAGATATTCTGAAATGGTCCATTATGACTCTGCCAGGACTTTTCCAGACCACCGCCTTTGGCCTTACCGGGCTTGTTACTGTTGACATGCTCTCTAAACTTGAGGGACCCCTGAAACACAGCATCGACTTGATCTTCTTGGACACTTTATATCATTTCGACGAGACCTATGCTTTGGTTGACCGAGTACGAAGACGTTATGGGACTCCTGTCCACGTTTACAAGCCCGCTGGTTGCGACACTGTCGATGAGTTTACCGCAAAGCATGGTAATAAGCTTTGGGATACTAACGACGAGCTCTACGACTATGTTGCTAAGGTCGAGCCTGCCGAGCGTGCTTACTCTGAGCTTCAAGTCAAGGCAGTCTTGACTGGTCGACGACGCAGTCAGGGCGCTCAGAGAGGTGCTCTGGATATCGTCGAAGTCACTGAGGATGGCTTGATCAAAATCAATCCATTGGCTAATTGGAGCTTTGCTCAAGTCAAAGCGTATGTTGATGCCAATGACGTTCCATTCAACGAACTTCTCAACCAAGGATACAAGAGCGTTGGCGATTGGCACTCAACGCAACCCGTAGCTGCAGGCGAGGATGAACGCTCGGGACGCTGGAAGGGTAAGGCGAAGACCGAGTGCGGTATCCACAATCCCAAGTCTCGTTATGCGCAGTTTCTTCGTGAGCAGGAGTTGAAGAAACAACAGGAAGATTTGAGCAACGCTTTGCGACAAGTCTCGATTTCATAGCTTGCCTCTATTTTTTTTCGTTCGTTTTGCATATTCTCAAGCATTTAGCACGGCGTTTGGGTTAGGGACACGACACAACATGTTGTTTAAGTAGGAAAGCATGCATCTACTTAGGTACTACGTTATTATGACATAGTTCCACATATCAGAGCCGAGATACCAGCGTAAATGAGGCGTGGTAACTGAACAATAAAATGATCATGTAAAATAAAAAGTCAACCAGTGGCTGGATGGTGGCACTTAAAATCAATTAAGGTTGTATCATGCACTGGGCATCACACGTGTCGCGGCGTGTTCGTCAATTCTATCCAACGAACGTTCAGAAACTTACAGGTTTGAGAAACTCGTGCAATTGCGCAATCGCTACCAAGGATTCGCCGCCCTATAGAGTGTTGATCCACCTGCACCTTAGCCCTAGTTTTTGCGTGGGAGAGCCGTAAATGGTCAATAGAGGCAATGGCAATGGAGCACTTCTCCGACGAACCGAAAATAAAAGGCCTAACGTTCCGTTTGCCTTGTATCTTCATTCACACGTTCGGCCTCCAAATCATACCTGTACAACTCACGAGGCGAACCGAGTCCTTCAAGAGCACCTCAAGTTCTCGTAGACATACGCTACCTTCGATTCATCTTCTGCTTCTTTACCTCGTAATCACACATAATGGCGAACGCCCCACATGGTAGGTTGAGGCGCACTTTTCACAGTAAGGCGACAATTACTAACGATACGTTACGCAGGCGGAGTCCTCAAGGACTTGATCGCGCGCGATGCGCCCCGAAGACAGGAGCTCTACTACGAGGCCGAGAAGTTAGCAGCTATCACTCTATCAGAAAGGCAGCTTTGCGATCTGGAGCTGATTCTAAATGGAGGATTTTCGCCGTTGGAAGGTAAGTTGTCATTGTTGCCGCACTAGCAAGGGGTAGTTTTTCCTACGCCCCTCGTGTTTGCGGCGTTTGCTTGGACGACCGCTGACAAACCTCGTGCAGGCTTCCTAAACCAAAAAGACTATGAGGGTGTTGTCGCCGAGAACAGACTTGCGGATGGAAACCTCTTCTCGATACCCATTACTCTCGATGTCTCAAAAGAGACTATCGAGGAGTTGGGCGTGAAGCCTGGTGCGCGGATTGCGCTACGCGATTTCCGCGACGATCGTAACCTCGCTATCATCACTGTGGACGACGTATATCAGCCAGACAAGCAAAAGGAGGCCAAGGAGGTGTTTGGCGGCGACGAGGAGCATCCGGCAATCAAATACTTGTTCAATACTGCGAAGGAGTTTTATGTCGGCGGTAAGGTCGACGCAATTGACCGTCTGGAGCACTACGACTATGTTGGTCTCCGATACACGCCTGCGGAACTGCGTCTGCACTTTGATAAACTTGGCTGGCAGAAAGTTGTTGCTTTCCAGACCAGGAATCCCATGCACCGCGCTCATCGTGAGCTGACTGTTCGCGCTGCCCGAGCCCGCCAGGCCAATGTCTTGATTCACCCTGTCGTTGGTCTCACCAAGCCTGGTGATATCGATCACTTTACCCGTGTCCGTGTCTACCAGGCGTTAATGCCTCGTTACCCTAACGGAATGGCTGTTCTTGCCCTGTTGCCCCTGGCTATGCGTATGGGTGGTCCTCGCGAGGCTATCTGGCACGCCATTATCCGCAAGAACCACGGTGCAACTCACTTCATTGTTGGCCGTGACCATGCTGGCCCTGGTAAGAACTCCAAGGGTGTTGACTTTTATGGCCCCTATGATGCTCAGACCGCTGTCGAGAAGTACAGGGACGAGCTCGGCATCGAAGTCGTGCCATTCCAACAAATGACTTATCTGCCAGACTCAGACGAGTACAAGCCCAAGGATGAGGTCGAGCAGGGCATCAAGACTCTCGACATCTCAGGGACAGGTATGCCCAACAACAAAACCCCACAAAAGCATCCACTAACCTCCACCAGAACTCCGCAAACGCCTCCGAACAGGCCAAGAAATCCCCGAGTGGTTCTCCTACCCTGAAGTCGTCCGCGTGCTCCGCGAATCCCACCCTCCCCGCAGCCAACAAGGCTTCACCGTCTTCCTAACCGGCTACCAAAACTCAGGCAAAGACGCCATCGCCCGCGCGCTCAACGTCACCCTCAACCAACAAGGCGGCCGCTCAGTCACTCTCCTCCTCGGTGAAACCGTGCGCTCCGAGCTCTCGTCGGAACTCGGCTTCTCGCGCGAAGACCGCGACCGCAACATCGCCCGCATTGCTTTCGTCGCCGCCGAACTGACCAAATCTGGTGCCGCAGCCATCGCCGCGCCCATCGCGCCATTCCGGAAGTCCCGTCTCGCGGCGCGCGATACGATCGAGAAGTATGGCTCGTTTTTCCTCATCCATGTTGCTACACCACTGGAACATGCGGAGAAGACGGATAAGCGCGGTATCTATGCCAAGGCGAGGAGGGGCGAGATCAAGGGGTTTACCGGCGTCGATGATCCGTATGAGGTGCCTGAGAAGCCGGATTTGGTGGTCGATGTGTCGAAGACGAACGTTAGGACGGCGGTGCATCAGATTGTGCTGTTGTTGGAGAGCTCGGGGCTGCTGACGCAGTTATAGGTGTCTTATAGTAGCTAGTTATCAGTATCGACATAGCGAAGGGATGATGGATCTTGATGGAGTTTACCATGAGTGAATGATTCATGGCTAGGAAATGATATCGCGGTAGAGCAAATACTATCTAAATACCTGACATGGTCCATACATCTTTTTGAATAAAGTTGAACTTGTTGATCCATTTTTTTTTTGCCCTATAGGTGTTTGCAACTAGTGTTCAGTGTACCTCCGAGAGATATCAAAAGCTCACAAGCTCATACCGAGTCCACACGCAACAAACCACAGGACAAGAACAATGGAGGCGGCACTTAACCACAACCAGGACCCAAGGTTTGGCTCCTACCCCACAAAAGCGCCTACCCACGCAACATTCTCCACATCTTCAATTCCAAACCCAATCCCAGCACCCGTAGCAAAATCTCAAGCCCAAGAACACCGTGGGGAATGAGGTATATTACTTCCAAAAAAAACAAAACAAAACAAAAAAAACTCCAAGAGGTACAACTTCCAGGTATGCATAGGATCCAAAGTTTCCAGCAAAACCACCAACCCCCTTGATCTCACCCACGCCCCCATCCCCATCCCCACCGACCCTTCGATGGACTATCTCCCGCGCCAGACCTGTCAGTCTTCGCCGCCCCCTTGTCCACCTCCCGCGCAACCTGCTCACCCTGCGGCCGCCCAAAAGCGCTTGCGCTCTTCCTTGCCACAGGCGGAGGCGACCTCTGCGCAAGAAACGCATCCTCCCCTCCTACTCCAAACCTGGCTCGGGGAAGTGCGTCCGAGCCAGAGCGGTAGTCGTGTGCGGTAGAGCTGCGCGGATGGGTATGCAAAGCAGACTGCGGTTGCTTGGCTGTCGTCGCGGACGCTGTGGCTGGCGCGGCACTCTTTTGCTGCGAGGTTGCGGGCTCATGTCCTCCTGGTTGTACTCGCGGGACGTCCGCTCGTGGGACTTGGGGGACGAGCGTCGCTGATGTACGGCGACTAAGTAGGCCGGGCTTTGGCGTTGTGGCGGAGGGTCGGGCAAGTGCCGTTGATGATCTGCGCGACGCTGGTGAGGAGTCATTAGGGGTTTCTTGGGAACGTGGTGCGGCCTCGGATGCTCGTCTTGCGGTTTCTCGGCGATTTGGTGCTGGCGTTTCGCTGGTAGACGCGGCCGAGGATTGTCGTCGACGTGGGCCCGGGATAGCCTGTGTGCTTGTCCGCGGGAAGATGCTATCGGGCGCGACAGACTTGCTCTCGATCCCAAGGGAGGGACTGGTGCTAGGACCGTCGACACCGTGGCGACTGGGCCTGGTGCTCTCGTCTTGCGACCAAATGTCGGAAGTGGAATCCCCAGAATCTTCCTGCGAGCTCGCTGCTGTTTCCGATTCTTCATTACGTGATGCGTTACCTCCTGTTGACGACCGACGTTTTGGCGCTGCTTCCTATTCCTGCGGCCTTTGAGAACCAGCATTATACTTTTTCTGCGGTCTGCGAACGTTGTCACGTCCTGGATTTGCCCTTCTCTTTGGTTTCTCTGCTGATCCACGTGACCGGGCATCCTTTTGCGAAGACCGAGGAACTTCTTTTGACGCTTCTGACGTGTGACCTCTGTTTGACCGGCCACCTCCTCTCCCCCTCGGCCTTTCCGCTTGCGGGTCACTTCGACGAGCTTTGCGGGCAGGCCCTGAGCTATCCTTTCCTTGCGGAGCTGGGCGCGTACCAGAGGGTTCCTCGTGACTCTGCGGCCGACGTGAAGGTAAACGCGATTGGAACCAATTAGGGGCTTTCTCCTGGTTACGAGGAATTTGCCGCGCTTGAGGTTGATAGCGAACGGGCTTCGGCGCTTGGCCACGAAGGGGCTGCTGACGAGGTTCGTTGCGATAGTGATCCTCTGGTCGAATTCTGGGCTGAATTTGTGGGTCTTCGCTATAACGGGAGGGATTATGAGGCCTGGTTTGTTGCCTTCTGCCTGAGTCTGGTGGCGACTGCGGTCGAATGTTTTTTCTAGTCGGCTGCGCACGTTGGGGTTGTGGATAGTCGTTCCTGCGGTCCTGAACGATCGGGACGAGTCGGGGGTAGTAGTCGTCTTTTCGAGCAAAGACTGGGGAAGCGCGGGTTGGTTGATCGTAGATTCGGTATGCGATAGGTGTGTGTGGTCGACCGCCAGCGTGGGTGGGATAGTAGGGATTGTATCCAGGTTTTGCCCAAACTCTAGGCCTTTGTAGCGTCCCCCCAGGAGGTCCTGGTACTGGTCCTGGTGCCGCGTGACGAAAGGGAGGGGCTAGATTTCGGTCCCTATAGGGCTCAGGTGGTTTAGAATTTGAGCGCCGGGATGGCCGCACTCTTTCTTTTGGCTTCGGAGCCCATCCCAAGAATTTACGTTTCTTTGGTTCAAGAACAGGCTTAGGCCTTGGTGGCGGAGTGTGACTGTCTGGCTTGGTCCACAATGGGGTATCGCGAGACGGATAAGTAGGCGCTACAGGGTGTTGTTGATCTGGCGGGTAGTTGGTAACTTTTTTCCGGGGCCTTTTCTCCACAACTGCAGGTTTCAATCTCTTTGGCATCGAATCTGGAGGAAGCGCCTCAATACCTGGAGCAACACTGACTCTTCGCGGCCGCTCGGGACGTGGCGACGGCACGGTCAACACTGGTGGTACGCGATCGTCGACTTCTGGGTCGAAGCGTGTCTTTCGGCGAATAGGTAACGAGGACTTTTGTGGTATAGCCTCAGATTTCTGACGCACCAGAGGCGGCCCCAACGATTCAGGGTCGCGGGAGAGAGCCGCAGTTGGAGCTCTGTCAATTCGGCCAGGCTCTTCTTCTGGGGTTGCTTCGCTGGGCGCTGTAGATTGTCGCTTTGCTACCCCCTGTGGCATTTCATGGTACAACAAAAGTTCCGGAAGGCTTCCTTCGTCTGGCAACGCGGCAGTTGATTGCCTTTCCGGTGAAGCAATGACAGGCTCAAATTCGTTCGCCCGGGGGACATAGTAATCATCATAGGCATTAGTTGGCTCATACAACACGGAAGACTGTGTAGACTGTGTAGATCCTGGCATCTTAGCTTCCACATCCAGTACCTCAACATCCTCACTTGGCTTGAGATTGAAGTCTTTGTAAATTGAATCCAATGATTTTGTGGGCACCCTTGTCAGCTGTCTTGATAGGCGAGTAGACGCACGCCGCGAAACAGATACAGGCTCACCTTCCCCCATAAATAGCGGTTGAGTCGGTATACGGCTTGTCTTTCTTGAGGCGATGGTCGAGGTGCGAGATGGTTGCGCAGGCTTTTCATAGGTGTCAATGGAGGGTTGGTTGTCCACAGACGACAAGTCAGACGGTTGGGCCGAATCAGTATCCTCGATCTCTTCCCTTTTTGTTGGCCTTCTTGTTGGCCGTTGCGAAATCGTTGCTAGCGAGGGCGCTCGTTCTTCTGCAGTCGGTACTCGCGAAAGGTCCGTAGGCTGTCGAGTAGATTGCCGCGTCAATGGCGCTGGAGGTACTTCAGTAGGGGACTCCTTCAGATTCCAAGGCTCACGCACCGTGCTACGGCGTCCTACAGTCTGCTGACGTGTTGGTCGACGTGAAATCTCGGTTGTCTTGCGAGATACCATAGTCGGTAAGATTTCTTCATTCTTCACTGTTTCCGTCGACCAACGCGATGGCTGGCCTGCGGTTGGGCGCCTGGATGGTGGTTCCAAGAGTTCGGACTCGAAGGGTTGAGTTGGTACCTGTGAAGCTCGACGAGACGGGGTATCCATAGGCTCATTCTCGACTTCCGAATTAACATCACTTGATGAAGGGGTCTCGAAGCGAGGTTCGTCCCTCTTAGGTACAATAGGTATTACAGAGTTAGTAATCGTAGGTACTCTTCTATTTGAATCCCTGCGGAGGGCACCGTGATCTAGCATGCTTTCTTCTTGAAGCTCTTCAGCGGATAAAGCTCTTGGAATCTTATCCTGGGCCTTCTCAGCTGGGAAGCTCGCACGCCTCTCATCCACTATCGATTGTCGCGTTGTTGGATGATGCGCTGGTACAGGTGGCGTCACCAAAGACTCTTCAGATTTGGAAGAATAAGCACTTATTTGTTCGAGCAGTGTCTCTTCGGGATCCAGTTGCGTCGGCTGCTTGACTAATGCTTTTGTTGACCGCCTACTGATAGTGGTAGATTGCCGAGTAGGTTGTCGCTCATGAATAGGTGCCGCTACCTCGAACGTGGCACGTCTCTCAGCAAGACTCGGCTGGCGTGTAACAGCCGTCGTCCTTCTTGACATGGATGGGAAAGAGTAGAAGGTGGAAGGACGAGAGAGTTCACCTAAAGGTAGTTCGTGTGCTGTAGAGCGTCTTCGTACCGACTTAACAGGCGGAACTAATTCTATGTCCTCGTTTGGAAGGTTAGACAGCCTCTCAATCGCGTCATCGTCTTCGTCCATCGGGGTCGGAGGACCTGTCTGTGAGGGACTTGACTCCGGCAAAGTGAATTGTTCCGCCCGGGTCGACCGTCTACTCATGGAAGGCTGACGAGGTAATACTTCTGTTCGTTTGCGCTGAACTTCGAGCGAGAATGTTGGTCGTCTAGAAAGAGTCTGGACTTCGCGTGGCATATCGGAAGCATTCTCTTCAATCGGGGAATCGGGCTTCATATCATCAATTATCTGCTCCTCTTCCATCGAGGGTGAGGATGGTGGAGCTGAAGTTTCTACGAAGGGTATGGTACGCCGACGCGTCGTCACTCTGCGAACAATCTCCTCAGGAGAAGGAATTTGCTCCGTGTTCTTCCTCGTTGCGGTTCTTCTAGTCTCAATCTCACGAGGTTGAGTTGATACGCGTCTCATGTCCACAGCAGGTATATCAGTATCTTCTATCTCGGAGTCGGTAGAAATATGCTCTGTTGTAGCACGTGTTGGCTGCCGAGACTGGCGTGTCACGCTTCTTGGAATGACGGTATTCCCCTCCGGCTCCTGGACAATAGATTCTGAAGGAGCAGACGAAGGCGAAAAAGACCCAAACACTTCCGGGGGCGGCGCAGTGCTCATTCTCCGAACGTGTTCTACTGGTACTTCAAGTTCTTCCTCTGACTCTTCACGGCTGGCTACAGGCAGTTGCTCCAAGGACGGCATAATGCTTTCTGACCCAGCATCAACTATTCTCACAGTGGGCTGACGAAGCGAAGCCATTGTCGACTTTCGAGTCGCCACTTGCACATCTGGCTCGGGTTCGGAGGTACTTGAATATCTCGATGACGCAACACGGTCTGCTGGAAACGCATCGGGATGTGCTATCGATGTCTTGTGCCGCGTTGGCTGCCACAAAGGAACATCATGTTGGCTTACTTCGCCTGGCTCGCTGGCAACAGGGAAAATATCTGGTGCTGTATCAACCTTTCGAAGACCAGTGGACGTTCTAGATGGCAGAATACCCGTATGGCGGGCTGTGATGCGCCCTAACGGATATTGGGAAACTTGTTCGTTAGGTTCCGAATCCGCACTCATTTGATTTGATGACTCCGGTTCGACATGTTTGAAAGATGCTTTGTGCTCTACCGGGGTGGCAAAATCGGACTCAGAAGGTTGAGTCGAGGAATCTTGTACACTTTGATCTTTCAAGCGGCGCTCAAGCTCACGAATGCGATCAAGGAGCTCTAGAATAGGCTGTGTATACTTGCGTCGTGGCGGACTCCTAGAGGATTCCTCATCAGAGTACTCTGACCCATAAATTGGCTCATAAAGCTGCCGTTCTGGTTGCTCAAATGGAGTACTGTATTCTAGAGTCGGCAATGCTTCTAGTACATCGTTGATATAATCAATAGCGGCTGGCAACTCGGCTTTTGCTAATTCGAGCCAGTCCTGCACCTCTGCAGGTGAGAAGTCGGGAAGCTGTTGTAGCTTTTGAGAAGTCGATGTCATCCGTCTTGATTTATCTGAGATACGGGTGAGCACCCGACTAAGTCTTCGTTCTTTGATGTCCTGGTCGACAATCTTCGGGATCTCTTCTGCCACAGAATCAACAGATTTGTTTCTAAGTCGAGTAGACCTCCTTGTCGACCCTGCAGACAATTTGCTGAGTACGCGTTGTAAAGGGTCAGTTTCAGGATCTGGGGCGCTAGGCTCATCAAGCTGAATACCAAGATCTTCGGCGATAGTATCAAGTTCATCCATCAGCTGTGTGCGTGTTTCCGAAAGCTCTGTCAAATGCCTGCGAGTTTGTTGAAGCCAAGGATCTTCGCCAGATGAGACTTCTTCAGGGCCTTTCTCTTCTATTGTCTCGAGAGGCTTGTTGTCAAGTGTTGGTGAGGTTTTTCGAATATCATCTTCGAATGGTGCGTCCTGGAATCTCTGGTTGTCGCTTGCTGTTGGTCGTCTGTCAAGATCGACTCCGAGGTTATCTGCGGCGGAGTTGACAAAGTCGACCAGATCAGGCACTGTTTTTATAGACTTTCGTAGGGTAGAATGTGAATCGTTCACATTTGGCTTTAGCTGACCAGGGGATCCAACGTTAAGCTTCTCTACTGCCTCAGGCGGTACATATGGATATGGCGGCTGCCATCCAAAGGCCTGTGATTGGTATATGGGTTGGTATGCAGGATGGTATACTGGGTAGTATATGGGCCGGTATGGCTGAGAAGTCGTTTGGTGGATGGGTGAACTTGGAGCTTTATGTGTGGGTGTCGTACATACTACTCTCTCCTGGCAACGCTGAACGAGATCCTCCGAAACCTTTCGAAGCTGCGTAAGGCTAGGCTGACTGTGCTTTATGTTGTCAATGACACTTTGCAGTGAATTCGCATGTTCATCAAGGATGGTATCAATGAGATGTCCTAGGTCTTTAGCAAACTTGTCCCCACATTTGTCGGTTGGAAGGCACTCGGAATGGTGTTGTCGACGAGGTCTTGATTTATGTTCACTTATAATCGTGGAGATCGTCGAGCTAGATGAGCTTGATGTCGACGAGTCAGAGACTGCCCGCTTCCGTGCAGCCCGTACTCTGGAAGGCTGTGCGTCAGATGGTGGAATGCTTTGTGAACATTGTCGGCAAGGCGTTCGAGTTGCGTCTTCACGTACTTCAGATTTGCCTATGTGTGAAAAGTGCCCACAAGAACGCTTGGTCCAATCGCCGGGATCTTGAAGTGGATTGTAGGCTCGAAATGTTCGACGAGGCTTAATACGAGCACCGGGAAAACCGAAGTCTAGTGTCTTCCGCCGCCCGTAAGCGCCACGCGAATCAACATGATGGGGCACTTCTATACTGTAATAGTTGGGTTGTAAACCAATGTTGGCCGTTTCGACCCGCTCACGAGCAGTGTCACGTCGGGAAACATTGGTATCGGAACTTGCTCCATCATGACTAAGTCCTCTCGCAGCAATACCGTCCACCTTTATACGGACATTTACTCGTGCTCCAGGGTTGTATCTGTACATCTCTAGCGCGTAATCACGATCTGTCTTGGAAAGTTTCCTGGATTTTCGCTTTGCTGGATGCTCATCTGCTAAAGGAGCACTTCTGGATTGACGACGCCGAGGTCGTTTAGATCGGTGTTCTGTTTGGACAGCCTCTCGAACATCGCAACCAGATACCGAGCGCTGGCCCGTCTGTTGACGCGAAGAACTGCCCGGCCTTGGACTGGCTGTTACTTCAGCAGCTGAAGTCGGTCTTCGGCTAGTCTGCCTCACGATAGCCCCACCTGCTTTTGAAATAGCAATAGGGGGTGAGGCAGTATTGGGTGTTGGCTGGCTTGTTGGTTCAAGACTAGGCTCCGGAACAGCCAGAACTTCCCCTGGAACAGGCAAATCTTCTCGCTTAGTGACCTTTACCGGTCGCACATTATGAGTCGGCAAAGGCAAGCGTTGAATCTGTGATGCTTTCTGAATTGATGCACCTTTTGCACTTACAAATGCTCCAACAGGCGGGAAAATAGGCCTTGGATGCCCTGATTCCTTGCTCTCAAAGAATTCTTTCGTAGCTTGCACTGAGACTAACTTTGGCAACTGTCGTGAAGGCAGCACCTTTGTCTGGGGAGCTGACGCAGTGGCCCTATTGAAGTCAGAGGGCGTAGGCCTGGCCTTGAAATGGAAAGAACCCGAGGTTCGCGGCCGGCCTTCGATATTAGCTCTAGCTTGTGACGGCGGTTCGCTAACTCCAACGCCTTGAGGTTCTCGATAGCGGTGGTCCACCTTGTCGAGAACTTGGCCATAGGGATTCTTCCCTTGGAGGTAGGCCGGTGATTTGCGATCAGCTGGAATATGTTGCAATTCAACTGGTTCTTCTGGAAGCGAGATTATGGGTTGTTGAGCAGATTTACGTCGAGTTGATATAGTTGGCTGCTCGCCGGTGCTTTGTACTACAGCTGACGTATCGTACTGGGCTCGTCTGGTACGAGTTGGAGGTTGCTGGGTTAGCTCGCGGGCTCCCGTATTAGTTGTACGGGATGCAGAGCCTGATGTTGGTTGGTTGGAGCTATGATGCATGAAAACCGAAATGCCGTTGTCGATTATTGTCGTAGGGGTGTATACTAGGGTGATATTTGCTGAACAGTAGAAAGTGAGAGAATAGGTGCTAATGATAGGGATAAATGTTAGTCGAAAAATAGGGCTGCTGATGAATATGTTTGCACTCGGTCTGGTAGTCAAGAGAGATTGAAGATTGCCTGAGCAATGGAAGTTCCTTGTCTGGCTTTTGAAAGCACCTTCTAGTCTTTGCATACAGAAAGCACGCATGCGTGAGTGATACTATACATTCCATATTCTCGGTTCGCTACTTACACATCTACTTCAAAGCTGCCTGGAGGCTCTCAAGGACCTGTTGCTGTTAGCGCCTTCTCCGTGCTGCCCAAAGACACTTCCTACCTCAAGTTCAATCTTGGCCTCCGCAATGTCTGCCTCACTGCCGCTTCCACTGGCAATCTTCTGGGCCTCGGCGATCTGATTTCTGACAGCCTATCGCGGTATTAGCTACAATGCTTTTTATTTGACTTGTGTCGATCCTACCTCGGCGCTGAAGTCCTCCAATGCGTAGCCCTCTACGGCGTTGATGCTGAGGACGGAGTTGGGCTGCACCGTAGCGAATCCGCCCGAGAGGAAGAACTGCTTGCTACCGCCTTGCTCTTCGATAATCTCAACAAGACCAGGCTTCAATTGCTCGATAGAAGGAACGTGGTTGGCCAGAACACCCATATCACCAGTCTCCGCGGGGAGGTTGACCTGAACGCTATACAATGCCTCTCGTCAGTATTCGCGTATCCGGAGGGTGGAGTGGTCGGATTAGTGGTGAACGTACACATCTTGCGACTTGTAGATAGACTGGAAAGATTCTGGTCAGCTGGGATCCATTTGCGTTCTAGCTCAGTGATCGAAATGCGTCACCTTGGGCAGATGTTGGTGATGCGTACCTGGTGAGGAAGAGCTAGTGAGAGCTTGATCTTGTCCGAGGCAACCTCGGCGTAGCCTCTGCGTTGAAGCGGGCGGGCAATGGCAGCAGGCCTTGCTCGAACAGCAGCCCTGGCGATACGAAGGGAGTTCATGATGGATCGAGGGGTGGCGAGGATACAATGGCTGGATTGGGAGCTCTGATGTTGAATCTGCGAAAGACCGAAGTTCTGCGCTTGGCGGGTTTAACCGACAAGTCACCGCTCGCATGGCTAGCGCCTTGTCGTGACAGACCATCAGAACACCATCCAGATCCCAGAACCTGTAGCTTGAAATATAACAAATATTGTGCTAGGACAGTTTTCAAGTTGTTCTATGATTCAAGGCTAGCACGAAAATTGAGAGCGATAATATTTCTCAAGGGGTATCTCAATGCAAAACGCCCTCTCCCAACCCCTTGTCATGAGCTTTCTATCAGCCAGTCCAAGCCATGCGTGACAGTGAGACGATGGATCAGTCCTCGTAGAATTGCTGTGGCGCTGCCATGCTCATTCGGAGCTGTCTTTCCCTTTGTTTGGCTTGCAGTTCCAATGTTTCAACAGCATAGCTCAGTCTATCCTTCCTCTGCTTTAGCTGTTTGAATCGTAACTCCTGCTGTGCACTCATTGTCTTTCCCGGAATTCTTTGTGCAGCGGCACTGCTTGGTCTTGCAGCCGCCGCCCCTGTGCTATCACGTCCTAATCGACCGTCATTGAGATCACATTTCGCTATCAGCGATTGTTCACGCCTTTCAAGCTTGTCGAGGTAATTTTCCACTCTCTTGAGCAGATTATCTACTTCTGGACGTATTTCCGAGAGGAGCGCAGATTGTGCGGCTTGCAGGTCAGATTCAGAGATGAGTTCAAAATGCTATAGCTGAAAGTTAGATCAACGTGAGGCGAAAGATTGGTATCAATTGTAGAACACCTACCCGTGTTGTCTGGAGCACTTTTGAGAGTCGGGGAAAGTCGTTCACGCCCCCAGCTAAGATATTGATGGACGAGTCGAGCAATTGCATACTGTTGCGCAAAGAGCCTACACAGCCCTCCAGTGGCGACCCCATATCTCTTATTATTCTCAAGGGTTCATAAGCCGCGTATGCCAGCACATCTAATGCCTGGTTGGGGTGGTGAAGTTCGCAGAGTTGCGGCTTTGATGGCCGGCATGGTAAACAGTCGGCATTACCTTCCACCGACGTGCCAAGATCGAAGTTCTCCAAGCCATAGCGCCGAAGCTCAACCTCCCATCGACTCCATCCCCCATCGCAATTGCAGGCCTAGCCAGTAAAACTCCATCGAACACATAATGCCTCTCCTCGGAAGGAAGTTCCCGGCGCCTGTCGGTACGTCAATTGGGCCCTGAGGAAGGTCGCTCGGCAATCAGGACTACCTGCTAACAGAGCTTTGCAGCCCGCCCCATGTGGCCTTTCTACATATCTGGTACGTCGACGGCCTCGTAAAAGGATGAAAACGGAAAATAAGCACGGATAAGAAAGCTGCAAGAGTCAGGGATAGGGTGCGATTGCGCAATTGGAATTTCTGGGGGGCTTGGTCGCAGGGCAAAAGAGCTGTACTAACAGGACCCATAGGCCTTGTCATTCTCTATGGCGTCAACTCAGCTGCATCTGTTATGGCAACCGGTGAGTTTCAGTCGCAGCTTGGTTCTTTGAATCACGAAGGAAACTAACTCAGGTCAGGCGATGAATTTAAGAACGACCCGCGCAACCCTGCCGCAAGGAACCAAGCGCCAAGCGGTCACTAAATCGATTTCACGGAAACGAGATGATCTAGTTGGGCATTATGAGCATTATGAGTACATTGTACAATAGCCGTGATAGTGGATTTGCTAGGAACACCTCAATTCGCAAGGGCTGTATAGACTTCGGCAACCCCAATCAAACTCGAAAAGTCAGGATCCCTTGGTCGTGACTATCTATGGGACAAATTCTTCCCGCAATTGTTGTGTTGCTTGTATTCGTTGTTTACATTATGACTGTATGGAAATTGCCTCCTTGAACAATTGATTCAAACGCATCTTCCAACTATGCGGTGACATGCAAAAACAGATAATCTTATGTGAAAGTGGTAAAAAGAGTTACCTGTGTGATGTTGGACTCGTTCAAGGATGCACGTTGACGCATATGTTACCAAATGTTCATCTTCCTCAGCGCTGCAATTGGTTCTGGGTAACAATCTAAATATGCTGCAAAGTCGTTCGACACCAAGCTAATGCGAGGTATCGGCCAGCCCAACGAGGTGGATACATGCGGCTGCATAGTATCTAGCTAACAAGCCTGCTTGGAATGGGCTCATGCATACATTCGACGATGACGCATTTCGTCTCGCAATCGATGGCATAGCATGCCTCCAGACGCGTGCGCAATGCCAGCCGTAGTAGATAGTGCCCAATTGCACCAACAACACGTGTTAGACCATGGCTCGTCAAGCACACGCGTTGCAGTCCTGACAGAAGCCAATACTATAGCTTTCTGTTGTGCGTGTGGTATGAGACGATCTAGAACAGCAGATCCAATTTCGAGATTAGAAGTGGTGACCAGAGTCTCAGTCTGCAATCAGCCACTGACATTCAGGTGCATGCGCACGCATAGCCGAGTAGCCTGCCTGTTTGGACTGGCGATGAATGTTCCGATGTTGCAGCTGAACTTTGACCGATTAGGTCAGGGTGTTGGGGGCCACATCGCCGCAGTTGTCGAATCTGGCGGATCAGGTGTTTGACGCACTATGTTTCCAGGCCTGACGAGGGCGAAACTGGATCGACCCGAGGATCATCTCCCATCTAGCAGCTGGCAACGAATGGCGTGTGTAAAACCATCATGGCATTTCAGAAGGTGGTCGCGGTCGGAAGGAAATGGAATCAATTTTCGGATGGCTGTCAAATATAGTATTCAATTGGAGGTGCATAAAGGGGCAGTCAGAGCTGTACTATGGGGGGGACACAATGAGGCCTCGGCGTGATGCGGCCAGCAGACTTGCGGCATTTGAAACGGCGTCGAATCCTGGCCGTCTGTCACTCCAAGTCGCACAGCTCGCGAACGCGCCGAGACAGCAGCCGGGGCAGGCCAGCTCGCTAAATATACCTAGGGTAACAGTAAGCTGGTCAAATCTTCACCGCTGCAGGGTTGGTTGTGGCGGGAAGTGATGAAAGAGGTGAAAGAGCCCAACTAGGACGGTCACGTGAATCAGACAAGCCAAGGTAGAGGGTAGCCATGGGCTCCTGCATCTGCACCGCCTGCTTTACTTCACCCTTTCTCCTCAGCACTCCCTCCGCCGTGTGCTTTCTCCAAAGTCCGTTTGCTGTTCCAGAACGTGCAGCTGCTCCGTTGCCCCAGTTGCTCCAAGTGCAAACGTTTCACTTGCAGCCCGTCCGCTTCTCATCAACGAGTGCCGTTACCCGTTGGGCAGCTCGCTCACGCCCTGCCTGTAAGTCCTGCCCAGCCCAGCACGCAGTCCCGCATTGCCAGTCCAACCTTCCTCCCCTACGCCCTATTTATCACCCATAATACCCTCCCATCCACCTTTCCTCTGCTTTCTCACTTCCAGCTCACTTTGCTCCGCTTGACACGGCCTCGGCTGCACAGTCCGCTTACTCACCGCCTTGTTGGTCAAAGCCCTTACTGACCGGTCCTCCCGCAGCAGGCTGACCCTCTGCCTTAACATCACCATCACTGCCCCGGTGCCCCCCCCTCCCATACATCTCTCTTCAACCACACCCTCCACCACAGGCCAGCCTCCTCAAGGCTGACTACCCGCAAACATGACGACAATGGTAGGTTGCAACCCCGCTCGCTGACGACGGTGGCACATGCGTGTTTGCACAACCTGAGGCTGACCATAACAGGATCTCCGTGTCGGCAACAAATATAGAATCGGCCGCAAGATTGGCAGCGGCTCCTTCGGTGACATCTATCTCGGTCCGTGCAAACTTCCTGTCTCGACAACATAGTCCATCGCTGACACTCAATAGGTACAAACATCATCTCTGGCGAGGAGATTGCCATCAAGCTTGAGAGCGTCAAGGCCAAGCACCCTCAGCTCGAGTATGAGGCTCGCGTCTACAAGTCCCTCGCTGGCGGTGTCGGCATCCCATTTGTCCGCTGGTTCGGCACCGAGTGTGACTACAATGCCATGGTTTTGGACCTGCTTGGCCCCTCTCTTGAAGATCTTTTCAACTTCTGCAACCGCAAGTTCTCCCTGAAGACAGTGCTCCTCCTTGCCGACCAGCTCATCTCCCGTATCGAGTACATTCACGCAAAGTCCTTCATCCACCGTGATATCAAGCCTGACAACTTCCTCATGGGCATTGGCAAGCGTGGCAACCAGGTCAATGTGATCGATTTTGGTCTGGCCAAGAAGTACCGTGATCCCAAGACCCACTTCCACATTCCGTACAGAGAGAACAAGAACTTGACTGGTACCGCCCGCTATGCCAGCATCAACACCCATTTGGGTGTCGGTACGTAAGAGTCACAAATACGAAATGGCTGATACTGATTTGCACAGAGCAATCCCGCCGTGACGATATGGAGTCCCTAGGATACGTTATGTTGTACTTCTGCCGCGGCTCCCTCCCCTGGCAGGGTCTTAAGGCGGCCACCAAGAAGCAGAAATACGACCGCATCATGGAGAAGAAGATGACCACTCCCACCGAAGTCCTCTGCCGTGGCTTCCCCAACGAGTTCGCCATCTACCTGAACTACACCCGTTCCCTCCGCTTCGACGACAAGCCGGACTACTCGTATCTCCGCAAGATCTTCCGTGATCTCTTTGTCCGTGAAGGCTTCCAGTACGACTACGTGTTCGATTGGACCGTATACAAGTACCAGAAGAACGCCCAGGCTATTGCTCAGGCCGCCAATCAGGGCCAGGGCGAGGACGACGACAAAGCCGGCCGCGGACGTCACGTCACCACCACCGCAGCTGCCAATGCTGGCACTGCTGCAGGCACCAAGCGCGGACCGGTCAATGCACGCCAGGAGGGCACCGGAATGTGAGTTCGATATATCTGATCCTCGTAAGGACTCCTCTCCTCTGCGTTTGGTGTTCGATACGCTTGGCGCTGAGGACGCCCCAGACAGATTTTACTAACCTCTCTTCTCTGTTCAGGCAGCTTCGTTCAGCAAATAAGCGTGGTGGGGATCAGTATGCTTCTGGCGGCTACTGATTTATGATGCGGCTTTCGATTCGTCATCTCAACTCTCTTGCGAAACCGGTTCATTTCGATTCGGCATTCGCGCAACGAATGGGAAATGCGGCACCGCCGTCCTGGCAACATTTTGGACGGCGGCCGCTCTCACTCGATCATCAGCTCATGGTATCTTTTGTTGATTGCCTATATCGGACCTGGCAGGACTCTCCGGTGTCTTGCCTCTATTATGGCCATAGGTTATCGGCGACTGTACCGAATGTTTGGAGGCTCAATTTTCGTGGTATTTCTTTGCTGGAGCATTTATTCACCTGGAGACATCATCACTCAACATTTGATACTCGCCAGCACCCAGCGGATAACCACCAACGTTGGGCATACCTTCACAGGAATTCTTCAGACGATGACTGATTTTTGTTTCGTTTTCCGGCTCCCATTTCACATTAATCCCCCTGCCCCTGTCTTTCCCTTCCCCAGTTCGCGTTTTTCCTTCGTGCGTTCCCCCTTCCGGACATGGTCTACCAGCTTGTGGGGAGGTTAAGCTTATCAGGGGACGAACATATCTAAATTGCAAATGTAACTCGAAAGAGTGTGAAGCTGAGTTGGTAGACCAGAAGGGTGTAATGGCTGGCAGTTAGTAGATGGAACAACATCTGTAAGGAGTTGCATCCGGAGAAGTTGAGGGGGTCTAACTCGTCACCATTTCGCTCGGCGAAGGCACGACTGGTTATGCGGAGAGTTTCAGTTTACGTTCGCGTGTTTAAGTAATCGATTTCCTTATGTCCCCCAATTTTGATGGTGCTTTGAGTTGTGATGTACATGTAGAGTACAATGAGTGATGCCCAGCCCTATCTAAACACCCAGTCCCAACTTTGATATCATACAACACAAGCCCTACTCCCTAAACTCGTCCATCTCCTCAACCCCTCTCTTCCTCCCCTTCCGCCCACCACTCCCCCTAATCTTCCTATCACTCGTATACCGCCCATTCCTATCCCCCCTCAAAATCCTCGCCGGCCCCTCCTCCACCGCCCTCCCATCCTTCTCCCCAACCCCAATCTCCACTACCACCTTCTTAACCTTCCTAACCTTCCGCCCCTTCTTATCAAACTCATCCTGTGCCCTGCCCAGCCTAACGGACCGCGGGATCCGGGTCTTCGCGCCCAAAGCCCACAAGTCGCCCCAGCGCGCCTTGCGCGCGTCGCGAAACGCCTGCTTGCTGAACGACTTGGGCACCGTCCAGCGCTCCAGCGTGCCCGCAGGCGTACACACGTCGAGGATGATGTGTCCGCGGCGCTTGAGCGCGGGGAGGATGAGGCGGGGGAGGGCGAGGGTGTTTACGTCTGCGGGGGTTTGGACGTCTGCGTCGAGCCTGTCGCCCTCGGCTGGGCTTACGTTTTTCCACTCGAAGCCGGCGAAGGCGGCGGCGGTGGATTCTTGCGACTGTGCGAAGCCGCGGGCGAGCGGGTCGTGTTGGGGGAGGCGTTGGTCGCGGCCGCGGTGGACAGCAAGGTAGGAGAATTGGATGTCTTCGTGGTTTTTGTCTTTGGCGGCGAGGATGCGTTGGAGGTAGGGGGGGCGGATGTAGCGTTGAGAGAAGAAGCAGAAGTCTTTGCGGCCTTGGGAGGGGCCGGGGGTAGCGTACATGGGGCATGTGGAGTGGTTTGTGCACGGGGCGATGATCATGCCGGTTTCTTTAGCGGTGAAGCGCGTGTCCGTCTCGGGTTTGGAGATCTGGGCTTCCAGTGGGGTTTCAATGGTTGACGAATTGGGTGAGGATATGTGTTTGTTGAGAAGGTGTTCGCGAGCTCCGGCTATGGCCTCGAAGCCGCGTGGAAGCCCTTTTTCGAGAAGGATCAGGACACCCCCGTTGGGGTTGAGAAGCGACCAGTACTTCTCGACTTGTTCTTTGCGGAGGTAGTCTTGTCGAAGGGGCCAAAGAGTGTGTGGGGCGATAATGATATCGTACACTTTTCGTGGCTGCTGCTCATTCAACTCGTCGTTTGGCGCAATCGACTCTGGCAGGCGAGGAATGAAAGTCGTGTTCTCCAACAAGCGACTTGCGCGATGCCGTAGGGTATCCGAAGCAGCAAGAACAGTGGCTTTGCCTAGTGGTGCAGTGCCATGTGACGTATTCCCCGAATCTTCGTGCATTCGCTGCCATTCTGCTTGCAAGACTTCATGCCATGCGAGGACTCCAACACCTCCAGATCCAGCGTCAAGTAGCATGCCACCTTTCTTGTTTTTCAGTATGTTCTCTAACCAAGATGCTCCAAGCCTTCGTCGCACTTCTACTAAGACGCCCATTATGCTAGCATAGGTCCCTGGCTGGACCGAAGCCATGTATACATCTGCCTCGATGTTGCCCATGTCGGCTTGCGAAGGGTCTAGCGGTATCGGTTTCTGCTCAAGGCCCAGATGTGCTGGGGCAGTGCTTGCAGAGAGAGGTAAGCCCTGACCGCCGAAGATGCGGTTTGCTGACTCGGTTAGATGCTTGTGGTTTGCACGGGTGAGCATGAGCGCGGTAGGGTCGACGAGGGATTCCTTTGGGAGGAAGACAGTTGATGGAGGAGGCTTGAACCGACCAGCAATAGTCAATGGATGAGCTCGCATAAAATCATCATCTTCTGGCTCGTCAATGTCTTCCCATTCTTCGGCTTGTTCATGTGCTCGTCGACTCTGCTCGTAGACGCCTTCATGGTATATTTGGTCTTTCTCTTCCTTATATACCTCCCACTCTTCTGGTGTCATGGATTTTTTATTTGCGTCCACTTCTTCTACCTCTTCCAGAACTTCAGGTTCATCTAGTAGTTCAATCTCTTCCAATTCTCCATCTTCGCCTCTGCGCAGCAACACAGTTGACCCGTCTGGCAGCTCCTCTTCTATAATCTCCTCCACTTCCTCTGGGATCTCTTGCAGTTCTTCTATTGAGTCCACAAATATTGGTTCGCCATACAGTCTCTCGTAGACTTTGTACTCTGCCTCGCTCAGGTGCCCTCTTGGTAGCGCATCGCCGAATTGTTGTCTCGCTCTCCGGACATTGACTTCGACGCTCACTTGTTCGATTGAGGTGGCTGGCAATTCGCTAATCGTAGGCGCGGAGTCTTGATCGATCTGTCTGCGTGGTATAGTCGTGGATATCGTCCTCCGCTGTGTTGAGAAACTGGTGGTCACGGCGCTCGGCCTTTGTGTGAGCTGGGTTTGAAACGGGAATCGTGCATTACGCGCCCGTGAGATCGCAGAACTAAGGCGACAAGACAAGCAGACAGCCTGTAGCCCTCTTATCCGAAGCATAATCGCAGAAGGTTGTCTGCAGGGCTGTCGAGCAGCGTCGGTATGGAACAGACGCATTTCACTGAGAAAACAGACCAAACTCTTTCCGGAATTAGGGTCCAACCAATCAGATGCTTCCTGTTACTGGTCTAAGTGTGCCCCATGCGTGAATACCAAATCATTACAACCCTCAATATATGACCCCCAAAATTTGCATTAGGCCTTGAGTTGCCGAAATTCGAATACCGGTAGCTATGTGCACGCCACCTGGGGAGTGTCATGACTGTTGATCAATTTCCACGTGCGGCAATTTCTTTTGTCTACCAAGTAATTGGCCAAACCATAGCTTATACAATTTGCTTTCCCTGAGACCTTATTATAAATGCCAATACGCCATTGGAAGCACTTCTATCGGAATCCACTAGTCTTGGCCTCAGATGGGGACTGTCTTGTACCCCGCTCTCCCGTTAGCCCCCAGGCATTGTTTAGTCAATCACTTCCAGCTGAAACTCCAAACACGCAACCGGCATAGTCATATGCCACTAATTGCCACAATTAGACCACAGTCATTGTCTTTTCCAATCGCCGCGTACTCGCCTACTCTCGATCCGAATCAAGCCGATACAAGTGGGGCGCATATACCTCCCCCACCTTGTTCTGTTACATTCAACCTTCAACTTGTAATATTTTCACACCACCCCTTGCTTGAATTCAACAAAATGGGTTCTAATTTTGATTACGCCTCACTCAAGGAGCTCTTGAAGAGTACAAATGCCGAAGTTCTGCTCCCAGCTGACGGTGAAAAGTATGAAAAGAGCATCGTGAGGTGGAGTGAGCAGTCTATTAAAAGAGCGGTATGTTTCACCTAAGCCAACGAAAAAATTTATACATAGATTCAAGCTTGGTTTGTTGTAGCTGGGAAAATATGGGATTCCATAACGAGTTATAAAAAGACATTGATAACGACGCGCTCAATCCTCACACTGTTGCTCGAGACTTGTATTCTCCCCTTCTCAAACATGAAGCTAACATAGCTTTCAGGCGGCTGTGGTGCTTGTGAAATCTCCAGATGACGTCTCCGCTACACTCGCACTCATCCGTAAACACAGCATCTCTTTTACCGTTCGGGGTGGTGGACACTCAACTTCAGGAGCAGCATCCATTGAAGATGGTCTTGTCATTGACCTCTCCAAGATGCGTAAAGTCACTATCAATTCAGAGGCAAAGACTATCAAGGCTGAAGGAGGTACCATTTGGGAAGATGTTGACGTTGAAGCCGCAAAATACGGCCTCGCCACTGTCGGAGGCACAGTCAACCATACTGGTGTAGGAGGACTAACTCTTGGTGGTGGATATGGTTACCTAAGTGGAAAATATGGTCTGACAATCGGTGAGTTCAAAAAGCCACACAATGTGCCACACCTCCAACCCATACTCAGACAACCTCGTATCCGTGGATATCGTTCTCGCATCTGGTGACCAAGTCACTGCATCTAAAACTCAAAACCCCGACCTCTTCTGGGCCATCCGTGGCGCCGGAGCAAACTTCGGCGTCGTAACCGCCTTCACATTCCAAGGCTACGAGCAAAAGAATCCAGTCTTCGCTGGCCCGCTCATTTTCCTACCTGATAAGATCCCCCAGATCGTCGAATTCGCAAACAAATTCCACCGCACGAATGACGGTAACCAAGCCATGTTATGGGGCTTCTCTGCTCCGCCGCCGGTGAACGCGCCAGTCGTTCTAACACAGCTATTCCACAACGGAACCGAGGAGCAAGGCAAAGCCTTCTTCGCCGACCTCTTCAATCTGGAACCTATAGCAAACATGACATCCATGATGCCCTACGAAAAACTCAACAGCATTCTAAACCACACAGCCGGCTTTGACGGCCGCAAACAATTCGGCGGCGGCGCATTCAAGTTGCCTCTCGACGCCGACTTTGTGACGAAGCTCCACAGTGACTTCAATGCTTTCGTCAACTTGCATGAGCGCATGAACGAGAGCTTGATGCTATTTGAGACGATCCCGTATGCCAAGACTATCCAGGTTCCAAATGACGAAATGGCGTTTTCGAATCGGGGGGACTATTACAATGTTGCTACGTTGTTCAAATGGTAATTCATATAGTCACCGCTGAGAGATAAAACAACAAAGCTGAAAACAATAGGTTCGATCCTGCACTCGATACCGAAATCCGCGATTTCTCACGGACTCTTCTCAAGAAGGCGTCTGAGAGTGCAGCGAATCGATCCAAGGATGGAGGCGTGGGCCAGTATGGGAATTATGCTAGTAAGTTGTGTGCTTGAAATGACGATCTTGGTATTGACGGTGTATAGATGCCGATGCCGAAGCTAACGAGTTGTTTGGCGCGAATGTGAAGAAGTTGGAGGATTTGAAGCATAAGTATGATCTAGATAATTTGTTCCGTCATGCGTCTAGGCTGCATCCACGCCCATTGGTGGTTGTGAATTAAGATGAGTACACTTTGTGGAGTAGTCAGGTTCTAGTAATGATGGTAGAGATTCAAATCGTAATAAGCACCACAATTTCTGCTCCGGGTCTCGACTGAGCAGGAAAACACATATATCTGCTGCTTGAATCCAAACCTATCTTCACCGTTATAGGCACCACCCAAAAATTGTTGATTCCGTTCTGGTCACATATTGCTTGCCAAAAGTTTACGGCACAAAAGAATATTGAATATGCGCCAAGATTGAGTCTAACAATATTATGATTTACCAGGACTATTTTCTATGACATAAGGCCATTCCACAAACTTGATGGCGCAGAGTACGCGCCAGGCCAGCGTTGTATACAACGGTGCCAAACAACTTGGCAAAGGCATGAAGTAGTCAATCAAAGTTGCTTTATTTATAACATTGTGCTTCGTATAGGCTTACATCTCAGTATTACAGTTTTGAGGAGTTGAGTTATCATGCAAATAGCCGGATGATGACAGTGACCAATATGGCTACCATGGAGCTGACCTCAGGCTGACCTTTAATCAGAAAGACAATCCCATCGGTAAGAGAGCAATTTCTGTATTTAAAAAAAATGCATTTGAACAATTAAAGATGTAGTTTTGCCGCCATGTTTAGGTTGATTTTCTAAACCTGATTCGGCTGATTTACACTGTGCACCGGCCATTGCATTTCTACAAGTGAGGCCACTTCATAGTAGCAACACATTTTTCACTATTTTATTGAAACTTAGAGTATCCTTAAAGCTCTCAAAATTTCTGAGCAGTTGATGGAACTATACTCAGTCATCACTACGCCTCGCTTCTTGGTTTCTATACATACCTAAGTAACATCAAAACATAGCAGAACTACCAACATCACCAACTCCCCCAGAATCACCAACATCGTCAACTCCCCCGGAATCACCAACATCCCCAGAACAACCAACTCCCCTAGCTTCCGTAGAGCGACCAACTTCTCTAGAATGCAACAGCTCCATCTGCAACCAACCGTCGCACCGCTGCAACAGTAGCCCAGTAGTGTCTCTCGAAAGCGCCGATGACCACAGGCTCTGGTCGCTCGGCTCGGGGTACGTGCTCGAGGAGTACTCACCCCGAGCCAAAGAACTCGACACGAAAAACATCGCCTTCGTAGAGTTCAAAACCAAGATGAAGATCCCTAAACCCAAAGTAACCGCAGCATGGGTCACAGTCAATGGTAATCACTTCGCTGTCACAAAATGCGTTGACAAACCTACGCTCTCAAGCGAGTGGAACACACTATCCGCAGACCAAAAGGACGTCATCGCTACACGTACTGCCGCGGAAATCGGCAAGCTACATAAGATTAAATGCTCCCGCATGGGTGCTATCTACTCAGCACCACCAATATCTGCGTTCGTGTACAACGGCAGGTCGCATGCGATGCGGAAGCATGTAAGTTCCCCCTCCGGTCTTATAAAGGAAATGACGAAGCACTTACCGCAGGGGATTCGAGCACGGCTAGATAAACGCATGCCTCGTATTCCACGCCTGTCATCCGACACCCGCTATGCCCTCAAAAATGACGAAGATTTCAGCCAAGGCGGTGCTTTTGAGCACGACAATGTTTCCTTCAAGGCCAATGATTTCTTGCTGGGCCATACTTTCACGCACGGTAATTTGACGTCGGATAATATCCTGGTTCACAACGGCAACTTCGCTGGAATCATTGGGTGGGAAAACGTAGGATTTATGCCGCCATGGTGGGAGGCAACTGTTGCGAGAACTGGTCTTACAGCTCAGGATGAGGAGTGGCGTAAGGTGCTGGGGAAGCATATGCCGCAGTATCCTGACGCTATCAAGTTTATGGATGATATCAAGGCTCTGCAAAATTGGCCCGAGTTGGACGAGTATGGACAGGCTGTGTTTGACAAATTGGCACATAAGGCATTCGAAGATATAATGCAAATGTAGAGAAGGTTGATTCTTGTGCGGAACTCTCCCGATAGATGATAAATAGCTAAGGTCTATCCCTGGGTCGCGGGACGCATGGTGTTGTGGGACGAAGTTGACTCCTGACTATTCTAGACTCTCTACCTTTGAGGATATAAAAATCGGATTGGTATACATATATAATAGAGCCATGAATTTCCAAGATATAAGCTCCGGATAAGATCCCTTGTCGTGGTTGTTATGCTGTTTATCCTTTTGTCGGAGCTGTTGATCGCCTCGTAAGCGTTCTACCCCTGTTACAGGCAAAGAAGACGCGTGTTATTAGGTCCTTAAACTCACAGGATCTATATAGCGCACTAGTGGCAAGGATGTATTGATTCTTTCTAGTAATTATCAGCTAGTTTTGAGATGAATGAGTTTCTGTAGTTTCTGTAATTTCTACTCGCCACTGTGCAGTGTGACTTCAGCATCACACTACTATAGTTTCTAGCGAAACTGGCGTCACCCCTACAACACGGCTGCAACACCAATTCTGTTCCACACCACCTTACGTATCTGGTTAGGCGCAATTGACCTAGACACGTGATTTTCTACAGAAGGTACTTCTCAATCACAGCTTGAGCTCGCAAGGTCAGGGCCGGAGCGGGTTGGCTATTATCCCTGCTAAAAGTGGCGAGTTCGATGTACCTACGCTGTAAAGACCCTTAATTATGTTGTTGCTAAAACCCTTCTAGTAATCTCGCGAAGCCTCTATCAATCTCTTTTATTTGATTAGCTGAGCCTAGCTGAGAATAATTATGGGGCGGTCCACATAGACAGCAGCTGGTTGACCTGCCCTGCCTTTACAACATGGCTAAAGAATGCTCAGCCTTTTCATAACAGCGCAACGGCTATTACAGTATTTATGTGTAGTAGTTATTTTATGCCATTTGTGAAGGGTGAGTAGTATCGGCGAGTTGGATAGTGTTGTTTTCGGTACACTGGTCGATTTAGTGACTACGTCAACAATAAATACATGGGTAGCCCGTAGATGAAAAGCACCGGATAATAGGAGGCAGACGAGGAGTGGATAAAGAGGTGGATGAACTACTCTATCAATTCAAATTACAGAACCATTGAAGACCCACTGTGAAATCGAGGAATTAAGGAACCGCGTGACAATACAAGGTTCCTGCTATCAAGCGTAGAAGTCTCCTCCAGCAGATCCAATCAACAATTTGGATGGCGGAACTGGGGAATCAATTCCTCCACCGGAAGTAAATTTGAAACTGATGCCAATACCCCAAGAAACCTCGTGCGGTTCCGTCAGATTGAACGTATTAAAGCCATCCAGCGCCCTGAGATGCACGCCATCGAGGGCCAAACCCATGAACTCCTGGATCTTTGTTGGGCCATCATAAACATGCACTTCGGTAATATGTCCTCCCTTAGCCTCAAACATTAGAAAGAACTTTCTGAGCTGCGTGCGCACGTCGCCGACAATCACGGGAGTTGGGATAGACACATGAAACCAACTTGACAGGTGGTCCTTGACTGACATGTCCCCGCCCCATCCGTAATTCCCAATGCGGCTTAGGTTTCCTGGGGACTCAATGACGACAGTATTGCCGTGGATCCAGCTGGCGTAGCCCTTCATGGCGAATTTGTAGTATGGGCGCTTTAATGAGTACGCGAATGCTTTTTTATTACAGCGCACTTGATATTGGGTTAGAACAATTTAGAAGTAATATAGTGGTGAAATATTTTACCTGACTGTTTGTGATTTGTCTAGGATAATATTGTCGGATGGAGCGAAATGCCCGACATAAGTTGAGGATAGAGGCACATTTTATAGTCATCAAAGACTTATACAAGCAGACTCGGGATAGGACCAAATTGAACGGGTAACTCTCTGACAACTAGCTCTAGCGCGCGGAGCGATAGACCCTGGCCTAAACCGATGCCTGCTCAGCTCCAGGCTGCCGTCAATTGAATACCTATTCGATTGCTCAAGCTTGACAGCATATGGGGCATCGTGTAATCTGCTTACAAGCACGTCCGATCTTGACGTTTCACTCACCGCCGTTTGATACCTCTAGTTAGCTACCCGGGGCGGGGTAGCCGTAGGGCGTAGTCGATTATTCGGGATGGCTTGTTAGTAGATGCCAGAAAGACGACTCAATTTGTACATTATGTTACTATCAAATCGCAGATAGGGCGCAAATAGTAAGCCAGGCCATAACTTAAAAGCTTGGTATCAGCAGCCAATGTTGTACAGACTACGAATGGCTGCTTATAGGTCCTGCGCCTAGCCTATAGAAACTGCCCACAAGTAAAGTGCCCGTAGGCAACAAGGCCGTAATACAAATACGAGCGAGGCGCGTAAGCATAGACATCTCTCCGCCACTGAGTAGATTCGTCATGATAACTCTTACACTCCCCCAAATCCGAAGAATCGGGAACCCCCCCACTAATACCTGGCTTGAGCCGTTGCTGACTGTTATGTTCGGTATTTGCCATTGTCCCTGTAGCCGCAGAGACGCCAGGGTCTGTGGTAGTGACCGTAGTTAGAGGGTAAGTGTTCGTTAGGGGTCATTGTTCCCCTTTGGTTTTTTCCTTGATATATATATATATATATGAGTGGTGAGTTGGTGACCGCAACGGCCTCAACCCAAGGTCGAATCTCTACATGGCAAGTGATTAGCTGCATGTATGGCTGCGCAGCCCAGCACTGATACAGCGACGCCATATGAAGTTTCCTGACCCTCCAGGTCCTACATGTGGTCCGTCTTCAAGTCCAATATGGCCTTGCAGCGCGTCACACCGGAATAAACATTACTAGTGAAGTATGCTACTGAATCTCCTTGTTCCCCCTTGCGGTCGTAAGATGATGATTGTGTGCGCAATGGTACCTGCCTTAATCATATTCTCAGCTATGGAACCTAAATATGGCCAGCTGATATCAGTTAGGCAACTGAACAATATGACATGCGGTTCTCAATGCTCAGGTGTGGCTTGCTGACATAGTACACGACCTAACCTCGCATAGTAGACCTGAAGCAGTTAGCGCTAGGTATGGCGGCTACACAAACTCCGGTCTATGCCGGTCCGATCTCGCAACAAAGAAGCGGGAGGGAATATAAGGAAGAACTCGCAAGCAATGGCGGTCCTCTATATTTAACTCAATCACGTTTTGGTAGGGTTTGCGAATTGCGCTCAGCAAATGCTACCGGTCTGGTAGCTACGTTTTGCAGGAAAATCTCCGCCGCGGCGCCTTTTGGACCGCTGGGTTCTGTTATAGCATTCCGGATGGTTGGAGCAGGCTCTGGCCCGCTTATCGAGCCGGTTACATCGGATCAGATGGTTCTTGGCATTACTTCAGGGACGTGGTGAAAAACAAGCAGATTAGCGTGCTCTATACTCTGGATGCGGCAGAGGGGCACGAATTTGCTTTTGCCGATTGTGTGGCCACGTTCGAGGAGCTGATTAGAGGGTGCCATGGAGGCAATCCGGACAGTCAAGGGGGAGTGGCGGTTAACTGGGACAGGACCACTACGGTAAGGTGTGATCCGAATGATTTGAGTTAGGACTTGAAACGGCACAATGTTTCTTAACATTTCCGCATTGTTGTAAGGGAACACTCATTTCAGATGCATATTGTATTAGGCTGCAGTCACTGAGCCATCAACTGTGCTTGATGTTGGAGGAGGCAGCTATCGGAGCATTGTTCAATACCTGGTCGTTATATAGCTTCCCTTCGGTAGAATTCAATAACAAAAAATTACACTCTTTTCATCTAACAATTGCTACCTACGACAGCCCGGCGTGGCACAAGTATATAGTCAGGCCATATCGTGTAGCTTAGAGAATCAAGTATCTTGTATGCTGTCTCAGGAAGGCTTTGCGTCCCGTGGTATCTTGGCCTTCGGCAAAGGTAATGTTCGCATATGCAACATCAAGTCGATACCGTAGTATAGCCTCGAGAGAACTTGTGGACCTCACCGCCCATGCAGGGGTTGTTGGAGGCTGCAATGATATGGGCTGGCGGGTCGGATTGAAATGGGCTCGCTGGCATTGAGTTCCATGTTTTCAAGTCTTTGCCGCCGAACCTAGCAGCGACTAAGCCATATTGCGTATCACGTCGATTGGCAACCGTGCCATTTGAAGTAGAGGTGGAACCAGGCGCGGTGCAAGGTGACCGCCGTCCGTCGAGGTGAGCGCGGCAACAGCCATCATGAATACGTCGCCATATCCTGCGAAAGGTAATATGGCTGGCTTCGTATACATCACGAAAATTCCGGCGCGTACTCTCTAGTAGGTTCTACGTTGTTGAAAATCTAGGGTTGTGGGCATGTGGCCGATTTGATGTAGATATTGAGCAGTCTTTGTGCATCAAGTATAAAGTGTAGGCGCGACGGGCGGCATGACAGACTCGGCGCAAAAACCGGGGACATGCAAAAGAATATAGAACAGACAAGTTTGTGAGGGAAAGAGAATGATTTAGAGTTTGCGCGTGGAGGAGAGATGCAGCAGATGCGCGAGATGTTGATTTGCGGTGAGAGAGGATCAAGGAGACGGACAGGGCGCAATGGGGCAGAGAGGATTCAGCCGGCACCCATGCCTCGAGATATCTGTGTGCAATTGAGGTTGAAATACAGACAATGGGTCACAGCCGTTCAGCCAACACATCACACGGGGCGCAAAAAAAAAGTGGCACACCAATACTATGAAGCTTTTCGGAAAAAGTGGCCAACGTTAGTTTGTCTTTAAAGCGGCAGGCTAAGTGTGGTACAAAAACAGCATAGTTGAAGTACAGCAATCGGCTTGTCCATCATCCCAAGGTGTACCCTATGTGATGTGGTACTTATAAAGAAATATAGCAAAGCTCTATGTGCGCGCAGAGTTATAGTCGCTTGAAGTCGAAGTACCCCTCGTATTTTCCGGCACGGTGGGGTTTCCGGCACGCGGGGAGGGACGTTAAATGCTCAACATTGCTTGAATTATCGGACGAATCAGCGAGTGAATCTGATACGAACGAGCGAATACATCCCCAGTTGTGCCCAACAGCATTAGAACTCAAATGGAAGGTTCGGAAGATGCAGAGGAAGGCAATGCGTATGCAGAAGCTCGCCAACCTACACAAGCGTATAGGTGACTTGCTGGAGGAGGAGGAGGAGGAGGTAGATGAGCTCAATGAATATATAGAGAAGAGAACGAGTCTGCACGGCTCCTAAAGCAATAGCAAATCTATTTTGAACTATGGCCCTTATTAAGCAAAATGACTTGACGAGCTTAGGTCTCCGGGGAGACAAATCTGACTAGGACATTTGCCCGAGGGATCTGGCTGGGACACCTCTCCGGGAAGAGAAATCGTCCGGGGAGAGGAATCTGGCTGGGACACCTCTCTGGGGACGTAAGATTCCTAGAACCCAATTCGGGCACCAGTATATAACGGTCCAATAATTGAAACTGGATTATAAATAGCTAGCACTAAAATAACTCCCTTGGTAGCAATTTCTCTAAAGGGCTTTTCGACGGCCCCGAATAGGACCCTCCTAATAATAGGCAGCTTTGTCATATCTCTGGTGACTGATTTTCCTAAACTCACACTCTCCAAACCCGAGTTAGCACTTGGATCAAGAAAGAATCATACTGGAACACCTATGTTCTAAGGGGTTATTTCTGGGACTCATTACCGTATACAAAAAGCGACCTCTCCCGATTCCGCCGTGGCGCTCCAAACGTCAGGGGGAGGAGCAGGTGCCCGAGCCTCTTCGAACGCCTGCAGCACTGTCATACGCCTGCGAGGGCATCCCGAAGCCGTCGCCTTCGATGTCTAAAATGGTACATGAGACTTGTGCTCCCTTAGAGCTTGGGTCTTGTCCGACTTCGGCTGCGGTACCTTCCCTGTCTACATCATCGTCAGCTTCCGAACCAACACCAGCGCAGCCTGCGGCCGAAAATGATCCAACTCTTCCCATTCCAGACAGGTGGCCATCACAGATCGCTCAGAGCAGCAGTACCATGTGGTTGTTGCCTCCTAGCTCGGACCAATCCTCCGCGATCGCCCAGCTTCTTCGGACAGAAATCCAATCACATAACATCACATGGGAAATGCTGCATACAACTGAAACTCGCCGTCTAGAGGCGGTTCAGAACTACAACCGCCTGTTGGCCGACACACGCAGCTGGGCCACAGCGTATAATAATTTGACCTCAGCTCTCTACAAATGCTTGGAAGAGTGCTCTCGACTGTCAGCCGAGAACGTGTCGTTGAAAACACAGCTGCAATGCGTCAATATGCAGGTTAGTCACCAAATCAACGAAGGCGTGCATCAACAACTGACTACAAAAGTCGAGCTTTCGGCTCGATGAGTTCGTGCCAAAGAACAAACAGATACAACTTCACCGGAAGAAACTCTCACGCCAATTTAGCGAAGAAAGCCAGGTTGAGTCCATGAGCGTGGACTCCAACCCCGACGCCTCTGCAATGAGTATGACAGCAGCACAACTTGAGCTGGAAGACTCGCCATCACCTTATTCACCCGAGGGTTAGATGCAACCTAGATACAAAATAAGACCTTACTATATCTATAATAGACACTTAGCTTCAGAGGATAAGCTGCTGCTCTTCTTTGTGGAAGAGGTAGCTAACCGGCCTCTAAGAGTCAAGTCTCGCAAAGTAGCTGACGACGTTCCTCAAGAAGAGACGCGTCTTGCCTGGCGCTCGGTTCGTGCCTACGTCACGGCCGTCACAGATCTCTATCGGACGCAGAGGGCAATGGGCATGAACAGTCACCCGTCCCCGCGTGAGGACAATGTGCGTGAATACATTCGCTTCCTGCAACGGAGAGACGCGCAGCAAAAACGAGAGCAGAACGCCGACAAGAGGAGAAAACGCTACCAGATGGCTACTCTGAGGATGATTTTGAGCGTCTCTGTACCGAGCTGTGGGAACAGGGCGCAAAGCCTTCAGCAGAATGCCACTTCTGGACACTCGTTGACATCCTCTTGAGCCACTATATGCTCAACCGGGGTGGTGATCGCCGCTTAGTGGAGAGCTTAGACCTGTTCACTTTCGGATTTAAGGGCGAGGGCCCTACACGCTGCATGCCTCTAATATTCACTACCCGTGTCAGCAAGGAGAATCAACATGGCCGGCTCGAGACCATCGGCGCCCTACGAAACCGGAAACCACTCATCCGTATGCTCGGTGGGATGGCCTCTACTTGCTCTACCTCTGGGACCTAGGAGGAGAGTCGTTCCCAGACTTCAGTACACGTTCCTCTTGGTACGGCATGCAGCTCATTAGGGGGAGCAGCCTTACTGAACCCTTCTCGTCCAACTTGAAGCGCGACTGGGTTGCAAAGGCCTACAAGTACGCAGGTATCGTGTCGGCTAAGAAGACTCACTTGGGCCGCAGCGCAGGCGCGAAGCTAGCCGAGCTGAAGGGGGTCATCGAGGGCCAGATTCGTCGCGCTGGGAGATGGAGTCATGAGCAGATGACCAGCTACTATCTCGACTGTCTGCTATGCAAATTCATGAGGACTATGGCCGGCCACTCTGCCCAGATGGGGTGCTTTGAGGTCCGTCGCATAAGTGTGACGCCACCAAAGAAAGTAACAGTCTTAACTAAGTGCAGAAGCTTTGTAGAGCTGTAATAGTGTGATAGCTTACATTATACGAAAAGCTAGGCAATATAGAGTGTTGATGGCGAAGATATTGCTCACAGAGTGTTGATAATGGACATGGGTAAATATTCGAGCCTGCTGAGCGCACGGACCCCATTGCCCGCGAAAACTTCGCTAAGTGACTGAGTCAGCCATACAAAGGTCCTTGTGGACATACTATTGCTATCAACGAAGCGGAGGGTTACCTACACGCTCTGAAGCCAGAACTTCTCCCCTTCAAGCCTCATCGCAAGCTTCACCAGCGGCTGGATCACGTCCATGCACCACGCATTCTCATCGCGACCCCTCGACTGGCACATTCGTGCGTTCAGCCAGATCTTCTTCACCTTCCGCAGCACGTACGCTAGTCTGTCACGTTCCTCCCTGTCAACACCGGGTTCCGAGAAGCTGCTCTCCGTGCTCTCGCTCCAGGCATGACGCCCAATCCTTTGGTATCCAAAGTCTAGGTCTTTTTCGATTGGCTCCCATAGCCAGCCAGGTATCCAACCTCTGTCTAGCCCGTCTTCCAGCCTTTCCATGACATCCCTCACTCTCCGCGGCGGTGGTGCCTTTAGCCCTGAGCTCGGCTCCGTTATCGTCGGAGGGGATGCGGAAGCCAGTATGGCGATGTTATCGCGCGACGGGCTGTTCGCTCGACGGGGGCTTCTGACGCACTTCCTTGTGGGGGACCCTCAAGGCATGGGCATTCTAGAGAGTCATCACATAATGGAGTGTGAAATTGTCCACCCAGCGTAAGGAGGTGCTACACTTCAATGATAGAGATAAGAACTTTGAGTGCGTATGGGTTATATCCCGTGTGGCCGCCTTGGTGCGCCCGATTCTATGTGGCTTAGTTTACCTCTATATCCAAAGGAAGGCCTCTGTAACGGTACGCGCTGGGTTATTGCAAAGCTCGGCCGCTGTTGCCTAGAGACAAAGATCTTAATAGGTGAGTTTGTGGGCCAGGTACGATTGATCCCGCGGATTAAGCTGTCATCTACGGAAGGCGAGCTGCCGTTTATCTTAACTCGTCTTCAGTTTCCTATCCGCTTTTGCTTTGCCATGTCCGTAAATAAGTCGCAGGGCCAGTCACTAAGTGTTGTTGGCGTAGATCTGTGCTGTCCTGTATTCACGCACGGCTAGCTCTAACAGTAATCCCGTTTCCGCAGCCTCGGATCCTTCTGCCCGCGCTTCCGAAACCTGGTTTCATAACTAGGCAAGTATTTGAACCCCTGCCGCATCTTCTTCGCCTCGTCGCTCACCCTCTCCGTCCAAGCCTCAAGCCGTTTCATAGGATTCGCACACCAATTAGGAATTTGATCCTCTGATGCCTGTCCGCCGTGTAAAAGGTCCGCCTTCCACCGGCCCCAATCTGCGTCAACGGTACCTTCGAGATCCAAGTTTTCCATACCCCAATCTAGCGTGAGGTTCATGCCGTCGATGAGGTCTTCAAGATCCACGAAATTCATGGTGTCTAGGAGGCTTTGGGCATAGATGGGTAGCTTAGGATATGGCAAGCCCATGTGGCTGTACTCGATGTTTTCGGGCCCGCAAGGTAGGTGGCATGCTTGAGAGGACATGAGGATAAAAAATAACCGCAGCCCCACAAATTTGAAACGGGGGAATAAATGTTCCATCCCCTCAGGCCTGGAGAGTGCGGACGGTCGGAAGGGTTCGAAGTTTTCAGGCTTAGCGCGGAAAAGCTGAGCTGCTGCTTCTAGTTGCTCGGTTGGGACGCACATAATCCATTCCTACGGATGTTAGAGTTACAATATATCCTAAAATGAAAGGTTGTACTTACCATCATGACACGTCCAGTGCCGTAGTAAATCAATGCCGGTTCAGCAACCATGCAACACGGGATGCCGGCGCCTTCTAGGATTTGCACGACATCACGGATCTCGCGGACGCCGTTGGAATAAGGCGTGTTATCGTTTAGGTAGCCTTGAACTGATTCATCACTGAGTGGAGATATGAAGACGTTTGGTCCTGTGGGTGGGTTCAAGCGGCATTCTTCCCGGAAGGCGGCCATGTCTTCGTCTGTGACAATATGAACAGGGTTTGGGAGATCATGATTAAGGCTTTCGTTTGCATCTGTGTGTGTGGAGTCCATGATACTGTTATTCCGTATAGGGCTGCTCTGGTTTGCGCGATTTGTATATTTTAGTTTGTTGCCTTGAAAGAATGCGGCACGGTTATTTGAAGACGCGTCAGGTTTAGCTTCGTTAGACCAGCCCTTTTGAGGGGCACAACGGAACACCCAACCAACACAGCCAATTGCGAAGCTGTGTTCTAAAAGTAGAAGTAAGTAGAGACGGCTACTTCTATATACTAAATACGCTTTATTGTATAGTCTTATAGAACAAGAGGATAGGGATACGCAAACCCTAGTATTGAAGTGTGCTATAACGCTATATAGTAATAGACGGTACAACAGGTATAAAGAGTTACTTGTGCAAGTAATAGAGACATTCAAGAGGATGCTTAGAGACAAGCATCCTAACATGCTGACCAGCATAGCCAACCTAGCGTCCGCGTACAGGAATCAGGGTCGGTGGAAGGAAGCCGAAGAGCTGTTTGTGCAAGTGATGGAAACGAGCTCGAGGGTGCTTGGAGACGACCATCCTTCCGCACTAACTAGCATGAACAACCCCGCATTCACCTTAAAGAGTTAGGGCTCTCTAAGTGGAGCACTTTCCTTAGTGGAGGACTGCTGCGGGCTGCGGACAGTAGCATTGGGTCCTCAACATCCCTCTACTATATCGTCTCGCGAAACTCTCGCAACATGGCGGCTGGAGGCTACGGAACTTAATAAGCAGAATGATTTCAGGGAAGGTTAGCAAGTAGGCTGTCTTTTAAGTGGCATGCTAGATGTGATACAGAAGAGCATAACCAAGGCATGGTAGTTCGCTTAGCAATCATCGTGAGGCGTAGCCTATGTGAGAATGGTACTTTGAGTTGCCACCACTAGCAGGGAGGATTCCCGACTCGCTCCGACTATGACCTTGTACGGGAGTCCATTTTTCTATCCAGTCTGAACGAAGATGGAGAAAGCAGATCTTAAAGACGCGCAATGACCGCGAATGAGTGAGAAAAGGCGAAGGCAACGGTCACTCAGTGCCATAAGCCTTGGTATCAGTAATAGCTAGCTTATGGAGCCTCAACATAATCTATGGAGAGCTGAAATGTACTCTCCTGGCGTGCTGAAGGAATGCTTGAGAGGCTCAATATTGAATCCGCCTACGTTCTCGAACCAGCACTAAGTAGTATTGGGTTAGTGCATTTACCAGCCACTGTGGCTTGATGCCGAAAACAGACTGTTTTGGCGACAACGCGAAAACAAACACAGACGACTGTTGTAAGGCTACAGGCCGTAGCTGCGCAAGCGTGCAAGCCGAGGAGGCTAGGGGCCTGGAGGGCTCTTGGACAATATATTCTGTTCTACCGCAATGGAGTAGAGCTGTGGCCTGACGATTGTCTCGCTCACTCGCCCCATATTACACCTACACACACCATGAAGCGAGCGCCTCCCGATCCTTCTCTCGAATCGATCCGCAATTGCCCTTCGCCTCCGACTGCGGTCATTGCTGCCTGCCAGATCCTGCATCGCGATCTGCACGAGGGCGACCGCTCACACCCGAAACCCTCAGTGCCATCTCCTCACAGCCATCACTATCTTCGCAGTTGACATCATTCATTCGAGAATGGTCGAGCAATTGCAGCGGTCAGGAGATGGCCCCTCTTCAGACGCCGAGTATCGTTTCGAACGACAGCAGCCAGAGAAGTGTGTCCAAAGTGAGCTATCGGCGCCAGCGGTCTCAGAGCCCAACCAAGAAGTCGAGCACCCAATATCGATCTAGGAATATGGCGGATGCCAATGTCTTTGTAGATCATTCCCCTGAGCCCCCATCGGACGTAATGAATCTATTGACGCACATTCGGTGTATCGGCATCGGAAGACATCGGGCGGGCTTCGGATGATCACAGCATATCCGGGTTTTTAGTTACCCAAAACAAGACCGAGGAGCTTGCGAATAAATATTGCTACAAATCCAAGCAGATGGCCAAGGACTGTGCTGGCGAGGGCCAGTGGAAGAGCCATCTATTGACGGAACTTGTGGAACCGATATCCGAGCTGCTGCCAGGAACGTTGAAGCTGAGTGCGTTCGAAAACCGTAAGTATGATGTCTCAGGCTTCGTGATGCTGTTGACGTTGCCGTAGCATGGTTAGCTGGACTGAGGCCGACCCCACTATCTACTCAAGAGATACTTGGCACCGAACAACCTCTCGCAAATCCTGTTGGATCTACTACCTCTATAGCTGAATTTCAGATTCCAGTCCCGCTTATTGCTCCTCACACACTCCCATAGACACCAATTCTTAGTATACCTTCTATTGCTCCCAGCGATACCACGAGCGATGATCCCAGTCGTGTTTCTGTGCCCAAACCGGACATAGCTGTTGGTCTTGCCCAAACATCTTTCGACCGATTACAACGCAGGATATTATGGGATTTGCAAGACAATAGCCGGGTCCTAAGCGAGCCGCACCAATCTGGGATTGGGCTGTATTTCCCTTTTCTCCTCTTAGAAGCGAAAAGCTTAGCTACCGGGTCAAATATGGTGGGAGTCCAGAACCAGACTGCCATTAGCAGCGCCTGCGCCCTCAGTATGCTTCGTGACTTACAGCTTAGCGTGGAAGGTTATGCGCCTTGCGCTGCTTCTGACGAATCTGGATCCAGGCAGATAATATTCTCAGTGGTGACAGGAGTACCTGTACATGAGATACGGGTCCATTATAAGATTGATGAAGAGTTCCATATGACAGTGCTACGGATCTGGAGGACCACGCTTCTAAAGGACGCTAGAGAATTTGTGCAAGCTCTGAGTAAGATTCTGGAATGGGGATCGTGCGATTTCAGATGATCGGAGCTTCAGCCCAATTGCCACATCAGGTATATTGCGTATGTGAAAAAGCTTCTTATGCCTCACGAATAAACGAATGGATAGAGAAGTCGGCCGTTGTCATAGCCAGTGCTTCCAAAAGCTCATGCTATGCCACCAAAATGTCATCCATTACCAGCACAAGCATCCCTATCGTGTTTTGCTGATGTTTATTTATGGCATCTCTGTGACCAGCTGAATTGTATTGCAAACTTGCATTGATTTCATAATCATTGACTTATTAGACAGACAATAGGTAAGAAGTTTCACATTTTAAGATCGGAGTGAGAACTTGACTCGGAGTCAACTTATAGAAAAATGAACATTCGTTCCAATGTCACCATGTAATGTACTCACACCGAAGTGTCAAACGAGTTGTCTTCTGAAAATAGTAGCACAGGAAAGGACTGCTGTTTCTTCAGATCCGGCCCCCCTTTCATGCCGACTCGAAATGTTGAGCTCCTTCTACTGGGCGATTAGAACGTCTCTGTGCCTCTGGCTGATCCTGATGCGAACCCAATTCTTTCCAATCATCTTTCAGCCCAATGAAGCAGTCACCCACATCCTTGAATGAAGTCCAGAGCGTGCACGCCCATGCCAAATCGCACCGCGAGCCACAGGCAAAAAGTGTAACGCTAACGGAGACAATCTCCCCCGTAGCTGCTTAAGGTCAGTCAAGACATTCCATGTCATCCGCCAATTGGCACTCACCAATAAACTTGCCAATGTAGTTGGTCGTGTACATGCCAGTCTCGTTCGTGAATCTCCCGTAACCTGCTTCTCCTGGAAGCGATCGATCGGCAGAGCAAACAAGCTCGCAATGAACGAAAGGGGCGTGAAGGTGATGGTGATGAGGGTGAAACCGAAGACCCCGGCGCCCATGATGGTGCTTGCACGGCTTTCACGGATAGTTGCGTGCTTCGCCATGAGGTCGAGCTTTACGCCGATGGCTTGTTCAACGCGGGCTGCGTCTTCGTCGAGTGCTTCGATGCGTTTGCAGTACCCGGAGATCCCTGTCGGCATTTGTGCGATAATGCGCCATTCTTCGTTCTCTTCCTCAGGTGGCGGTTGGTCTTCTGGATGTCTCGGAACAACCATTCGCCCATCGGGCCTGTATGGCCAGAAATCTGGCCAAGCGATCATCGCAAAGTCTTTTTCGAGCTCGCTGTTGATATTTTCTATTGTGATGTCTTTCAAGTACCAGTTCGCTTCCTCAGACACTAACGTGATGGGTTTCTAAAAGGTGTCTAGAATTAGTATTTTGTAGGCATCGGCCGACCGGGTATCATTCAAGTGCGTACAACTCTTGGATAGATCATCGAGAAAATTGAGAAAGTGTGCAATGATGATCCCAATACGCCGAAAACCGTCGGAATTGTGACCTTCCCCTATTCTGTCACCTCTATAGCCGTAATAAAGTAGATCACGGTGCGGTCTAGCTAGAGGTGGTCTTCGCTCGGGGTAATAATAAAGTAATCAGCAAGTTTCCAGAGCCACAGTTGACTGAGAGTAATAAGTTCAAGAGATATTTATTTTAAACTATCGGTCTTAGAGAGCACTTAGTCTTTATTCATCTCACTTATTATCTTCTAAGATAGTACCGGAGAGTAGCCTTACTGAAAATGTGCAGTATAATTAGTGAGTCTGATCAGCCTGGCCGGCATACAGCTCCTAGCAACATTAATTTGAAGAAGAGATATTAACATTAGCCTCTCTCTAGCTGTAGACAACCACTTTGCCGCCTTGAATAACTTACATCCAGTATAAGCAGTATGCATATACCGTATACTTTGGGTCTGTCACTAACACAGAATAGCCAGTTTCTCGTACGCTCCTCGAACGACCTCATCCTCTGCGTCTTATCTCTCCAATACTAGATATCATTGGCCGTTTGAAGGTGGAAGAACGGCGCCTAGAGCAGTCACTCTTGGTTGCAGTGCGATATCGTATAAAACTTACTACAAGCGAGATGATTTCATTTCTAATGTCAGGTCGACAGGCCGGCTCCCAATATGTTATCAATAAAATGCTGTTATCAGTGCCATTGCCGTACGTATAATCAATCAGAAGTCCGTCTTTAAACTATTTGTCAATCAACTCGCGAGGTGATTCCCTTTCCGTTAACAAGGCCGGCAATATTAAGACTGAAGGAGAAGCACGGCCGGCCGAGAAAGCCTTACCAGGAGTTTAGTCCTCTGTATTGCTAGCCAATTGGCGAAAAGTTTCGGTAGGTACCAAACTTACGTCATTCAGCGGCTTGCATTCGATACGATGACCTCAAAGATTCTTGTGCACTATATATGGTTCGACTGCTCCTTCCCGCTTCAAAATAGCACAGACAATATTCAAGCGATAACGATTAATCTTCGTTACAGCAGTGCCGGTCGCGATGTCACAGGCCGTATTGCTATTGTTATCCCTCCTACGAATCATGTCCATGTCAGCGTGATACAAAAGATAGCTCATAATTTCTTCGTCTTCTATCTCAGCGACGACGTAGAGACATGTTTGACCAGAATATTCGGCAATTGACATATCTATTTTCTCTTCCTAAACGAGCAGCTTCATTGTTTTCTCGCATATATCGTTAATCATCTTGATTCTAGCCTGTAGTACCCAGGATATTTTGTTAGATAGAGTAAGATACTGAATTAATGTGCATCCCTGCGTAACGGACAACCGGCCATAATAGCGGAACACCGGTTGGAACTTTCTGCCGTAACAGCAGTAACGACCATTACAGGGTGTAGATAAACTCGGAATAGAATTCTTGGTTATCAAGCTCTACCTACATCGAGTATCGTTTTCATGGCCTCTTGCTTACTTTATAATACCAAAATTGGCCACGACGGCACAACTCACATCTACCTTGGGCTGTCTCAGAATATGTCCAACGCACCGCAGATTTGTCCAAGACTCTTTCAAGCTGCCAAACAGAGTAAAGAGAATGTATACCGAGCAGGGAATTCCTGTATATAACCTTTTTGCGGTTTGGTCGCGATCTGTCGCTGGATAGAGCTGGTCTGCCAAGCAAGCACTCGACATCCTTGCTGCACAGAAAAGCTGGAAGCGGCCTAGGTAACTTCTCAATGGCTCATCTTACACATGACTCGCCCATTGGGTTGCACGTGCCGATAGTCACAAATAGACGAACACAACAACAGAATTGCTTAAAGGTCAAGTCAGCAATATCGCATTTGTGCATGATGCCAAATTTCCTTGCTCTAGAGAGAGGCATTGGACTACTGAAATTCGCTAGTCACGTAGTAATCTGACATAGCAGGCCGTCGCTGCGGTCTTGCGCGCACCAGGCTGGACACTGGTAAGCACAGGCCTAAGCGCTCAGCCTGCTTGTTATGTGAACAGGTACGCACTGCTCTTCGCTTCCCGTCATAGCATCACAGTCGATATCTGCCGACAACCCTCGGCGGATGAAGAGTATGCACAGGCTGCGATGCGCCTCCTACAGCGCCTGCCAGGCGGCAACTTTGAGCTGACCTCCTTCGACGATGATCGGCCGCCGCCGTACGCCATCCTCTCGCATACCTGGACAGAAGGTCAGGAAGTTACATACCACGAGTTGATTGCCTATGCGGGAACGGACAAGACAGGGTTCAAGAAGATTTGCTTCTGTAGCGAACGAGCAGCGGCAGACGGACTACAGTACTTCTGGGTTGATACCTGCTGCATCGACAGATCTACTAGCGACGAGCTGAGTACGGCGATCAACTCTATGTTCAAGTGGTATCAGCGTGCAACTAAGTGTTATGTATACCTGTCAGATGTCTCTGTGCCAGAGCAGGTTCCCGATGCTATAGCTTTTCAGGTAACATGGAAAGATGCCTTCCGACGCAACCGATGGTTCACGCGAGGCTGGACATTGCAAGAACTTATAGCACCGGCTAGTGTTGAGTTCTTCTCGAAGGAGGGTAGGCGGTTGGGTAACAAGATAACCCTAGAACAGGAAATACATGAGATTACTAAGATACCTATTACCGCTTTAAGAGGACAAGGTCTTGCGGATTTTAGCGTTGAGGAGCGAATGAGCTGGGCGGCCTTACGCGCAACAACAGTAAAGGAAGACAAGATCTATTGTTTGCTAGGAATCTTCGGAGTATTCTTACCACTTATATATGGAGAAGGAGAAGCATATGCAACGAAGCGACTAAGAGAGGAAATTCAGAAGCGGCAAGAAGGGCAGGGAATAGAGCAGCATACCAACATCTTCCACAATGCAGGTAAGTTGGCATAGATAACTTCGCAAAGCTGTAGCTGACGTTGTCTTCCTCCCATAGCAAGACCAGAAATAATGCAACCTTCTTGTGCGATCCCCTTTCGCCGCGACCCTCACTTTATTGACCGCGGTACGCTGCTCGACGAGTTGCAGGAGAAATGCTCAACACCAGCGTCTCGGGTCGCGCTGGTTGGTCTTGGAGGTGTGGGGTAAGTGCTGTAGTGGTCGGTAGCTGAATCTTATGTCTAACGGGGGATAGCAAATCGCAGCTCGCTATCGAGCACTGTTATCGCACCGCCGACCGCGCGCCGAGAACTTGGATATTCTGGGCGCACGCCAGCAATACCGCGCGACTTGAGCAGAGCTTCCGAGAGATCGCTGAGCAAGTCCAGATCCATGGTCGCAAGAATCCCCAAGCGGATGTGTTCCAGCTCGTTCACGATTGGCTCCGTAGTGAAAAGAATGGACCATGGCTGTTGGTGCTAGACAATGCCGACGATACTGGCGTACTCTCTCCGCCACTAAGCAGCAGTCAGAGTTCGATAGCCAACGGCGGAACCGGTAGCAGCAGCGGCCTTCAGCGGCACTTATCAAGGTATCTGCCTCCGAGCAGGCACGGCTCAGTCCTTGTTACTAGCCGGACAAGGCGCGCGGCGATGCAGATCGTGGAAGACAGCGATATGATTTCAATCGAGCCTATGCACGATGCAGCTGCACACGCTCTGCTTTACAAGAAGCTGGGAGACAAGGTTGGCAGGAACGACGACATCGCTGAGCTAGCGGCTGCGCTGGACCGCATGCCGCTCGCTCTGGTGCAGGCGGCGGCATACATTCGCGAGCGAGCACCGCGATGCTCGGTGCGGCAGTACCTCGAGGAGTATCGCCAGAGCGACGGTAGGAAGACGAGCTTGCTGAACCAAGAGGCCGGCCATCTTCGCCGCGACGAGACAGCCAGCAACTCTGTCCTTATAACGTGGCAGATATCGTTCGACCACATCCGCAGCACCCGAAGGTCATCGGCAGACCTATTGTCGCTGATGAGCTTCTTCGATCGGCAGGGAATTCAGGAAGCTTTACTTCTTAGCCCAAGTAGTACAGCGGATAATAATGACTTCGAGGACGATATTGTCACGCTACGCGACTACTCCTTCATCACAGCTACTAAGGACGAGAGGACATTTGAGATGCACAGCCTGATACAGCTGGCTACGCGCACATGGTTAGAAAACCAGGGTCAACTCGACAGGTGGAGGGGGCAGTTCATCTCTAACCTCTGCGCCGAACTGCCTATAGGAAAATACGAGAATTGGGAGAAGTGTCAGGCGCTGTTCCCGCACGCACGAGTGGCAATAGTACATCGGCCAGTAGACGAAGATTCGCTTAAAAGGTGGGCTTCACTATTATATAAGGCGGCATGGTACGCGTTGGAACAAGGAAGAGCAGACGAAGCAGAGCATATGTCAATGGTTTCGATGGAGGTTCGGCAGGAAGTACTTGGTGAAGAGCATATATACACGGCGAATAGTATGGAGATGGTTGCTTTAGCAAAGATGCTTGCAAGTAAGTATCAAGAGGCTGAGGCGATGAGCAGGCATACACTGGCGCGGAGGGAGAAGGTGCTTGGGCCTGAGCATCCCGACACGCTGATGAGCATGAACAACTTAGCTTCAGTGTTGAACAGCCAGGGGAAGTATCAAGAGGCTGAGACGATGAACAGACAGACACTGGCGCGGAAGGAGAAGGTGCTTGGGCCTGAGCATCCCGACACGCTGACGAGCATGAACAACTTAGCTTCAGTGCTAGACAGTCAGGGGAAGTATCAAGAGGCGGAGACAATGAGCAGACAGACACTGGCGCGAAGGGAGAAGGTGCTTGGGCCTGAGCATCCCGACACGCTGACGAGCATGAACAACTTAGCTTCAGCGCTAGACAGTCAGGAGAAGTATCAAGAGGCTGAGATAATGAGCAGACAGACACTGGCGCGGAGGGAGAAGGTGCTTGGGCCTGAGCATCCCAACACGCTGGCGAGTATGGGCAACTTGGCTTTAGTGCTGGACAACCAGGGGAAGTATCAAGAGGCGGAGGTGATGCATAGGCAAGAGCTGACGCTGTGTAAGAAGGTGCTTGGGCCTGAGCATCCCGACACGCTGACGAGCATATACTGCCTGGCCCATCTCCTCGCAAAGCAGCGTTGCTACAATGAGTCTCTTGCTCTGTACGAAAGCGCATGCGCTGGGTACTATGCCGTCCTCGGGAATGATCACCCAACTACACGAGCGTGTCGCCAACACTATGCTGAAGCCACATCATATGCGACAAAAGAACAGCGCGTAAATATCCCTGCTCCCGTGATACCAGATGGCAGCGCAAGTATACATGCAAGGAAGGTGTCGAAGTTGTCACGTGGGTTAGCGAAAATTGGCATCAAAATCTCAAAATCGAGAACCAAAGAGACGTCTTTGTCCAAGTAGTATAAGTTGTGATATAGATTTAGCTAGCTTATTACAATTTTGTACTCCTTTATTTTACACATAATCGCATGCATAGCCCTAGAAATCCAAGTGTATCAGCGTGGGCTTGCAGGTTGCTTGCTTTTTGTTCAAATGGTATTGGCGCTGAAACCGCACCTAGCCCATGTCTGACTGGGGTGGTAAGTTGGCAGGGCTAGCCGCTTGGTGTAGGTTCTCGCTTAGCAACCCTACTTGATAAAGTCACAGACAGCTGCTTACATATGACCTTATACTCGGTATAGACTCTCTAGTCAGTGGTCCATAGTACGGCAAGAGCTTTGTACAAATTTATAAAGCTTTGATTCAGTCCGAGGCAGTCCGAGAGAGCAGTGTTCCGCGTGTTTGTACTGCATTGTGGTGATATGCAGTAAGCAAAGATGTTTAATCAAGAAAGCTGAAGCAAGGGTAGAGCTGGAGAGCTAGGGGTCCTATTGCGAGATCATCTATAGGTTTGAAACGTTGTTGGCGTTGTTTAGTCAGAAAGTATTACTGATGTTGCGCTACGGCGGGCTGTCCGCTACGTAGGGATGTACGTCAGTTAAGGCGTTTATTTACAAAGCCTGTGCGGAGCGAGGTAGGTAGTTAAGAATTCTTGTAGCTGGCACTGTTTATGCAGAGGCAAAGGTGTACCTAGGAAAAAATAATAATGAATTCTGACTTTTATTTTACTTCTACTATCCTGTGCTCGCTGTTGTACTCCTTCATCGTTGTACCTTATTTATATGTTGTGGTGGCAATAGCCGTCTTAGGTCACCGTTCCTGGTGCTTTGATGTGCTGGAACTAGTGGGAGCACCTGGGCACAATTAGCAACACCTTCAAAATTTGTGGAAAGCGGATACACTATTCTAGGTAAATTCTCGCTAATTATCTACCTGGCTTCGTCTCTCCTTGTTGCTGTGCCCTTCCCCGCTGAGCTGTGCGTCGCACCAAGTGATCTCGACCGCTCGATCACAGCCACATTCTTCGAACTAAGGCGACGTCCAATGAGCCTGCCTGTAGCTGACTCAGTAATTAGCGAAGCCATGTGCTTCGCAGCGAACCCTACCTGAACTTCCGAGGTCCGCTCACTGCTTAAATCGTACACATGGATGCTCAGTCCCAACAACTACCCAAAGTGGAGGCTATTCGGATTTGCCTCCGCTTTAACCCTCAGGATATCCCAGGCGAACCATGCGCCCGCCCAATAACTATTGCCAATGCCTTCATGGAACTATACTTCCAAAGGAAATTCGACTGGGGGGAGGACTACGTCTACACGCCCGCGGGTATAGATGAAGTTAACGATAGTAAAACAAGAAAACTTTTCATGTTTCTTGACATCAACAAGCACGCAGATCATGTATTCAAGGCTTTGCTCTGCTACAAAGTTGCTAGAGGAAGCCCAATGTATAACATCCCTCCTGTGACGAATATGCTAGCTAACTCAAGCGGTTGGCTGAGGAAGTCCAGCGCTGCGGCACCGTTGGTAGAATATAACACGGTTAAAAGGGCTTTCAGGTACTACTTTGAACTATTTGATAGAAGGAAATGGCGCCTTGTTGCGATTCAGCCCAGCGCTAGACTCGATGAATTAGGATGAAGTTAGGCGTGGAACTTACTTTCTAGGCCGCACAGGTTACTAGGCAAACATCTGGCTTATTTAGATCATATTGAGTTGCGTTTTATAAGATATAAATTGATACTATTTCTATCAGGCTAGCATAGGTTATGCTCCAACAACGAAGCCATAATTATATTTTATTTGCAGTTACGACTGAGCCTGCGGCTGCATTAGGAAGCCAACTCCAAGTTTGCAGCCTGAAAATAGTTCTGAAAGGGCGCTTATTAGCCGTAGCTAATACTCTTAACTAACTAACTAGGTACTAGTCAATCCATAGCCAATGCGTAATCCTGCTGTAACAGTCACTAAGCAACTGGTGCTTTCCTAATCTGTTTCTTCACCATCACTTGCATAATCTTCATTCATCCACCCTCTCTCTTTCTTTTGCGGATAGGCTCCAGCGCTTCAGATAATAGTGCGGGAGGATTCAGTGCGGGTATATTCCCCATACCCAATAACGAACTCACTACGCCGGCCGTCCTTATCAGCCCTATATTAACAAAGTTCTCCCAGAACGTTAGGAGCAGCTCTTTAATTCCTTACAGTCGCGACCGCTCTGCTGGAAATTGGAACAACTGTGTTGCTGTATCCGCTAAACAGATTGTTTCCAGAACTTTCGATGGTGGGTTGGAGCAATAAGCTATGATATCCGCATCGGTGATGGTCTCATGATGAAGCTCGGAAGCATAGTTGTTCGCATTAGTCGCATCCGCCAATTCAACGTCGGGTTACAATGTGGTCATAACATTGTCGCAAGCTTGGAGTAAAAGATGATAAGGCAACGACAACACTAAAAGTTGTTTCTTGGCTAGTACCCTCTTATTCTAGGCTCGTCACGTGTAGAAATCAGCTACCGGGTAGTGTCAAGTCCCTTTTGAGTGAATCATTTGTAGAAAGCGCTCTTCGTTAACATTGTTTGTTTCTGTATACCCTTTGTCGCGGCTTTACTTGCGCACTTGCGTATTAAGATTTAGGGCTTTCAATGAGCCGATCGACTGATTTATTAGTCGAAGTAGGTGAATTATCGCCACTCCTGTCGCTAATAGTATGCCTCGACCAAACCGGAAAGGTCAAAGCACTAGGCATACGTATCAATTGTTTGAATAGTAGACATTGCATGTACGGCCGGTAGGTATCGTTTCCTCCGACCCGATCCCACTAACTCTGCGCTACGATCCAATTTTTGGCTGCGCCTCACTACTCATTTACGAATTCACCCTGAACCATTGCCAAAGAACTTTGAGCACCCTAAGCGAGTACTGATGCTGTAGATTTGACCATAAACCAGCAACCTCACCCTCATCTAGTAGCCAACCCTTGCCAGCTATATCACTCAGAATAACATAACTGAGCCAAAAATAACCTTTTAGTAACTTAATCGTGTAGGGCGATCCAAAATTACACCCAGTAGCGATGCCAGAACCAGTCCCAAACATGTTGTACAAATAACGGCAATAATTATAAATTAGCTTGACGATGTGCAATACGAAAACCCTTGATAGCCGCATAGTCCCAGTGTTTGATGGCGGAATCGGTAACGGCGTAGTTGTACTCTTTTATCTCGAGATTTCCCGTGACGTATCCAGGGGACGCCGCCATGCTAACGCGAACAGACTGGTTGTCCCCAAAAAGCAAGTAGATGGACCAATGATTGTGACTTTGCTGAGATTGTGGCCCCGTAGTGTGAATGACGACTCGGATATGGGCAACAGCTCGGTGATCGTCCATAACCGTGGTTTAGCTTTCAACTGCTGGAGACATTACCGGAAATTGCTGATTAGTTAACTTTAATACAGTAACTATACCCCGCCCGAATGGATAACACAATGACTTACAGCTATTGCTGCCTGTGCCTCCGCCCTGCCGGACTGGCCAAAGACGGGCTGCTCATGCCGCGCTGGCATACATAGCCTGCGCTCTAGCTGTATTACAAATTCGCCTATATATGCGTATCGCCCATGCATTTGACCTGTCCATACAAAGAGGACACCCATGCACGAAATACTCCATGCATTAGATTTGTCCATACCAGGCTTGCCAACAAGCAAAAAAGCAAAAATGAATCGCAATATTCGCTTGCTTGTGCGCCGAGAGGTCTATTGTTTGCTTATATTTGTATATGAGAGCAATTGCTTGCAAATATTTGATTATTTGCAAGTATTGGTACGTAACTCTCGATTAGTTTACATACAAATTAGAGTGCTGGTGAATCCCACTCATATATATTATACCCCTCAACGATTTGCTCATCAGTAAGCTTGCTTTTATTATCGTCGTATAGAGGTGTAAAGCTAGCTTTAAGTCGGAATCAGCAGTAGCCTCACACATCGATATTCGCATGACGGCTTACTTCCTACAATCTAGCGTGTTAGTACAACATCCAGAGTATACTGCTAAATATTTACCGCCTATATTATCTCTGTTAGCTAATAACAACGCTTAGTTTCTGCTGAAGCTTACTGTAATCAAGCTATCTTCCTACGTTCCTTGTAGCTTGATGGCTGAAAGCTAGGTCTTGTGCTGTGGCCCAGATGTGGGCCATACAAATTCAGTTTTGTGTACAACTGAACGTATCATGTACATGGTTAGAAAGTGGAGGGAGGTTATACAGGTGCACAGCCACGGCTTTGAGATAGCCTTACAAAACACAGATGTCTAGGAAACTGACCACGTGCTAGGTCCTGTAACCAGGCCACTCCTATTAACAGATTGAATGGAGTGTTAACATTCGCATTATTATTTTCCAGCCTAATGAATTGAGATAGGATGTTCGAGAATGTTAGTCGATAGTGCTGTTTATTGGAGCTTGAACCGTTTTTGAACTTATAAAGTTTTCTATAATTTATATGCTTAATATGCAAAAAGATATCCAGCATTTTTGCTAGCCTTTATTACATGATATTCTTGTAGGTATAACTATAAGGCATTATCTAATGATACGACAGCTGTTGAAGTAGTTGCAGGTAACTTACTAAAATTACCTTCTGCTAAGAAGAAGCACACGTAAAAATTAAGTATAATTCGGCTTAAAGTAATTACAACAACAACTTACATTCACTCGTACGCATAGCCTACGTGCATATTAAGCCAAGAAAGAAAACGCTGTGTTTGTCGCTCCTCCCAAGGCCATCTTTGCTGTCGCTCTCACTAGCAAGTGGCTCTATAACCTAACTACTGTGAGTGGGTCGGGGTTCAATACCTAAACTCAGTGTTGATTCTCTGTAAGATGAATTGAAAATTGTAAAAGCGCATGCCAATCCTAGAGTGTGCTGGTTTAAGTACAGTCGTTGCATGTTCTAAATGCAGTACCCCTAGCCGTCATGTTGACATTAAAACGTGGTTTAACCTAATTAAGTAATAGGATTATGAACCTAGGAGAAAATGAAATATCTCCTTGCTGATTGATTACACAAGAATCAAGATTAATTCTTTCAAGTTTAATCCCAGAGTAGTATGGATCTAGTGGGGCTGGGCACCACTGCAGATACTCGTGAATGATGAAGGAACAACATTCTAGGCCCCAAAAACGGGCTGTAGAATGAGAGTAACGAGAAGAGCTGTGTAGAGCATGTTCGCGATGGGCTCGGTCAATCTCGATTAATTGAAAATTGTTTTGTTACAGTGTGCTGGAATAAAATGGCTCATCTTGTAGACAAATTGGCCCACTTCTACGCGCTAGCCTACATCTAGGGCATATATTTTACTGTTCGTCCTATCAAAGCTCACTGCTAACTTAAAAAAAAAAAGCACAGGCTAATAGCATGGAAGTCGGTAGATACAATGGCCAAGTAGCGAGAGCAACTTAATACATTGTGACGAGTCGAGCAGATTGTCAAGCTGTCGACAAGCAGATCGCTGCCAGAATTCCAACGGCCCCTTTCTGGCTCGCCGCCAACCGCTGTTCTTAAGGCACTTTAAAAGGGCGATTCACCGTACTGTTTCCTTTTGCACATTCACACTCTGCCGGTTCTTCCCTATATTCTGGTCCCTTTTGATCGATACCACGCTTAACTGTGCTCGGGCAAATACCAACAACCCGGCAACATTGAATGCGAATGAGAGGTTATTGCCCAATGTCTCACTTCCAGGCCTCATCTCTGTGAGTGGAATAAAGGAAATTCAACTAGCACTTTTTCTGGAGAATCTCGAGGTATCATTCTTCGATACAGGGATCACCAACAGGATATCATGAATTTCGACCAGGACTGGGAATGAGTCCAACGTTTTTGCCAGGATTGCATCAGTAAGCCTGTCCTCTAATTGATCAATTGTCTTGCTAATTGTACCTAGCAGGAGACAAAAACTACATTAGGAGTATCGCGGCCTTGCTAAAGGTATACGATGCACCGCACATCCCGTCGTGCAATTACTCATTTCCTGCGGCATTGTCTGTAAACCCCTTTCAAGTGGCGCAGCTTGTCGGTTCAGTAACTGCTAACGCTCTCATTGGAATCTTTGGGCGCATCGCTTTAGTAGACCCATTACTTGCGAAGCCTGTGGCGTCTGTTTTAGCAATGGGAGCACGGCATGGTGCTATTATCCGCCAAAGCCGGGACGACACTTCAACTCCTTCATTCCAAAATACAGGTAGTAGTTGTATCTGGGCCCAAAACCTAGCACTTTCAATTATCGTGCCCGGTACGTGTCCTATCTCTCGTCCTACACCTGTGCTACCTCAATTATAGGTCGATGGACCTTGCAACAGCATTACAGATGGATCTGGTTTGCGGGAATTTAGCTGGAAAGATACTCAGATTATCTCTAAAGACGAACTCAAGAAGGAACTGTTCACAGGCTGGGTCAATGAGAGGGACATGCCTACTTTCACAGCGTTAAACATCACCGAAAGTGGTAGTAGCATCACACGCGTTCCTCAGGATATAGATGGGGTTGCTTTCGCAGTTCTCAGAGCTCAAAATCATGGTGATGTCAATGGCCTCAGTTCTGTAACGCTAGCAGGGCCTGTTCTTGTGCCACTCAATTAATTACCAACTCTGAAAATCCACAACGAAGTTGATTTAAATACCCTAAATGTTAGTGATTCATCTGTCAGCTAAGCCTTGTGTTGTGGTCGCTATGTCTGCTGTAGTGAAATGTCATTAAGCAGCTGATCAGAACATCTCTTGCTGTATATAATGAAACTTTCTATCTGGGCCCACGGACATAATTAAGGGTCTGTCCTCTATCCAGGCCTGCTATTAATATATTGGGCGTCTCATTCCGTTGTTTGTCATGACCAACAGCGAGAACTTCATTGGGCTCCGGTTCCTCTTGCATGGTCAGTCTCATGATGGCGTCATACGTGGAATAACTATCCTGAATGCCAATGAGTTCCTCTTTAGAAAGCACGCACAAAGATGCAAAGCGTTTTGCGAGTTCAGCCCTAAAATGTAGATCACTGCTGATTATTCACTACCTGCTGGATCTACTAAGAAACAGCTGATAATATACATGTTTGGCGAGCAGCAGAGTCATGTATTACCTAATTCCATGTCATTACAAAGTTGTTGAACCTGCTGCCAATCAGTTTTCTTCGAGCTGGTGCTTGAACACGATAGGCTCTTCTACTGCTTGTATGGTTAAAGCTATGCATATTTTGACCTGCAAGCCTTTTGCACCTACAAGGATTGAGCAGGGCGATCGATGTGAATGTCTTCGTAGAAGGAAGAATTCCCCGACGTGCACCGCGACAGAAAGCGCGAAACAAATCTCTTTATACTGGCAAGGGAGACACGCCAGGGAGGATGCCATTATGATCCGATAGGATGCGTCTTGGGTATAGAGGCAAGCGCAAGATAAAGAGGATCGAGGCCTGTCGAGCATGCCGCCCAGGTATAAGGCTTCTAGCCAATCCTCTAATCGTTCAGACGCTCATATACAATCTTTGTCTGGGTACGCAGGTATTGCAGTGCGATCTGTCCGGTTTCCTCAACGCCAGAATCATACTTCTCAGCTGTATATATCGTGGCATTTTTCATGCCCTACTTATTCCTCTCATCTTTCCTGTAGCAGTCAAAGCGTGGGAGAAGCACCGGGCACAGAGAGGAAGCGCACAACGAGTACCACACTGCGTGCTCAAACCTTCGATCGCGGTGCCTTCAGTGAAGTTCCTGCTCGTCAGCTGTTGACACCCATCTTCCGTTTCTTTGTTTCAGGATTCCCTAGCGACAGATATTTCTTCTGTGGATCTGAAAGTTCCAGTGAAGATTCAGATGGTGTTATCGGTGCAAACATCGTATTCGGGCCAGGCGTGAGATCGACACGGCTTGCCGCGACGCTTTCGGTCTCTGCGATCGAAGAACCCATAACAACAAGATTCCCTCTTTTCTGTTGGAAGAGTGGTAGGGCGCTTTGAATAGCATGGACACGCGGACCGAGCGAGTATTCTAGAATATTCCGCAGGATCTTGCGGGCCTCGCCCAGCGCCGCCTCATCATCAAACAGGCAGCCATAGATCTGCTTCATGTAGTGCGTGAGCACATCTTCGTCATCGTTGGCGCGCCAGTGTATCCAGATGCGCACCGTCTGTATATCAGTGGTGAGGGAGACGTGGTAGGCTTCGAGGTGGGTTGCTTTCCGTCCGTAGGCAACGTTATAGAACTCTTCTAGGTAGTTAACAATGGTAACACCGTCGCGGGCACACTGAGTCTGGGCGTGGAAATGTGTCATGGGAGACGTTGGCGTTTTCCATTGCGAAGTGAGAAAAGGTAGGTGTAGTGCCTGATTTAGCGCAAATCTGTTTAAGACGGCAGTGAGTGGCTGTGGGATGGCGTGGGACAGAGCACTTACGTATCGAGCCAGTCGTCTTGCTCCTTCGAAAAGGCTGTCTTCAGTGGCGGATCATGGCTCCTGGCTTCCCGACGCGTGAGATAACCAACCGCCAAGTCTGCTTGCGCTTGTGCCAACTTCCCATAGTGGCCCAGAACGTCGTCGCTAGGCGCCTCAGGGAGAAAAGCCGTCGAGAGATGAGCATCTTCGCTACAAACGATTTTCTCAATACCGCTCGCGTTCGCGGGGGTTCTTCCGTCGAAGAGCAGTAAATGCACAACCATCTTTATTGCGTCCTTTTCGTTCTTTATCGATGCCGCTCTCCGCAAGCCCACTATGTGCTTTGCATTCGGAGAAGGAGGCTCAGTGCGCTCTCGGCGAAATGTGTCCTCCACCAGCGTGCGCAACTCTAATGGCAGGTCAGAGGCGGTATCCACCCTGATATTATACCTGTCCAGCTTTGTGCGCTCCCATTTCATGTTCACCGTCCCACTCTTCTTGCGAGTTGGAGAGCTAGGACGTGAAGGCATTGTGGCCGCAGACGGAGTTATGTTGACCAAGCTGCACAGGTTCGCTTGGGTAAGAGGCAGGCTGCAGCCCAATACGATCGGCTTTGGCGGGCTTGCGCTCTCGACAGAGCTGTCAGAGCGCGCGCGCTTTCCAGGCATGTAGATGGATGCAGTTGGGCAAGAGGGGATGGTTTACGTGTATGAAAGGCGGCCGCGGCGGGGCAGTGGCCTGCAGGAGTTGTCATGTTTAGCGTAATTAATGGTTGGAGAACTTCGGACTGACCCCAGAAAGGCGCGTTGCTGTGTCCGTGCGCATAACAATCGCGGACGCGAAGATTTCGAGACATAAGGGTTGTAAGTAATCCAATGACGGAGCTGTTTAGCGTAATTCCTGCACTTGCAAAAATATATACGCCGTAAGCCAGATGTAATTTCTACGAAATTCCCACCATAACCAACACATGCCTACTGTCCCGGTCGCACAGAGAATGCTTGCAAAGGGTAACAGCTGTAGTTATATTGCGAACCGTGACTTGAATCATTTTTCCTTCCTTTAAATTGTCAAAGGTGTCGGACCGTTGAATCGAGGCAAACATGTTCGGGAGAACAACATAGCCGACGAGGGTTAGCCAGGCGGAAAACCTAGTGGATATGTTATGTCTTCGTCAAGCTTGATTGGCCTTGATAGACACCACCATGTATGGTGTTTATACAGGTGTTTCACGCATCACCACAGGCATTTCCTGTACAAGAGAACGACTTCAATCTGTGTTCAATCTCCCTGTTCCAACGAAGTGCCATTTTTGGTCCATTGTAGTTCCACGCTGTTCAGCGTTATGCATATGCCGAAAGGATGGCCTAGAAATGGGCATATAACATTCACTAGTGGCTATTTTCAGGGGTAATCTTAGAAAGGGGAGCAATTTGGATTGGATTGGATTGATAACGTTAATGTTAACGTAACTTATAATTGATTAATGGACAACATTGAACGTAATTAGTCAACCATCTTACGTCAGACAAATTGACTCAGTGTTGCGGAGCAAAAGTTAGAATCCGAACTCTAAGGTTCTGCTCACTTGAACGGTATTTGTACTACGACACTCAGAGTTTCGACAGGCTTTTCTAAGGTAACGACACTAGAACGGGGCCTGCTAGTGTTCCGACCCCAAGTTCACGAACATTGCCGTAACGCTGGGATACTATGATTGGAAACGCTCTCCCATTCATACCTTGTGGTACTAATGAACTTCCTCTTCCGCTCAGCTCCGTTTACACAGGCACATTTAGCTGATTTACCCAGCCAACAAGCAGTTTTTTTCCTTGTTCGACTACAAAAGCTATTTGCGTAGCATCCTCGATGAACCCTAGCAACATTGATTCATCCGTATTATTGCACTGTTTTATTACCTCTAGCTGTGGTAGCATAGCCGGGTATGAACCAGGAACAATGAGTGAGTGAGCCATATTATAGGCCTAGATGTCATTGCTCCCTGTGTTGCAAGGTGTCGGGTTCGGTACTTCCCCATGAGCATGGCGGATGATTGCATTATACCGACTTTTGATAGTTAAAATTGACGATAGTAATCTCTTAAGTAATGGGTCACTCAGAGCTGGACGTTCAGAAATTCCAATAGTAGTACTAACGCTAGCAGGTTCGATGAGATGTGCAAGCTGGAAGAAGTCCTCAGTCGAGGTAACTGGAAAGTAGTAATTGCAGGGTGTGATTTGTGATTTGTGATTTGTGATGCATTGTAAGCCCTTAGTAAGGTTGACAGGCCTTGAACTGCTCCAACAGAGTTTGCTTGATAACGATCATTGCATCAGTGTCCTTCCATCCTCGGCTTCCTCTACCCACTTTGCCGCTGTGTACTGGGAATGGCTCACACTCTGTCCTTATATAGGCATGAACGCATGCACATATCACTCGCAGAAGTGAGGCATCGCGAGGATTTGGGTACTTTCGTGTTTCGCTCGTCTGGTCCTTGTAATATGGCGGGTGTCTTATCCCAACCATTGAGATTGTGGAGCTGTGCCACCTGCGCATTTATGTGTTCTTGAAAAACGCCGCTCGGCACTCGGGCAATTGGCTGCTTACTTAGCATGGTCTCAAGAACCGGTAAATCCTGCTTGTGATGGCCAGAATCCACAGCGTAAGCATAGTGACAACGAAAATTAGGACCGTGTAGCGCGGCCATTTCCGGACCACAAAAAGGCGACCACGAGAGGAGATATTGAGACTATTGCCTAACTCCTCTACAATATTGTTGGGTTCGTGCTTGAGATAATGGCCCTTGAGCACAAGAATGACTCTAAGAGGTTTGGTGTCCTGGAATAGCTCGGCAACAGGCTGATCTTGTCAGATTATGTCCATGGTTTGTCAGAGCTGGCTTTTTACCTCAGGTAGCTTCGTCATGTCAAATTCCATATTGGTGCTGAAAAGGTGAGTCGACAGACAATAAGAGTGGCACTGAAGAAGTCTGTCATAATTCAAATTGCGCCAAGATGTCGCTCACTATCACGCGCAGCCACATTCCTAGCAGCGGGCTATGAATTCCCCCCTCCCCCCCTAACAATTCATTCTTCCTTCGAAGAGGCTCTCCATCTACTCTCGCCGCCCAAAGGCTTCCGTCTTTCTGTCTCCAACTTCTCCAGCAGGTGCAGATGAGCAGGTGGGTGAGGCAGAGTCACACTTTTTCGTCCTGTCACAAGACTGACATCTCTAGCCGCCTTCTAAACTTAATGCGAACGGATTATATACGCTTTTATCGATTCTCAAAGGTATAGCACTAAGGTTTTCCTCATTGGATTATACCTGACTCGCCATCAAGATGTGCGACGACGTCAATGCAATTTTTCGACGTGCAGCGAGATACATAGACCCAACTAATAACCCTAACAGTCTTGCTTTTAAACATATTGCGAGATGCCAACAAGCTATAAATGCTAATACTACATGCCCTCCTAGTCAACGTCAGGTTGTGCAAGAGGATGAGCTAGAGAGGGACTGCCCAGCATGCAGAGGAGAGACTTCACCAGAGACACCTTAGGAATAATTGCACAACATTAAGAGTTATCAATTGATAGTTAATGCGCTTCCAATTAAACCTGTTTCTTTCAACGATATCCTAAATGCTTTTGCATGCAACGTTGCGATTGTAGATAAACCACTGCTTGACTAATTCGGAATCAATCAAACCTATGTGGAATATGAACAGCGTAAAATTCAGACACTGTGGCTTTCGCATTGAAAGACCTCCCAAGAATATTTGTGGAGAATATCTCCCCAAGGGTGATCGGGCGGCGACATGAGTCCCCTGGTATATCTGTTACGCGGGCTCGAATGATGATACGAGATTCTTTTCCGCCGCATTCCATGAGCTTTATGACTAGCGAGTGAAGAAGAAGTAGACGACGAGTTAGGCTGGAGGGTCAAGTGTAGTTGAAAACGAGGAACATCAAATGCGGTACGGTTTTGAACGGCACACGAGTGGCAGCTTTTCAGTTCAGTAAGGGTATTGATTTGGTTCAAAGCCGTTGTTGGGTAAGAAAAATTCTGGTTGACTTTACTGAGCATCGTCGATGTGTGAATGTATTTGATGGGTTAGCCATCAGTCATTGCGGGCGCTTGTGCAGACTCAGCAAGAACTCAACGTGCCCACCCACGACCCGGGCCACTGGGGCTTTACAACGGCGATAGGATATTTTGGCAGCGCGAGACATTCCACCCAGTGGCACCGCTCTCGGACGCACTGAGCTTCTGACTGCCGGTGGCCTTGACACTGGAATTGAATTCTTTGCGGATATGGCAGAGTGCGCGGCGGCTATAACAAAGGGCTTTCGCTATGCAAGTTTGAAGGGATTTATGCGAAAATTAATTCTCTTGGTTGATGCACGCATTAGATCTGAGCACTAGGAGGGTCGTCTTCATTGAGCGCTCTGATGTTCCACTCACTATTTTCGTCTTGACGTCTACAAACAGAACGGCTGGAATCTCTACAGATAGCCTGAACATTTCACATTTGTCTTTCTACGAAGTCTAAATAACGAGATACCTGCTAGAATATCTGATGTACACTTCGAAATTCTAGAGGACCTATTCTTTACCCCTCCCTAACTTCTCTAGTCCCTCCAAAGTTCTTAGTATCGTCTTTCGTGTTGTCCTCCTTCGTGTCGCCATGCATGCCACTCATGCTGCTTCATTGATAAGTCACAATCCAAGTAGCCACACTAGCAACGGCTTTTTCGAGCGATTTTCTAGTCGGCTCGAGGAATGACAATATTTCGGTTTGGCTGAATTTTCTCTCTGATACCATTGCCACAAACTCTCCTGCCAATTGAACTAGATTAACCTGTTCCCCACCAATTTTAGACCTTCCAAAATCGTACGCAGAGAAGAAAAGCTGTTTATTCATGGTTTTGTTTGTTAAAGTAAAGTAAAGCTTCTTATCCGCACGGCTGGGGCGTATAACCGCTTCACCTAGCCGATCGAGGCGATTAGTTGTTATAAATAGCAGTCTATCCTTGGACAACCCCACGTTATTGGTGACGTTGAGAAAGGTCGACATGGTTACTTGTGACTTGCACGGGTTATTATCCTTATTTGGTGCGCGGTCTAAGCTAACTGCATTAATATCTTCTACCAGGACAACGCAGCGGTCTGGGAGCGCGGCGAAGAGATCCTTCGGTTTCTTATCATTGAGTTGAGATAGCGTGAGAATTTATATGTCCAAATCATATCGACCTGCAGTTGAAAAGACAAAGTTGGATTTCCCAGTCCCAGGTGGTCCGTACAATAAGTACCCCGTAGGTAAAGAAGACTACTCTCGGTATACCATATCTTAGTTGATAGATTTAGGAACTCTGTTATATCGCCTTGTACAGCTCTGATATCACTATCAACAATTATTGTTGATGTTGGTCTTTTGGCCCTTAATCTGGAAGCTCGCCAGCTCATACTATCATGTTGAAAGATCCGAGCTACATCCCGACCCTCCGCTATGTAATTCTTAAGACAAGGTTTGAAGAGATTCCTTAGTGCAGATGCTAGTCCATAACACAATAGAGTGATGTGTTCTATAGTATTCCCTAAGTTGGTATATTTTCGTTCACGGCGAAGTTTGAAGTATTAGAATCTATAGCGGAAGCAAAAGGAACTATAGGGGGAGGATTTTAGCTGGCTTAATTCTTGTTTCTAATTATTTGCACGAGCCTCGGTGCTGGTAGTGAAGAGTAGTGGTCTGTTGACTTTATATATTTTTGTTTTTTTACCTATAAAATAAACGTCTAATAAGCCTTATCGGGGAAGGAGATGCCAACTGTGGAAACTACAGGGTTTTAGGCCTTAACACTATAAGGTTTCCTGGGGCATATTAACTGACCTGAGTATGTGTCTATTATCCCCACACTACCTGCGGGACATATTTTCCAAGTAATAGAAATACGCTACCGAGGTATATCAATTGATTATAGATCTTCTCGTCTATGAAGAAGGACTCCATTGCTTGCACTAAATAAAAGCTAGCATTGCTGAGTCTGGATTGCTGGGCTGGCTTGTTGTGTAGACATAATGACTAGGCAGTAGGCTCGGATCAGCTCAGCACAGCACCTTGTAACTGTCGTCGCTAGTACTAACCTGTATTTAGAGAAACCAATCGTGGGTCTGGGGATATCAAGGATAGCTAACTTTGATCAACCAGTGATTCAATAAATAGAGTATCTGTTGCTGGAGGGGCAAGATTGGGAAGGTTGAGTTCAACAAAGATACTAAAACACACCCTTAGACAGATGAAAACGGCGAGCTTGACGTGACCACGAAGTCGAAAGGACGACCGATGATGCTCTGCCAGATAGACATGTAGTAATATGGTAGAGGATGCAGAACTAGCTCTGACTGTTAAAGGTGATCAGGGGCCCTTATACTTCATTCCTTCTCTTCAACCATGCTCTGTGCCTCTGTACTTGACTCAATCGCACTCCCTGAGAATCGAGAACAGTTGGAGATACAATACTATTCTCCTTGTTACGTAGATGCATGCAGGTAGGAGGCGGTTTACAGACGCAGCTGGGGTATCTGATTGTGACAATCTACATGCTCATTGTATCCAGTTGCCAATTCTCGTCCCTACTCGCACCAGCGATTTGTAGCAGGGATTCATACTAGTTCCTATAGTATCATCAGCGCCAATAATCCGCAGAGAGAATTTGTGCATCCGCGTATACCTTCCTAGGCCATCTTCACACCTTTGGCAGCTTCGAACACATCTATAGGTATTTCTCCTTGTTGCACGGGTGCATGAAGGTAGAGTACAACCTACAGATAAGATGGCTTCCAGTCCCCCTGAGCACGGAGTATCGGCAGCCAAGTTTTCCAAAATGTGAGATTCGCTAAATGTGAGATTCGCCAAATGTAAGATTCGCCAAATGTGAGATTCGCCAAATGTGAGATTCACCAAGTGTGAGATTCACCAAGTGTGAGATTCGCAATATGATATCTGCACCCCTAATTATGCAAACTCATAATCTTTTGACTAGTCACCTTGGCCTCCTCACAGACAGTAGAATTAGAGGGAAGCCATAAATCATGTGCCAAGCTATGTTTAGGCTTCGATCGTTTATTCAGGGCTGTAAACGCTCTTCATATGGTGCCACCGAACCTGAAGGCTGCCCAACCATTATTAACATGAGGATGTGAGCCGGTGCCCTACCTCACTTCGCCCACTTTCTCCAAGCATGAGTCCTCAAATCAAAGCCATCTCTACATAACGTTTCGAGAATAATTGCTATTCGAACCACGATTTGAGGTACATGATATATCGGTCAGCAACCGTGCTAGGCGTGATTCATTGTCAATAAGGAAACGTGCAGCGGCGCCAAACCACCTGCAATACTTGTATTAATTGACATCTCAATAATCTATCTATCTTCATGGTACATTTGCTCTGCTATTAGTCTCGATTGTCCAGACTCTTCGTAGGAGGTTGAGAAACTTAATGGAACAGAAGGCTTCGAGCATGCTAAACCTACTCCGCACCGAATACATGGGAAGGGCGAAGTGGTGTTTTGACGGGGCTGTCGAGTTCAACTCATGAACTTAGTTGGTGGCATATTGGAGAAGCAGAAGGATGTTGCGGAATCTGAAGGAAGATCTACATTGACTGCGGGCAAAACAGTTGTATTTTTTGGTAAGGGCGGACTGGCTGACGAAGAGTAACATTGCATACTCTGCATTTCTTCACATCCTTAGCGTCTCCTTCAACAGAAAGCCTTCCTCAAGACTCAGTAGCATAATCAGGACGCCATCGTTTTGACAATCTCTCATAACTCGTAAGTTTACACAGTTTGTTGCGAGAATAGATTGCTTAACTTCTTCTTGACGCCCAGGACTCGTTGAGATTCCATGAGCCACTTGATGGCTAAGTAATTTTATGGAGGACTCATTTTGGACTTGGGCACCTTCTAGGTCCACCTCAGGGAACGATATTCTACTGCCATTTTCTTGGGGAATGTGCCAGGGCGTGCCATCCGTCTCTAGGTGCGTCCCGAACAACACCATAGCAATATATTGGATTTTGCTCGGTATAATAGCTAAATCAAATGCCATGATGAAATCTGGACACCGGGCAGGAATGCCATCGATATAGAGGCCGTATCGCTGGACTTTCGAATGGCACTACACAGTTATCGAGGGAATGCTAACGAGATTTGACTGCTTGCTGAGTCGGACACGACCTGCCGTTGGGCATTTACCCATTGTCCGGGAGGAGGTATTATAGGAAAGCTGGGCGCCTCCATATTGGAAGCATTCAACGGACTAGTATCATATACAGGCACATCGGATGTTGTTTAAAGGCGTTGACCGGGTCGGTTGTCCATCGTAATCACCGTCTGGAGCTCCAACTTCCTGGCCACCTGGAAGGCAATGCTATCAGACGGAGTATGAGTTGATGGTAGGAGATAGACTCACGAGGACGCTTTTTTGTCAGCTTTTGTTGCAAGGTCTCAAATGCGACCTTGACAGTGGGATGAAGAGCGATTGAGGCAACTTTGGTGGCTATCTGTGTTCGCTCTTGAGTGCCCATTCGACCAAGAGCTTGGATTCTGCTCTGGTCGGCTTTCTGCCCAAACCTTGAAGCCCTGGTTTAGGAAAATCTGTGGCGTTCCCGCCTCGGAGGACCGAGCTTAGGAATCGTAAAAATAACTTTATACGGTCATTGCCTACACCTTGCTCGTCCGTACCCTGCGGCATACTTTTGCTTGGCGTACTAAATGGAAGCGCCTTGACGATTGAACGGCCCGCCAAATAGGATTAAATGGGAAGTTGGAACATGAATTCGGATGTGAAATTGAGATGTAAGAGTGAGATTCGAACCAAAACGCCAGGCGTCGACGTAGCGGATTCTTATGAGCGAATGAGCGCTTGGCCACGAGGAGTAAAGTCCTCCCGGCACGAATTCTTGGTTTGGCGGCTGCAAGGAAAAGATAACCTACAATGAAATGCTCCTTTGGGACCAAGGTCTGAATATATAAAAGCCCAACGCAACATCAATTTCAATACTTCTACACCATCATTCTATTTGGAAAGAAGGCGGTGTGTCCGCGGTTTGTGAGGGGGTCGGCGTTTGGCGTTTGGAATTTTGTTATCATCATCTCAATAACTTTTAAACCTTAACTACATAGATACTGGAGCGTGAGCTGGGCCGGCGCTTCTTCGCGTACACACGTCTGCTCCGGCAGGGGAAGTTGCACACGTACCGCACAGGCTAAAAGTAGATCCCACTAAATACTAAAGTATCGGCACTCAGACGTATCAAAACTCGTATCTGCTAGTATAGCTATCTATTCATGTGTGCTTTTGAGTTTTAGCAGCTTGCGTGCCAGAAGCCAACAACAGTTAACTCTCTTTAATATGAAAGGAATTTAGTCTTAAATAGTTGCCACGGGGTCTGCGCTTTAAACGGAGAGTTTGGGCCGTTGAGAAAAGTGCTGCTTCAGATGGTGATTGTCATGGCATTCGGTCCCCCTGAACAGTGACTCTTCACTTTCCATCTCATACAAGTTTTCGAGACCTTCGTCGCTTATACACTGCAGCCTAGATAGCAACAGTTCACGTCTGCTTTACGTTCCCAACAATATTATCCGGTCTTCAAATATGGCGTCAGCTACTACAAACCAACAGCCCTTCCGATTTCTGGATCTGCCTGCAGAGCTGCGTTACTGGGTATACAAGAATATCAAATTCTCTACTACTCGCCACGTCCTAGATAAAACAGGTGCCCTTATCGACAAAGGAGAATGGCGAGTTCCCCCCAAAGCCTAGGTCTACAACTCTAGTGCAACCCTCATCAGACCGCACATTCCACTCAAGATCCTAATAACCTGTCACCTCGTAAATAAGGAAGCCCGCCCGATCCTCAAACGCAAGATGGAGCACCACAAATCCGAGCCTGCACGATATCTTACAGACTATAGTGCGGCATGGGCACGTGTCTCATTTGCGAGTCCCTTAATAGGCTGTCTCGGCGTAGTAGATGGGGGTATTAGCGTAGCTGGAAATAGAGCAATTGAGAGCCTTCTTCAACTTTGCACCCTTCACCTCTCTCAAACGCGCCAAACACAGCGGCTCGCGAGGCACACAAGCCATCGAAATGACCATAACACACACACACACGAGCGAGATTACGGACGGCAGACAAGTCTCGGAAACAATGGCGTTTCTCCTTCTACTTGGATTCGATAGCCCAACTCGGCTTGTAGTCATGTACAAGTCGCCGCGTCCAAGGACACATGTATTCGGCGTTGAGCAGAGTGCTGATTTGAGCTCAAAAAAGGCATCTGGAAGGGCCTGGAGCTATACCAGCGGCCGAACAAACGGCCGTGTAAACCTTGTACATAGTACAGCTTTACCGGACTCTCCACCCTACCAAACAAAAAGCAAGCAAACAAGCAAGCAAGCAAGCAAAACCTCTCCAGTCCAAATTACTAAACCTCCCTCATCAACGCCTCCAACTCCTCATCATCATCATCCCCCCTCCTCCTAACCACAATCCTCTCCTCGCCCGCTCCCCCCTCGGCCTCCGCCACCGCCCCCAGGATCCCCTTCAACCGCTCCTCATCCACTTTCTGCCTGATCTGGCCCGTCCGCGCCAGCATAATCAGCCGGTTTTCAATCTCGGTCGCGCGCGACTCTTTGACCAGGCGGATGCGCCCTAGGCGGTCTGAGGCGTCTGGGGTTAGGATTTGCGAGAGGATGGAGGCGCGTTGATCGGATTCTTGTTGTCTGTGTGGGGGGGAGGGGCGGGGTTAGTAGGTTGGTAGGGGGGAGATACTAGGGGAAGAGGAAACTAGGTAACGTGCTTTCGCGCATCTTGGTCTGAGGAGTCGTTTTGCCCGCCTTGTTGTTGTTGTTGGAGTTGTTGGAGGCGGGCGCGGCGGATGTTTTCGAGGTCTTCGTCGGACATGGTGGTTGTGTGGTTGTGTGGTTGTGTGGTTGTGTGGTGTGTATGTGTGGTGGGGTGAGGGAGCTTGGGTTTGGGTTGCGGGGAGGCGGAGGTGAGGGGCAGGGATTGTGCTTTTGGGACATGCGTTTTTCACGGATTAGTTGCGGGCTTTGGAAATTTATTAGGGCAAACATGATTCTGCTTACTGTATTTGCAAGGAGACTTGTTTTCGAATGATTAGGTACTTCACTTTTCATCAGACGAATACTTTTACAGCGAATCCTGTAGATCTAGAATTTTTCAAGTTTAGAGATATTCGTCAAGCTAACTATATCGATAACTTGTAGTACACACATCCATCTAACCCTGATTTCAGCATGCATTATCCTCGAAAAGAGCCATGACATCCGTTTCACGTCTGCTATCCAACACGTCCTCGCACCCATCCCAACCCCAATCACCCTACCTCCTCCGATGATCCTCCTCATTCGGCTCGAAATCCAACTACACACATTAGCACATCTCTCACACACAAAACAGCCCTACATACCGTATTCCCATTATAAAACCGCTGCGCCGGTTCTCCAGCCCTCTGATCCGCGAGCGTCCTAACGCGAATACTTGGCTCGCCCGCAGACTGTGCCTGCTCGTCGCGCGACCCCATCGTTTGCCCACCCCCATTACCACCACTGCCACCAGGGGCCTGAGGCTCAGCCGCAGATGTCGAATTGTACCCGAGCACGGCGCCTAGCGTACTCCCCACGAACCCCACGGTGCTCGACAAAAGACCAAACGCGCCGCCGACTAGGCCCGTTGCTGCGCTGACGACGCCTCGGGGGGCCTCGGTGTATGCCTCTGTGTAGCCTTTGACGGGGACGAGGACGAGGGTTGCACTGGGGGCAAGGTCGATTGCACCGAGGGATTGGTTTTCGTCGCTAGCGGAGAGTTCGCGGCTGGGGTGGGGCGGGAGGATGTGACGGAAGAAGTAGGGGGGCAGTTGTTTGTTGTTGATGTTTGGGTCGTTGGCGTCGAGGGAGGCGAATTGGTCGTCTACCCACTTGCGGACTTCGGTTTGGAGGGTGGCGGTGCGGGGGAAGGTGGTGCGGATGGTGCGGCCGTCGAAGAGGCGGACTTGGAGGTTGACTATTTTTGCTTGGGACCCTTTTGATGATGTTGTTGCTCGCGGCTGTGTCCCAGCTTGGGTCTCTGCGTCACGCTCTCGCTCTCGTTCGAGTTTCCGCGCTTCGGCCTGGGCTTTGCGCTCGGCTCTGTCTGCTTCGATGCGCGCCTTCACGCGAGCCAGTTCTTCGGCCTCTTCAGCCTTTTTCTTCCGTAGCGCGTCTCGCGCGGCTTGTTGTGCCGCTGTTATCGAGGAGGTCCGAGGTTTCGAAGCTGGTGTCGCTTTCTGCTTACCCTTGGCGCTGGATGAAGCTGTGGAGGCAGACGCTGGGGCGACTGTGGCAGGTACTGAGGGCACAGAAGGCTCCGATGGTCCGTACAAATCATCCTCAGCCTCTACTGGCGCCACAGGTTGGGATGGCTGCTCCGTGTTCGCCGGTGGTGCCTGTGCTTGCGCAGTGCTCGAGCCTGGGATGGCATCCGCGCCCAGAACCTTCCGCACCGCATTGATAAAGTCGTTCTGGGTAGCATCGCTCTTGAGCTGCAATTGCAGCTGGCCGTTCTGTATAACAACCAGCGTCGGCACGCTTGTGACATCGCAAAAGGCGGCCAAGAAGCCAGCTTCGGTTGAGCCGGCTTCGAGGCGGAGCAGGACGGCTTTCTGGACGAGCAGAGCAGATATCTAGAGGCATGAGTTTCCGTGCGGTTCACACCCACAGCTCCAGATGCAGCATAAGACGCACCCATCCGCTCTTCAGCCACTCGTCCTCCCATTGTTTGCTTGTCGTCCCTTCATCTGGCCAGGCTGTCAGAAGCTCCACATTCCGATGGCATGGCCTCACTCACCTCGTACAAAGCATGCGACCAGCTTCTGTTGCTGGATTGCAAGCGCGATGCCGCTCTGTAAGCTCCCGTCGTGGAACATGTTGCTGACGAGTTGGTGGTGGGGGGGCTGGGACGCGCTCCTGCAAGGAAGAGGCGTGCGCCCCATCCACCACAGCGGGGATTTGCTGCGCAGTATGCAGCCTACTAATAATACCGAGGCTGCATCTTGGACCTGCAGCGCCATGCATATTCGGTTTTCGTCGCTCACAAGGCACATTTCACAGCATGCCATGGTACATGCACTAATCAGGGGATCGTGGTGATGCAGAGAACACATCTATGGCAAATGCTAAAAAACTAGTCCGAGTCCATCGCGCCAAAGGAGAGAAATGCAGAGGACCCCATGGTCGTGATTATATGTGCATTCAGCCAGCCGCAAAAAGTAATCGCAATGCTGCCAAGCAAATGCTGTTCATGTGAAGATTGTGTGCCAAATGCTGGGCCATCATGCGTTTGCCTGACCGTGAGCTGCGCCGATGACAAACACACTCATTAGTGCCCAACTTATCGAATCGAAATAATGATTCCTCCTCATTCTGTATGGGTAGCCGAGTGACGCTAATATTCAAGCTTCCAGTCGCCCGCATCTGTCTGGTTGGGGTTACTTTATAAGATGGTGCATTTAGACTTCTTCTTGGCTGCCTGTTGCTGGGGTCGCGGGCTGAGCACGGCACTGCAGCGAGTTAGCATCCACGACAAGCTGCCATTCCCCCCCCCAAAAAAAACATACCGAATTGCTTCGTCGAAAACACTCTTGAGGTTTCGCTGCGTCAGCGCAGAGCACTCGAGGTACTTTTGTGCCTTGATCTCCTTGGCAACCATGACCGCCTGCTCGTACTGGATCGGGGCCATCTTCTTCTGCCTCAACGACTCCTTGGTCGCCTCGTCGTCCCTCAAATCCAGCTTGGTTCCGACCAATATGATGGGTACGTTGGGGGCGTGGTGGTCGATCTCAGGGTACCACTAGAGCTGGTAAGCATGTCAAAATCATACGGTCAGAAACATGAATCGTCTCACCTTGGCCTTTACGTTATCGAACGAGGGCGGGCTGACTATGGAGAAGCAGATGAGGAAGACGTCGGTCTGGGGGTATGAGAGCGGCCGCAGTCGGTCGTAGTCCTCCTGTCCAGCGGTATCCCATAGTCCAAGGCTGATGGGCTTGCCATCGACCATGACATTTGCAGAGTAGTTGTCGAAGCTTGATCAATTAGCTGCAGTTCGCAGGGCGGCGGCTGGCGTGCTCACACTGTGGGGATGTATTCTCCGGGGAAGGCATTTGTGGTGTAGGAGATGAGGAGGCATGTCTGGATCATCAGCAAGCCATCGAGTGACGCCCGGGGGAGCAGCATCCTACCTTGCCGACGGCACCATCACCTGTGACAACGCACTGTGGACGGGTTAGCAAGCGTGCACAGCACGCGCACATTCAGCTGGCGCACCTTGAGAGATTGAGTCGCTGGAGCAGCCATTGTGGAGGAGAGCTGGGCGTAGTCTGATTAGAGTTGTCTGCGGGAAGCTGGGCCCAGTTTGGCGAAAGCTGGGGCGACTTCGGGCGAGAACTAGGACTGTAGGCAGCGGTAACTCTGGCGGAGCGGCACAGACAACGACCAGATGGGCAGGCGAGGGAGCACACAGTTAGGCAACAAGAGGTGATGCAGGACAGGTGGTTGGAGACTGGAGTAGTCGGCGGCGTGTTCCGAGCTATCTGCAGCGTAGGGGGGCGTTTTATGGCTTGGCAGGCCGCGGGCGAGAAGCGAGCTTGGAAGGTTGTTGATGGGCGCGCGAGTCGGGTCCAGCCAAAGCAGAAACAAAGTCAGAGCATCATCAGCTGCACCTGGCAGGAATGCATGGTAGCAGCCCTCCGTGTCTAACTGTGTAGTGTGCCCTTTTGCCAGAATGCAGGCGCGTATCGCATCGCAGCCTCTTGAAACCCTCTTGACACCAAACCACCACGGCTCTCTCTGATAGGCAGCCTGCACCGTGCCACTCCCCGGCCTGGCCCCTCCCTATGCGACCTGCCTACCAAAGCTCGCGCCGTGCTGCGCGAGTGTCACAGAAAATCACCTCCCACGTCGACCTTTTCTCGTGCCGTGATTCGCCTGCCTGCCTGCACGCTTCTGGCCGCCAGCCTGCTGCCGCACCGCCTGCCAATTAGCCGACCGTCACACGGTGCGTCACTCCACGTTTGGCTTTTGTTTGAATGCCACTCGGCCCAGTCGTTCAACGCAGCCGGCATGTCACCGTGCATCTACCTGCCGCCTGCCTGCTCATTGGGTATCACTTGCTATCAAACACCACGCATCCCTCCCGCTCTCTAGTAAAACAGGAAAAGCTCATCGCCCCGTGCTTTGTTTTCTCCAACAAAGTTCCGCCGCAGCAAAAGCTTGACCAGCGACTCGTGCAGGTCCTTCATATCAAGAATGCCGCGCTTCTTCTGGTCGATGTACGACACATCGATCACCACCTGCTTCAGATTCGCCGTCGACAATGCCTTTTCTTCCAGCAACGCCGCTAATCGGTCAGGTGTCCCAACCCCAATGTCGATCCTGCAGAAATTAATACTCGCTAATCCGTATGCTTCTCGGCACCTACTTGTTCTTCTTTAGATGCGCTACCTGTTCGGCAACCTTCATGTGCTTTGCAAATAGTTTGGCGATATTTGGGTTCTTGACGCCTTGTTTAGGCAGACCCGATTTGAGAGACCTGCAAACGTCTGCGGCGCGGATTCCAGACGCGGTAACAATAATCGTGTGCGGCGCTCCCACTGCCTTGTTTGGCGTCGGCTTCAGCGTGCTGCACTGCTGCGCCAGAAACGCCGATAGCTTGTCTGAAGACCGCGCCCCGGTCCAGCTTGTGCTGTCCCGCACAGTCCTCGCTGCTTCAGTTAGTTTTGCCCCGTGTGGTTCGAGTAGTGAACTCACCAGGAATGAGCTGATCCTCTAGTTCTACTGAACTCAGCTCTTTCCCATACAGACGTGTGCGTGCATTGACGTAGTCTGCAACAAGCTGACCGTCCATTCGCTCAAACGCACGATTAACGCTTAATTCCCCGTCAAGATCATCCTCGTCTATCTCTTTGACTTTGAGCTTCTTCTTTTCCTTCCGCTTGAGCTTCTTGGCTGCTTTCTTGCCGTCCTTGGTGGCATCTGGTCCGGTCTCCCTCTTCCTCTTCTTTGAAGCCGTGATGTCGAACTCGGCCTCAATCAGAGGCACGCCACCTTCTGAGTCGGAGTCTGACATGATTTGTGTGGTTCGTGACGGATGGCGCAGGGCAACAGAAAAAGTTCGGAGTTTGGACGACAACGTTATCGATAACAAGAAGCTAAACCATATCCCGTTAGAGCATGCAAGGGTCCAGGCAGGCGCGTCCCACTGGCGCGTTTCCCAATGTCCATCAACAAGCCAACCTACTTGCGCAATCAACCACCGCCGACGACTTCACCTGCCGCCATGTCCGATTCTGCACGCAAAAAGCAGCGCCTGTCTCCTGAGAGCGCAATCGCGGCCACACCCAATGCGCGCATCAAGCCGAACACGCCTTTTCGGAGGGCCGCCAGCGCGGGGCCAACACCAGGGAGCACGAAGACGCCACTCATTCGGACACCAGGCACCGCCAGGACACCACGCGGCGGGCCAGCAACCCGACCGATTCCATCGCGGCGAACTGCGCCAACCACCCCGCACGCTATTCGAGCACTACGAGAGCGGGCCAATGCTGCAAGAACACCAGGAAACAACCGGAGAAGAAGTGGGCGCGTGCAGAGGGAAACCCCGCGAGATATCTTGCGAGATCTGAGCAAAGCGCTCGCACGCGACAGCAGACCGACCGAGCCTTCCTCTCAGGTCATCCAACGAAGGCTACGCCACTCAGCCCTCGATCTTCCGGATGTCGAAGATGGCCCCGACCCAGCCGCACCACGCCTTAGTATGGCACTCGACGACATGTATGATGATGATAGCATACATGAGCGCCCACCGCGACAATCACTATTACCGGAACTGCCAGATGATGTTGACGGTGGGACAGTCCAGTCACTCGAATTTGGGCGCAGAGCAATCAGCGAAGATCCGCGACTTGGGTATCCAGGAAGAGTAAGCGAGCGATTCGCCGACTTGAGCGAGCTTGGTGCTGTGGAAGAAGAGTATGAGATTGATGGGACCTTTATTAGTAGGCGAGATGGGCTGCTTGATCAAACTATAAACGAGGCATTGGACGAAGACGATACCACAACTCAGATCCGGGCACTCACAGGACGAAGAGATGGAAGGCTTAGCGATGTGGATCTCGGTGTGTTCGGGGACGCCGACGACGACACCGAAGAGCCAACATTCAGATTCATGATACCTGAGCGCATTCGTGCGCCTTTACAAGAACAGCCACAAGAAGAGCTAGAAGAAGATCAAGGCGAAAGGTCGCAAATCCCGGAAGAGGACAATGAAGATCAGTCCAAACCAAAATATGCCGAGGAGGATGAGACTGCAGCGGCAATAGACCTGGAAGACCCCACAGCAACTCTGGGCATGCAAGGCTGGGAATCAGATGAAGGTTTGGAAAACGATGTTGACTTGGCTGCATATCGAGAAGAAGAATCGGCCGTAGATCGAAGCCTGCAAACGCAATCGCCGGAACATCGCGCAGCAGCCACGCAGCGTGCAGAAAAGAAAACCAGAGAACTCAGGATCTCGCAACGTGGGCTGGAATACCCATCCTTCCCTGCCGCTTCGGTAAAGAAACTGGCACTGGGCTTCATGAAGACTTCAAGCAGCAAGCCACGGCTAAGCAAAGATACACTGGCTGCTCTGGTGAGAGTCACAGATGACTTCTTTGAGCAGATAGGCATCGATTTAGCAGCCTATGCTCAACACGGTGGGCGCAAGATGATTGAGGAGAGCGACGTCATTGCGCTCATGAAGAGGTATGCTATTCATCGGCGTACAGTCCTGTATACCAAAGCTCATGCTAATTTTACCGTAGGACCCGCAAGACTGCGGATAATAGTACATCGTTCTCGCTTGCGCAAAAGATGCTGCCGCGAGAATTACTCCAGCAATTACGAATGGAACCGCCACAAAAGCTCCGAGGGCAGAAACGGAAGCGGCTGAATACTATACAAGAAGAGGATGACTGAGTTGTGGCTCGGAACATCACCATTGCGCGCTGTGTCGGACTCGTTGAGTACCTGACAGCGGCTTTTTAACGACCATCCAGAACATGACTGATGTTGCTAAGCTTAACGCATACCTAATGCAGTGAGAATTTTCCTATAACGAGGGGAGAACAGGACGAACCATGTGAAGATGTACTGAGTATGGTTGTTCCTCAGGTTGACAGTCGGCGCCCTACCAATTGGAATACCCTTTGGTTCACGCTCATAATTCGTGAGCAAGTCGGGAACTACGCATCGTTAGATACCCAATCAATTCCTATCCAAGTATTTTCAAACTCACCCATCGTCTCCTCAACCCATACTCTCTGACTCCCCGTCCACTCCGCCATCTGCTTCACATCCGGAAAAAACCACTTTCCCTTGTCCGGCTCATTCCTCGGCGTGAACATGTTTCCCTTCGGCGGCGTCCTCAACAACCCCTCAATCAATACCTCCCCCTCCGGCAACCCCCCGCTCTTCTTCCGAAACCACTGCGCGGCCGTATCCTTCTTAATCCACCCCCTACAACACAATATCTTGTGCACGCCCCCCCGCTCGTCCACCCGCTCCAACGGCGTCACAACCGTATACCCCTCTTCCCCGTCCAGCACCCGCGGCCCCACCAGCATCTCCTGATCGTGCCGCAGCCGCCCGCGCGCATACACCTTCCGGTAATCAAACGCGTCTAACATGCTCTCATCGATCCGCAGCGGCAGCTCCAATGGCGGAAATGTCAGCCGGTCTTCAAACCGCGCTACCAAGTCCGTTTTCCAGCCTAGTCGCTGCACTTGCCAACACCCGAGCAGGAACGCGGTGACGGGGATAATGGCCAGGATGATCAGGCCCGGCCCGTGCTGTTTGCCTACGCGGGCCATTTTTGCGGGGCGGTCGAGGATTGAGACGAAGGAGGGGTCGATACCAGAGTGGTTTGCGCGGTGGGTGCGGAGGAATGTGGTGTTTTGTGCAAAGGGCGGGGGACGCCGTGGGGCGTTGCATGGCCGGGGGAGTGTGAAGTTTGTGCGGCGCGGCGCGAGGGATTGCGTATGATACCGGCGGAACAGGGACAGGAAGGGGCTTGACTTGGGCATTTTGGCAGTGATAGTGGTGTCTTGGTGGTGCTGTCGAGATCTGTTCGGACTGCCGAGGCTAGTGACTGATGTGGAATAGGCTGAACATACGATAGAGGTGATCAGGCATCGGTCACCACCACGTTTCCATCCATTTTGAGATTTGAATATGGCAGACTTGCAATCTCACACAGTAGCAGCAAACCCTGCATCTCTCTCTGGCGATAAAGACGCGCTTGCCGGTCGCCTGGATGAGCTGTTGGAAACCTACCTGCACACCCTCGACGCCTACCAAAAGGCCCAGCAGAACCTCTCCACGCAATTATCCTCCGTGCCTATTCTCCCCTCCCCCAACCCACATCCCCAGACTAACATACCCAGTCCTACCTCGCTCTTGCACAAGCCAATTTCCAGAATCGCTCGGCAACGCATTATGGACAGGATTACTACGATGACCGTATGCAAGCGCTGAGAAAAGTGTACGTTTGACATATTTTTCTCCCTCGCTCAAAAAAACGTAGATAGACGCCAAAGCTCAGAACGTACTAATCGCTCGATAGGATCGTACAAAGCGGCGAAGCAGACCAAATCAGCTTCGCCATTGCACCCACCAACAAATCGGCCACGGAACCGCGCCAAGATGCAGAACTGGGGGACAAGGCCTCGTCCGGAGAAGAAAGTTTGCAATCCGCTGTGGACCACTCGACGGACCCCCTCCGCTGGTTCGGCATCCTCGTGCCGCCCGCCCTACGCACCGCCCAGGCATCCTTTACCTCTGTCGTCGAAAGCGTGCCCGCCCTCCTAACCACCATTGCCTCGCTGCGCGCCCAGGAGATTGAAATTGGGCGCGTACGCAAGCAGCTCAAGAAGATGTGACCAAAAAAACAACAACAACGTCCATTCAAACTACGCTGGGCAATTACCATTGCTGAAAGAATATACCTTCCTCCCCTGCCCCACACCCGGTATTGATGTCAAGTGCGGGGTATCTATTTTTCACGACCCTTCCTCCAAATCCATGCCCGACAGCAAATCCGCCGGCGTCGGCAAATTGAGCACAGTCCCCCTCGCGCTCGCAACAGGGACATGGGGAAACACAATCGTCGGCAAATTAGGTGTGCGCAGTAAATGATCGGACCTGTTCGCCGGCGCCCACTGCGAAACCGCCAACGCCTCATGCGCATACGTGCGCGGCGCCGTCTTCGCGGGCGGCGGGTGAGCCATGAGCGGTAGGTTGAGGGTGGCAAGGGGGTTGATGTGCAGGGCGTCTGTGGGGGGTTGGGGGTGCGTGGACGGGGCCATGAGTGCGGTGTTTGCGTCGGCCCATTGCAGGATGTTGCGGTTGAGCACGATGGGCACGAGCGTGCCGTCTTCGTCGGCAGACATGGCGCCCGAGGCGTCGGTGAGGAAGAAAGGGGTGGGGTCGAGGAGGGACTGGGGGCGAATGGTGGGGACGGTGGTGGTGAAGGGGCGGTCTAGGGGGTCGGGTTCGTGGACTGGTGCGTTGCTTGCGCGCTTGCTACTTGTTGTCGAAGACACATGGGAGGAGTCTTTGCAAGGCGTTGGGTGGGGCGGAGAGGCGTCGTGGTTGGGCTCGTTTTCTTGGTTGCTTTTGGTCTTTGCGCGAAGCTTGTAGCCAGCCCTTGCGTAGGCCCCGGGGTAGCGGATGCGGAATCGATCGCGCAGGTCTGTTGGGTGGCGATCGCTGAATCCCAGGGCCTTGTCATCACGCATGGAGTGCCAGGCAGCTCCGTACTTCTCGAACCCCTTGTATAAATTCTCGTCGTCCTGCGCATTGAACACATGACGTGGCCTACGTGTATTCTTTGGAAAGGGAGTCTGGATACCCAGTTTCGCTAGTTCGGGCTTGCTCATTCGGTGGACGTTTCCGGCGCCTTTGGCAAACACGTCTTTGCCTTGTAGCGCTTGGCGTTTGGGACTTTCTACGTTTGGTGTTTCTGCGCTTGTGGTGGATACTTCTGCTGGTTCTGTAAGCTCTTTTTCAGCTGCATTCTTTTCCTTTGGCCTTCTGGACTTTAGCCCTTCGCCTGGACAACAGACGCGGAAACGATCTTTCAAGTCCACGGTAGTGCGTCCCTCGAAGTTGAAATCTTGACAGTGCAGTATCTTCTTCCAGCTGCCGATGCCGAATCTGCTCACCCCAAGAAGCAAGTCTCTCGTCTCTTCATCCGACCACTTCTTCCGTTTTCGGCTCTGCACAACTGCCTTGCCTTTAGTCACTTTGGCATCTGTCTGACCAGCCTTTGGTTGGTTGGCCTTGGCTACCGGAGAAATGGGCGAGGGTACGATATCCCTTTCTATTGCAGCATCGTCCCGTACCTCATTGAAGACTCGCGGCTCCTCGTTCTTGGCAAAGTCATACTCTCTATTCCCTTTGCTGCGTGCCTCATTAGTTGCGTTCCCAGACTGGACTCTATCGCAGATATCCTGCTCAAACCCGCTAACTCCATCCTTGATCGGGGGAAACCGTTGCCCAGTTGGTGGAAGGGGAGGAGGCTGATGTAGACCTTGCAGCAGCGGTGGAATCCTAGGACGTTTGGCGGTCTTGGCCGGACGCTGAGGAAGCTGTGGTAATTTAATGACTGAATTTTCAGAAATGGTTCGCGAGGTTTCCTCGACATCGTCTGCTCTTCTCCGCTTATTTGGTGGTTCCTCGGCGATGTTCAGTAGGAGATCAGCAAGCTTCCCGCTAAACGGGGCAGCCTGTGGTAGATGTGTTGTAGATGTGGGCTCTGTACCACCCTGTGGCAAGGCTGAGTCATTTAGAACTTGTGCGATTGGAGCACCTGGTTTTGTCCACTCTGGAGCAGCATGATCTTGCATTTCCTCCGTAATACTGGGGAAGGAATGGCATCTGTGGTGATGTAGCTGGAATGCTACAACAACAAGGGGTATTAATATATATAGCGGGGCTATCTACAAGAGGCCTAGAAGAAAAATGAGGGTAATATATCGAGAGTTGATGCGTGTACTGTGCTTGAAGGGCATGTTCTCTGCGCCGTGATCTTGCTGATGTGAAATTAGCGGGGCCAAGCGTGGATTAGCGTGAGTTTGGTCAACGTCACTTGCGTCTGTGTGGCTTCCAAAATCATTACCGCATCATGCGTGAGCATAAAGCGGGGAGTGGCTCAGGCCTCAACTTCAAGAAATAACACGTCACCTCATGAAATCTGACTGGTCCCCTTTGGGTCGAGTCAGTTTCACTCGCACCACCATTGTGCCTCGAGTAAAGTGATACTACCTGCTGGTAGATTTGAAGTCTGGCAGCCTAACATTCTAATTTATATGCCAGCATGTCTACTAGAAGCCAGTATAAGCTCGATGCCAGCTGTAATGTAGAATAAAATCCACAAGAGCCACGCCATATCAAAGACACCAAAGATCTAAAGGACATTACAAACTACGCTACCAAGTAAATTACACATGAACATACTTCCACTAAACACAACGTCCCCTCCATATCGAAACATCACTTCCCCAGCTGCGATGCATCACTAGTCTAATCTAGCGCCAGCCCATGCCTTACAAAAGACATTCTCCATTCTCGCAGAAAAAGTGTATTAAGACAAGCAAGCTACGCTACGAAGACCCTGCAGGAACGTGAGCTTATCTCTTCGTCTGCATCGCAAGAACCGGTCGATCGCCATGCTTACCATTCGTTTTCGCAACGCCCGACATCTTCGTGTCGGCATGCACCTTGCCCAGGTAGGCTTTGTTGCCTTCAGGCGTGGCCTTGATGGTGTCGTCGCCCGGGTTCCAGTTCGCTGGGCAGACCTATCACAGTTAGCATGTGCGACCGAACGAGTGGGGAAAAGGGTCATCTACCTCGCCATACTTATCAGTGAACTGGAACGCGTCGATCAGGCGCAGCGTCTCGTCCACGCTCCGTCCAACGGGCAAGTCGTTAATCGTGATCTAGACGCCATCAGCCACTCTGTCCAGCCCAATTTCCCTACCAACATACCTGTCTCACGATGCCGTTCGGATCAATCAAGAACAGCCCGCGTAGCGCTATCCCCTCATCCTCAATCAACACTCCATAGTCCTTGCTGATGCTGTGATTCTTGTCGCTCAGCAACGGAATCTCAATCTTGCCCAGACCCCCCTCGCTCCGACTCGCATTCGCCCACGCAAGCAAACTGTACTCGGAGTCAGTCGATGCAAACACGACGCTTGCGCCGCGCGCCGCGAAATCCGCTGCCCGTTCGCTGAAGGCGATGATCTCGGTCGGACACACAAAGGTCCAGGCCATGGGCACGAAGCCTAGCACAAGCCATTGTTTCCTCGATGTATAGGCCGTCAACGACAGTTCTGTGAGAGTTAGCAAGGCGGAGATGGGGAGGGCGGACGACGTACCTTCGAAAGTGCCGTCCACGACCGATGTGCCAGAGAAGTGTGGTGCAGGCTTCTGCACGCGCACCTTGGGCATGTATGGCGAGATCGTCATGGCTATGTCGTTTTGCCCAGACAAAGAATCCGCTTTCGGGGGTCCGATTTGTCTTGTTAATCTATTCGAAGTTGGGCGGGCGAGCGAGGCTGTATGATGCGAGTGTGCTGTTGGTGTGTGATTGCCGTGCAGGGCAGCAACAAGTCTGTCGTGTAAAGGGTTGTCTCACAAAGGGAGCAGAGCGTCCAGTATAAAAAGAGATTCAAGCGCACATCAGCAGATAATTTGCGACAGATGTCAAAACGCGGTGCTGGATGCGGCCTAGCGGCAGTTGTTCCGTAAGCGGCTGTTCGCACCGGTGTATCAAGCGCAAAGTATCTATCTGTGCAACAAACCAGCCACAACACCGCAGCCTCCGCTATACAAACGTCCGAACCCTTTTCCCCCTGCTGCGCGCCCGCAGCCCGCAGCCAAGACATTATGTCACACCATCGGCGCGTTCGGCAGCCCGTCGTCCGAGGCCACTCCGCTGACTGACTGTCCTCATCCCACTGCATCCCTCCCACTGAACAGCCACCCACTCTAAATAAGTGCGAGTAGTCCTGCAGCCCCCTGAAACCTGCTGCATGTGCGTGGCTGTGATGCTCCGCACAGTGCGCATTCGGCGCAGCACGTAAATGGGAAGGCGTGCGAGAAGCGCCGTTATTGGCCGGCGCGGTGTGGCTGGTCACGAGGGCGCGCGCGAGAGTCGCGAGCGGTCTGGCAAAAGGCGAACTTGCATGCGCAAGCTGGTCGGCGTCTGGTCAAAAATTTGCACAGAATCGTTCGAGCGGGTGGCATCGGGATTAGCAATCACGCGCGGCATGACGACAATTTGGAGGCTCCGACGATGCCGACCGAGGTCGGGAGACGCTTGCGAGAATTATTATCTAAACTTGCGTGGTATTTGGGCTGGACTGATTATCTATGGAGAGTATTTTATGCTCCGCCGGCTATCCGCCAGGCGCGCAGCGGCAGGGCCTGGATTCGCATCACGGCTGGCTTAATGTAGCCCCAGAACGTCACGACGCCGATGACGATGCATATGATGTTGACAATGTAGTACCCATCCGTGGTCACGTTGTAAATGCCTCCGCCGTCACGGCATCGGTGCTTGTCTGCCTCACCAGCACAAGCAAAGGCTTGAGTAATAAGTGGGCCCTTGAGAAGATCTGCCTTGGGTGGCTGCGCAGGTGGCAAGCACGTAGCTGCAGTGAACATATCTACCGCCTTGAGGACGAAGAAGCGCGGGAACGTGCCTCCAAGGTTCGATACGCTGACAACGTTAGCACAAGCAAGAAAAAAGGCAAAGGTAACTTACGTAGCAAGAAGCGTCATGTACGTCCCGCCGATAACTGGGTCTGAAATCTTTGCATGGAACGCGCTGACCGCGACAAACATAACCGTGTTCATAAACGTCGAGAGAACGTGCTCGGCGATAACGAGCAGCAGGAATGAAGCACCTGCCCCTCCTGCTGGGAATACAGATACAACGAATTGGGCAAAGCCAGCAGCCGCCAAACGGCCTATGAAGGACCAGCACCAGATGTGCATGGGCGGGTAGGTCTGGCACCATTTGCCAATGTAGTAGCCTAGGAAGACTTCGACCGGGAAATCGATGAGAATAACGAGTGACAGTTGCTCCTGCTTCAAGCCTTTATCCAACAACTTGAGGCTTGTGACTGCGTCGTTGGCCTGGAAGCCGATCTTGGCGATGAGATGGATTATGATAAAGGACTGGATGTTCTTGAGTTTGAGGATTCCCCACATAGTGCGGTAGACCTCCATGATGCCATCCGTATTCTTGTCGCGATCCTCGCGCTTCATGAAGGCGAGGCCAAAGGTGACAATCAGGTACCCCCAGCCCCAGAACGTGAGGTAGCTATCGAGTTCCATGAGCCCGGTTTCGGCAGGAGCGTTGGCCGGACGGAACCATTTGTTGGCGAAGTCCTTGGAGTTGAAGGCCAAAAAGACGGTATACGAGAGAAACTGGCCAGCAGTCAAACCAACGGTCTGTGCCGTAGATGCGTACGCGAGGTTTTCCTTGGAAAGCAGCGTGAGAGCCCACCCATCGACCGCAATGTCCTGCGTAGCGCACAAAAACACAAGTGCAAACCACCACCACGTAAAGTTCCAAACACCTGCATCATTTTCGCCAGCCTCCTTCATAATGCCGTTGATGTGTTTTCCCAGCCAGATCATAGCGAAGCCGGAAATGGTCTGGATGGGCAGAATCCAACTCTTGCGCCGGCCGAGAACCGGTGACCACACAGCATCCACGATAGGGCTCCATAGTAGCTTTAGGGAGTACGGGTAGGCTGCTAGCGAGAAGACTCCAATGGCCGAATAAGACACCACATTCTTCAGCAGAAATGGCACCGAGCCATGCGCCAGTCCCATGGGTATCCCCTGCAGGAAGTACAGCAGCACTAATAGCAGAAAGTTTCGCTGGTCCTTTTTGCTGAGCTCGAAGAAGCCCTTGGACGGCCCTTCATCCTCGCCCAGTGTGGGGACCTCGTCATCCAGCGAGAAGGAGGAACTGCCCATCAAGGAGGCCGCCTGGCTAGACGGAGAAGTGCTGTCTATGGAGTTGTGCCTGCGCCGATGTTCCAGCACAATACCGTTCATGTTGGCGCGACTCGTGCTTGCATGTCCGTTGCCCTTTTCGCGGAGGGAGTCGGTGGAGCCCTGCCGCTTTACAGAATCGCGGTTCTTGGATCGCGCAGCGCGTTTGCTCATTTGTGACGGTTGATTGGGTAGTGGGAGGAGATGCGGGGGTGCTGGTTGATAGGTTGTATGTGCCTATGTTGGAAAGTTTGGAGGCGAGAAGAAATGGGGGAAGACAGATGCAGAAACGAAACAAGAGAGCGACTGGCAAGAGAATGAATGCAGACGTGTTACCACTCAGCGGAATTACGTCGATGCGGGCACCAATATGCAGCACCGCGGTACAAGGAAGGTTCTTGAAGGGAACCGTGGCCTCTCAGATCAGCGGCGGCGAACTAGGATCCGCCCCCTTGCCCCGCACGTGATTTCGCGATGCGACCAACAACGCGCATCGACGTCTGTGCACCAACCTCACACCAACACCACAACACCACAACACCACCAAAATGGCCACAACAGAACACCTCGACGCCGAAATCGCCGCCCTCCAATCCCGCATCTCCACCCTGCGCGCCCACAACGCGAATCTTTCCGCCATTCTCCTCTCCCAACCCCACCTCCCCACCCGTCTACCCACATCCTCCCCCGCCCAATCCGCCCTCGCCGCCCAGGCCACACGCAACGCGGAAAACATCTACCGTGCATGCGCCTCCGTCACAGCGTACAAGGCACATGACCCGGATCCGTACGCGCGCAACAACGGCGCCATCCTCGGCGTCTGCATCGATGTCGCAGTCGGCCCCACCTTCACACACACGTACCACGTGCTCCTGAACTGGGATGAGAGAGATGGGAAAAGAGTGTTGCGCGTGCACAAGCATACGCTTCCAGCGTGCGTGGCGGTGCAGGCGTTGGCGGACCGCTGGTTGCCCGCGGGAGAAAAGGGCGAGCAGGACCTCGTGCGGTTTGGGCGCGCGGTGCGGAAAGAGGCGGTTAGTTGGCATTTGCGGGTGCGGGCTGTGGAGCGGCTGAGGGGGGAGGCGGGGGTTTCTGCCGTGGAAGAGGATGCGACGGGCGAGGTGTTGAATGCGTTTGTTAGCAGCGATGAGGAGAGCGAGGATGGGGCAGAGGGCGAGGCGAGGATCCGCGATGTACAATGGGATGCGGCGGTGCGGGAGGTGACGGTTACGTGGGGAGATCGCAGGGTGCTGGTCGCGAGCATCACCAAGGATGGTAGGATTGAGAAGGCGGTTTGTCGGGCGAAGAATGGGGCGCGAGACGTCGCGATGAGTAGGAAGGCCGTCGGGCCCATTGCCGGGCTAATCCGCAGACTGCAAGCGTAAAGGAGAAAGAAAAGGAAAAACGGCGCAAGGACACAGTTTTACCACGATACCCAACCACTCCCCTACTAATACCCATTTTTGTTCGGCATAGACTCCATCCCGGCCAGCGGCCTGCAAAAGCAAAATGTATGCTACCTCCCCGACTGACACATGGCAATACAAAACATCCTGAAGTCCCCTTTCGTCGCCTCCTCGACATCCTCCTCCACCATGCGGCCATACTTCTCCTCGTACTCCGACTTGACCCGCATCAAATGCATGCGATCCCAATGTAGCCGCACAAGCCGCGAAATGAGCAACTCGAACCGTTGCTGCCGCTCATGCTTGCTCGACGCATCGCGCGCCGCCAATTTGCCAGATGAGGAGCGGGCGTCGTGCGCGGGCTCAATCAGGTCGATGAGCGCGTGGTGCAGCAGCATAGCATCGCGCGCCGGCCGATTGATTACGCCGTTGAGAATGTGCGCAATGACTTCGCCCTGCGACCGTTAGCCCCAAATACACACAAGAGCGGGGGTGGGATTAGATGCAACTTACGACGAGATTATTGCTCTTGCGCAAGGCGTCCCGCGCAAAACTGCCCTGGAACTGCCTCTCATACCGCCTGAGCACTTCACGCAAATGTGCATCGCTGCGCCGTACCACCACGCCCAACATGGCGCTCTCCCCGCCTTCCCGCCCGCGAATCGCGCTGTACAATGTGTCCACGTCGCGCTGGCGGTCCGCCTCACTCCACACGTCGTTTTCCTCCTGGCGCGCGCCCTCAAGCGCCATCAAGACGGCCTTGCGAAATTTGTCCGCCTTAAGCTCCTTGTCCATGCACCGCGTCAACGAGTCTCCATACCGCTTGTCGCGAAACGCATCCTTGATCTCGCGCATCTCGTAATTGGACCGCCCCATCAACGCCTCGATCAGCAGCTCGCGGCGCGCAGAGTGCGACTGGTACCAGTAATTCGCCCAGTAGCCCTCGGCCTCGAACCTCCCCAGCGCAGTCACATACGCAATTTTGCCAAAGTTGCCCGATGTCTTGAGTTTGATGTGCTTGGCGATGTTGATTCCGCGGCCCTGCACCTTCATGTGCCGCTTGTACTCGTTGCGCAGCTCGAGTATCTGGTCGTGCGATAGGTGCGGTAGGATCGATGTCAGCGCTTCTGCGTCCGGCGGCTTGCTCGACATGGCGGATACGAGGTCCAGCGCGTCGTCGGTCGCGTCGTAGACGCGTACGCGCCGCTTGTCTTTGTCGCGCGGCGGCGAGCGCGAGTGCGAGGAGCGCCTGTAGTGCTCGCGCTCATGCCGGCCGCCACTGCCGCCATACACTTCCATGCGGCCATAAGCTTCCATGGCGAGCTTGTCTTTGGGCTTGAAACGCGACGGACTGGGCGAGCGACGCGACGTCGAGCCGCCGCGGTGCCGGCCATGGATCGACTGCGAGGATGCGCGCGGCGAGAAGTTGTCCAACGGAGGCAAGTGGTCGAGGTCGTCGTCGAGCATCATGGCCTGGGGCATGGGGCTGATGGACTGGTATGTGCCGTGGTACGCTTCCAGCATGGGGCTCGGCGGCGGGAGGCCTCCTGGCACGATGGTCTGGATGTCTGGCCGGTTGCCACTGACGGACAGCCTATCCATGCGTCCCGTGAGCCCGTCGGGTCGCCCGCCCGTCACTGACAGACTGTGTGGCCGCACGCCTGGCGAGGGTGGCGCATTCAGTCTTCCCCCTCCCCCTCCCCCTCCGCCAGGCACCATCTCCACCACTCTACGCCCATCGTGCGTCGTCGTTGGCCCTGTCTGCAGCGGCGGTGGAGCGCGATAGTCCTCCGAGGGATGCGGCGAATGGCGCCCCATTGGCGGGGGCGGAGGGGCATAGCTGCGCTGAGCGGCCGCCTGTTGCGGGGGCGGCGGCGGCGGCGGGGGCGCAGGCGGAGGAGGTGCATGTGGCATAGCAGTATACTGTTGCGCAGGCTGCTGGTACTGCTGGTTCGCAGGCTGCGCACTGTGTCTCACCGCGGGCGGCGCTTGCGCCTGGGCAACGGGCTTGGACGTATACGTGAGCTTGGGATCCGGCTGGCTATACTGGTAGCCTGTAGCTTGCGCCGCAGGGTTCCTCGGCGGGCCAGCATACGACGACGACGTCTGGGAGGCGGGCGCAGCCGTATACGCGAACTGCTGCGAAGACGCATACTGCACGTTGCCCGGCTGCGCATACGTGATGCCGCCCGACGACGTCGCACCCTGCGGAGCAGCACCGAAGTAGCCCGGGCGCTGGTCTGGAGGCAGGTCGGTGTAGTTGCCCATGGTGATGGGTTGATTCTCAGGTCTGGAGGCCATATTCTCAGTTTGGACGGGTTCACTATCTCAGGATGGATGAGGCGCATCGCATGTCTACTCACGTCGCATATGGCTGCCTAACGTCGTACTGCGGCCCGGCTGTTCCCGCACCATGCTGAGGCTCTCGCGCATGGCTGCGTGACCGAGACCGCTCGCGTCCAGGCGACTTGGACCGCTCGCGTCGAGACCGGTCGCCAGGCCTCAGCGACATGGAATTAGCTCTTTCTCTGAACGATTGTCGGACGGAGACCAAGCAACAAAGTAGATAGTAGATCGTGCAAAGCAATCAACGAAACGCTGCTCAGCTTAGCTCGTGCACAAAGGGGGATACCAGAGAAAATGCGATGGCTGGGTGACTTGTATCTGGTACCGCGTGGCGCGCGCGGCAATCTTGCGTGCCAGCTCCAACAGTTGGGGTCCAAAAACGGCGCGCGCGCAAACAGCTGGAGGTGCGCACATCCAGGCTCAGCATTGGGGGAGGGAAGGGGTGAGGGGAAGAGAAATGGCATCACGTATGTAGGTACCCGTACATTGCTGTGCAATTATTGCGTCCCTGAGTCCAGTCTGCGATTGCCCCGTCTTCCAAGCCAGGCATCTATTTCTCAACCAAGTCCGTCCCCCTTGATGGATCCTTGCGCTAATCGCTTATATCTGTGCCATGTGGCGCTCGAGCTGAAAAATTCGCTCACGTGCTGAGACTCCGACATCTTCAACGGCCTCGCTAAGTGGGCCGGGTAACGGGCGGCGCGCCTCGCCGCCTGGCTGGCCTTGTGTGTATCTGGAGACAAGCCTTGATTAGACTGACTAGATCGAAGTCTGCGCATCAAAATATCGATACGCCGCTGTGGTGTCTTATAGGGCTGCGTCGACGACACATGCGTCCGGCCAGACCCAGCCATGACCGCCATGATCCAAGAGCCAGAAAGATAGACCAAAGCACATAATAAAGCTCTTCCGCACAACCCATTTGCCTGTTTACATTTCCTCGCTCAACCATGTCCCCCCCAATCAGCCCCCCACACCGCCAACTCCAATCCCCCCTCCTCGGCCTCCCCGCCGAAATCCAACACATGATATACACGCTGTGCTTCACAGCAGCCGCCAAAATCGTAGATGCTGTGTCCCCCACGCAAGCGCTCGACACCGCGCTGCTCCAGACCTGCCGCAGACTCTACCACGAGACTGACCGCCGCCCGCTCTTCTCGCGGAACGCCTTCAGCTTCACGACGCTGGACGCGGCGCGCACCTTCTTCGGTAACGTCGATGCATACCACCGCGCAGCCATTCTCGCCATCACCATCGATGTGCGCTGTGCCGCGACAGAATGGCCGCGGCGCGCATACGCATGGACGCATTACGTCGGGGGCGCGGCGGACAACAGCCTGCACTGCAGCGTGCCGCGGTTGGAGACGCTAAGCCTAGATTTCAGCGCGTGGCCGCGCATCGGCGTGCACCGATTCAATCTCTGGGCGCTGCTCAAGCGGCTGGTCGCTACGGTGCGGATTCCCGGGCTGCGGCGCATTGTGGTTGTCGGCGCGGGAAAGGGGCAGGCGATGGCATGGCGGGATCCGTGGTCGGGCTCGCACTTCGTAGGTGCGGAGGATGTGCCAGGGAACGATCTTGTGGCGCGTATGTGGGCGTGTATCGAGGCGGCGGGCGATGAGAAGGTGATTCGGTGGGAGCGGGGCGGGGGGAAGATCCGTCTCGAAGTCATGTCGAAGAGCTATTTGCTACAGTGTGTTGATAGCACGTGGACTGGTCCGTCTATTCGCGCGTCGAGCGCGGATCCGTGGCCGGAGAACGGGTCGTGTTTGTGGGCGGGATATAAAAATCGGGATTCGCAGAGCGTAGATGCGGTGAAGGAAGTCAGTCCCAGCGTTGTCGGATGATTGGTCTTGCCGGGTCCCAGGGTCCGCGGATTTCGTTCTTGTATTTTTGGAGGCTGATGAGCCAGCGGCTGCAGATGCCCATGCATAGGAAAGTAAGGCTGCACCCGAGAATGACGCCTGTTATGAACGCAGCCAAGCCGCCGCCCGTGAGGGTGATGAAGACGCCGCCCCATGCGGCCATGGTCAATATGACTGTGAGCAGGGCATGGCCAGTCCAGGATTGAACGAGCAGCTCTCGGCGAAAGATGGGGAAGAGACCAAAAATCTCAATTGAGAAGAGCGTCAAGGAAAAGACGTGAGTAGTCGAGGGCAGCCGTGAAGCCAGAACAGCAGAAGCCATCATGGCAGAGTTGGTAGACATAGATGTTGGCAATCTACATCAAACAGTTAGCATCTCAAACAGGAATGACAAGAATCAAACACATACTGCGTGCCTGGCCCCCCACTATAATCGAAGAACGCCACATTGATCAAAAGTAGCCACGTACTCAGCGCCCATATAGAGTCACTCGTCGTCGACCGCGTCAACGACTTGAGAATCGGACTGAGCCCCAATAACGCCGCATAAATCAACGCCGCCGACTTCGCCGTCACAAGGCGCTGCTGCATCCTCCCCTTGCCCAGCGCACCACCCATCTCACTCTTCGGCGCAAGCTGGTCCCGCCCAACCCAGTAATCCCACAGCGCCCACGCAAGAAGCGTGCACAAACTGGCCCACCCAGCAATCGCCACGGGCGAAATCCTGCCGTTGAAAATAGCGACAAAGCAGCAGCAGAATATGACCACAGACGCAAGGTGCTGCACAATGATTGTTGCGTCCGACATGAGCGCCCAGAACTCGTACGGCTGCAGTCGCGGGTTGCGCTGTAGATGGTCCAGGAACGTAGTCTCGTCTGTGTAGTTGTCCGGAACTAAACCAATTAGCATTGTTTGTTCGACATGTTGGACGCCAACCTACACGGCTGTTTGAACCATAGCAGCTTTTTGTATCTGCCTTTTGAGGGGTTGCGGCTTGCGTTGCGGGGTGTGGTTTTGCGCCTGGCGGGCGGCACAGCTACCATTTTGGAAACATTTATTCGTAGTTCAAGTATTCACTTGGGTTACAGCGAGATCAAAGAGAGGTCCTTTTGAGCGCGAACCAGTTTTGTAGAGACGAGCATGATGGTGCATGTTGCAGCGTCTGGGTGGTTGTTCTGCGGTTGGTTGGTTGGTAGGAAAGGACACGTGCGCCAAGTTCGCGACTATTACCTATCCCCGATCTATGTCCGGGAGGAATGTATTTCCTATCTCGGTTAGATAGATAATTGGATTTGAACGGCACATTTGATGATGACTGAAAACGGTACTGGAAGCTCACGTAATTAGAGGTATTAGAACTAAGGGGAGAGCATTGGTTGACTCAAGTGCTTGGCCTTGCTTCAGTCTGCTGGCTCACCAACTAAACGGCACTGTTGTTGAAACCGCCCAACACACTGCTCGAGCAAAGGCCGTTAGGGCTATTCCGTTCTAATCCACCGGCTTGAACGAGGCAACATTGAGCAATGTCATCGGCATGCGCTTCAACCTCAACCACGACGTTTATTCAGCGTCTTCCAAGCGACCACAAGTCGTCTCCACTTCGGAACTGTAGCTCGGCCAGCCTTCACAGCATACCCCTTCTTCTGCAAAGTCCTCCCAATTTCCATATAACTCTCCACAGCCACCCGTATGGGACCACGTGCCGCAACCGGTAAGCTTTCTATCGCGCTTCTCGCGCTTTGGTGCATGGTGAAGGCATTCTCCAAGAGTCGTGTGCGCAAATACTCCATTCGCGTGTCTTGTGGGTTCCCAAGAGCCTCTTCATAGGTCAGGCCCACCTCCTGAAGCCAGTCGAGTGGGAGATAGACACGGCCAATGCGTGCGTCCACGGCAATGTCCCGTGCGATGTTCACATATTGAAGCGCGATTCCCATTTGATTGCCTGCATCCACCACCTTGCGCTGCTCACCCGAGCTCATGTTGCTCGGGTACAGGTGGAAAATTAATTGTATGCACATTTGAGCTACAGTGCCTGCAACCCGCTCAGAGTATAGCCGTAGATCGCCTTCGGTCTTGATGGGAGATGAGCTCTTGAAATCCAGATCCATTTCAAAACCGTATAATAGGTCTTGTAGTGGTTGGCGCTCCAGCTTTGCGGTTGGAAGCTGAAGAAGTGCCGATTGCGTGTTGGGTGGGAAGTTCATGTGCACAGTGTCCGTGAGCTGGCCATAAAATTCTGGGCGTTTATAAGCATTGTCGAGGAAGGTGTGTAGCTTTGATATCCACATTTTGGCTTCCTCGGCGGTGACCGCATTGTCCACCAGGTCATCGGCAACGCGGCAGAAAGAGTAAAGTAGCAGAAGATCTATACGTAGAGGCCCTGGGAAGGTTGACGACGCGAGATAGAAACTTCGGCTTTTGCGCTTCAAGCGTTGGACGGCATCCTGCAGACCCATGAGACGAGCCTGATCGTACCTGGAGGGCGGTATTAGGAGGGCACTTATAAGAAGCCTAGGGGAGGGCATATTTGGTGAGTTAGGAAAGAGATCCGGAAACGTGTATAGCACAGCAAGGGCATTGTCAAATGCCAATTGACCGAAGACAATCAGCATATTCGTGACGAGGAAGAACAAAGCTTCCTCAATTTCTAAACCAGCCCACACGTGCACGCCGTACTTGGTCCCTGTGCCAATGACCCATGTGCCTCTGCGCAGGGCTAGAGTATCCACAACCCACAAATACACGGTTGGTAGCGCGATGGGAAGGACAGTGTTAGTCAATGGGAGGCCAAGAATGAACTGACAAGCAAGACTCCTATGTGTATGTCAGTACTTTAGTTGACTTCTTCGTGTAGAGATGTCAAACCATTGCAAAAGAAGGATAGGCCCAGCCCAGACTAGAATAAGTCCAGTGTAGGTGCCCTCTCCATTTTCCTGCACGCGGCGCCAGCCCCATCCACTTGTGCCAAGAAGCAGCAGCTGTCCCGTCAACTTCTGATATTTCCACGGTGTGTGTAACTTGGAAGGGTCGGCACGCAGGACAGCGGGCTGAAAGGTAGGTTTGCTGAGAAGGAGGTATAGGAGAGAAGTATTGTACGTTTGGATGAAGAAGAAGAAGACTTCTTCGAAGGGAATGTCGAGCAATGTTGGGCCGGCAATAACATGGCTGGGGTAACTCCAGATGCGGTTACGAATAAGATATGAGTCCCATGGGACGGTTGCGAGGACAGCGATCTGTCCTTGTTAGCTCGCGGGGCAGGGGTTGTTGACGCCTCTACGTACAGATATGAGGAAGACGAGCTTAAAGATATCAAGCCTGGTAAATAGTGGCCGGTATAAAAGGGTCAGTAGCACGGCGGGCGGAATGGTATATTTGACATGGCTACCAGGCTCCGGTTAGCTCGATTCTTCCTCAATACGCCGCATTGTTCTCCTCACATACACGACGGCATAGTCAAAGCCCATACTGACGGGATGGGAGACGGGGTCGGATGTGCACTGCAAGATGCGCAAACTACATCAATTCGAAGTATATAGCGCGAACAAGGAAACCAAACCACAGCTGGGTGGTTCTATGCACAATCTACGCACAAAATGAGCCAATCATTGCAGACATGCTACGGTGTTGTTGATACGCGGTTGCCGACGCGAGCTTCATGCTGACGTCACGATTCTGCACGCCTCATCAACACAAGAGCACAAGCCTGTGAATCTACAAGGGCAGGCCGGAGGGCTTTGGACTTGCGACCAGAAGGTTTGCAGGCCTATGTAAGTACCAGCCTGCGACATATATAGTATGACCTGTCAGCACCTATCATGACGTCGTCATCAAACAGTTGCTTAATTGGGTTAGGATGCATGCATCCCCATGTCTTGAACATGTGAATCTTGCATCATACTCACGTCCTTTGCCTTCATGGATCATGCTTCCAACACACGGCCGCTCGTTTTTCATTCTCTTTTGCTACCATGGAAAACGAAATCTGAGAGAACTTTGTAGACTTGCTGACATCAACCGCTTCCAGCAGCGTGACCAATGTTGCCAAAACAAGAGACCTTGCCATGTCCAATCCGCGCCATGGAAAGTCGCAAGTGTCAAGCCATCCGTAGGTTATCTATGATAAGATAAATTGGTTGTGTTGCCTAACATTTCACAGCTATCTCACCGGTAACTTTGCGCCTGTCACCAAATCATGGGCGCCAACGCCTTCCACATGGAGTGGCCAGATCCCACCCGAGTTGCTAGGTGGCATGTACGTTAGAAATGGCGGGAACCCAGCCACTAACTCGCATCTTGGACGCGAGGCTCATTGGTTTGATGGTGATGGGATGCTCTCGGGAGTATGGTTTGAGCGATTGCACAATAACTCGCAAGAACCTGTTCCCAATTTCGTCAATCAATATATTCTCACCGACGTATACTTATCCAGCGTGGAGGACGATACTTTGAAAACCCCTATATTGCCTAGCATAGCGACTCTAGTCAACCCGCTATCGAGGCTTGTTGTCATACTCTGGAGAATCTTGCGAGCAGTTTTCATTGTAATTCTGTCTCATTGTTCTCGCTCACGGACGTCAATTAAAAGAATCAGCGTGGCAAACACCAGCATACTGTTTCACGATGGACGAGCGTTGGCAACTTGTGAGAGTGGACCACCTATGCGCGTCACCCTACCCAAGCTCGAGACTGTTGGCTGGTTCAACGGAAGTGTAGCAGAGGGTGAAATTGGTGGAGATGATGAAGATCCAAATAAAAAACCACTGGCCACATTCGGGGGAACAGGATTGCTCAGTTGGATGAGAGAATGGACTACAGGCCATCCAAAGGTCGATCAAACAAGCGGAGAGCTTGTATTGTTTCATTGCAACTTTGCTCCTCCATACGTACATTATTCGTTAGTCCCTTCTATGGAAGGCCATGTCAGCCTAGAGCCTCCCGCGCAAAGTATCATGAACGCCCCCGTTCCTGGCTGCACTGGTGGGAAACTGATGCACGATTTCGGCGTTTCCAAACACCACACTGTTATCTTGGATCTCCCTCTCTCCCTCTCACCTGTCAACCTACTTAGGAATAATCCAGTGGTTTTATATGAGCCAAAGAAGCCATCCCGATTCGGTATCTTTCCTCGACGAGATCCGGCGTCAGTACGGTGGTTTGAAACTACAGGTTGCTGTATCTTTCACACCGCTAACACATGGGATGAGTGCGATCCAGAGAATCGAGTGACTGCTGTCAATCTTCTTGCTTGTCGCTTGACATCAGCGTCACTCATCTTTAGCGCTGGTAACATCGTACCTCCACCACACCCAGATCATTCCTACGTGGCGAGGCCCAGGCCCATGTCTTTCTTCGCCAAATATGATGAAGACGCTGGGCTTGCAGACCCAGAGAAGCCTAACGTGAACGAATTTTCTCCTCTATTAGCCCGAGACGATTGTCCGAATTCTAGCAGTAGACCACCACGGATACCGATTTCATACGATGAGCAGGAGCAATGTCGGCTATATTACTACCGCTTCGCGATGAATTCGACGACGTCTAATCATATCACCCATCAATTTGCATTGGCAGCCCTACCATTCGAGTTCCCTACGGTCTCGCCCCTCACCGACATGACTTACGCACGATATATTTACGGCTGCAGTACTTCCAACGAGTCATTTGGCGCAGCACTAGGAAAGGCAACGAAAATTGACCTAATTGTTAGAGCAGACGTCGCAGCTTTGCTCACCCGAGCACATCACACACCGCCAGAAAATATCACAGGTTGTGTCGATGACCGCACTGTTGATCAGATTTTGGCTTCAACAGATTCTAATGATCCCATAAGAGTTTTCAGACTACCACCAAATCATTACGGCCAGGAACCAAGATTTGTCCCACGTCAAGGCAAAGGTTCGACGAACTCCGAGGAAGATGGTTATCTCATGTTCTACGTCTTCAACGAAGACCAGCTGGACGAGACGGGTGAGTGCCGAGACGATGCGAAAAGCGAGTTGTGGGTACTAGACGCCAATACAATGAGCGACGTTGTTTGCAAAATTAAGCTTCCTACAAGGGTACCTTACGGTTTACATGGAAATTGGTTCAGCGAAGAACATATTGGACGTCAACGAAAGGTGGATACTTTGAGGACAGTTTCTGAACGTACACCTGGCAGCAAATGGGATCGAATTATTAGCGAAACAATTCGCTACCTTGGGTGAAGGTCTTCCACACATGGTGTTTAGATCGTAAGGATAGTAGGCCAAGTGGGATATATCAATCCAAAGCATTGAAGTCGTATTCCCTCTACGCTTAGATCGCAATGACGGGAAATGCCGCTGCGAGGTACGTACCAAAAAAACGGCGATTTCCAAACTAATAGATAAATACGTAGTTAGAGTAAGCTCACAAGGAAAGCTTAATCCATGAACAAGGGGTGGGGCATAGCCGAAACTATGCTGTTTACACACTAGCAGCTACTTTAAATGCTTTGTCGTGATGTCGACGCCCTTCGGTTGGAATTGCCTGCGTGTTGTGACTGGTTGACGGCACTAAACGCCTGCACATGCCTAACTGCCGTATGTGTAAGAAGCGCTGGTTGGATCGATAAATGCATGGCTTGTCAAGACTACTACATATCGATTTTGGCTGTGGATCGTTTGCGACGAAGCATCGACTCTCTACGCTAGAGCTTCGTTCTGGCACGAGATCAGAATGTCGTCATGTACCCACCGCGTTGGGTCTATCAAAAAGCAATAAGTATGTAATTCCATTCTGTATCCAGGCTGTACTCGTAAAGAAGTCTTTCTTGCTTCACAATCAAAACAAAATCTACAGCTTCGAATACATTGCTCAATATCGTTAGAGATATGGATCTACTACCACGCAAGAACGACGCGGTCAACATCAATGGTATGTTTATACAATATCGCCCTCTTTGTAAAGCTTTGCTGACTTGGTAACAGGGAATACCGTAAGTAATGAGTCTCAAGCAATGGGTCCGTACCACACCACTGACCATGTACAAGGTAAACGGTGCAACTGCTGACATAGCCATCACTTCCCATGGCTCAGACTTCTACTTCGCGATATGTGCTGCAATGGCCTGTACGTATCCACCCACAGCACACAACACACCGAGGCTGATGCCGTCTGCATAGTTGCCGGGTTCGCCTTCATCGGCCTCGCATTCCGCAAACACCGTCGCGACCGGATCTTCCATTACATCACAGCCGCCGTAGTCTTCGTCGCGGCCATTGCATACTTCACCATGGGCGCAAATCTTGGTTTCACACCCATCCATGTCGAATATGCTAGGTCGAACCCGAGAGTATCCGGAACGTATCGCGCAATTTATTATGTGCGCTATATTGATTGGGTTATTACCACGCCGCTACTTTTGCTTGATCTTTTGCTTACAGCTGGCTTACCCTGGCCTACTATCTTTTGGGTCATTCTCGTTGATGAGATCATGATTATTACCGGGCTTATTGGCGCGCTGGTTGAAACGAGGTACAAGTGGGCATACTTTGTGTTTGGTAAGTTTACGACCAAGGCATGAGACAGAAGTACTGACAATGTGTAGGGTGTGTTGCGCTTGTTTATATTGTATATCAGCTGGTCTGGGAGGCGCGCCTGCACTCTCGCAGTTACGGAAAAGACGTCGAGCGGAGTTTTCTCATGTGTGGTTCGCTCACAGCTTTTCTCTGTACGTGCTTGCGAAAATTCCTGATAAAGGAGTTTGTTTCTAATTTGACATATTTAGGGATTTTGTACCCGATCGCATGGGGTGTTAGCGAAGGTGAGCGAGCCTGTGCGCAATGTACTCCCACCACATCCACTGACCACACAATCTTAAACTCTAGGCGGAAATATAATCGCTCCTGATTCCGAAGCCGTGTTCTATGGTATACTCGATTTTCTCGCGAAGCCTATTTTCGGCGCCCTCCTCATTTGGGGTCACAAGGACATTGATCCTGCTCGCCTTGGACTGGCTATCAAAGACTACGAAGATGATGCTGTCGTTCGAGAGAAAAGGAAGCCGGTAAGTTATTCTAAAATGCCATTGCTTGCAATGTCATGCAATCACGAATGCACAGATTTCCTAATCTCCATCTTCTGCAGGCAGTTGCACCTGCGGCAAATCCAGCCATCGATGGGCCTGTTTAAATGGTTCCTTTGGTCCCTGTGCACTAAGAATGGAACCCATACATCAGTGGAGGAATGCGGTGAAGATGGGAAGCAGTTTTTGTATTGTTGATAATATTTCCGCCGAGCAGTTCCAACAGCGATCACTTCCCAGCAAGATGCACCATCTCTTTGCCTTTATGTTGATGACGAGTCTCTTTGTATTCTAAATGCAGGAATGCCGATTTTACGTACATCTCTAATGCCCCGTCTTGCTGCTTACCGAGCCAACAGTTTTCATTGTCCTTCCCTGCCTGTCAACCAGTCCAGGGATGCAACTTACGCCTTGGCCCTCAGTGCAATGTGTTCTCCAAAACTCACTACACCGGAGCAAAGCCGGTGCGGTACTTCTGCATGCAATTTGTTTGGCAAATTTTACCTTTCTTAGGAGGTGATAGCAAGCTTTGGCCCGCTTCGTCGCACGATAATAGAGCTCATGAACAAATCCCGATTCTTCATCGGCAGTTCGGAAATGTTTCCCTCTGGCTACATGCTACTTTGCAGCTTACCCTAGATTATGAAAACACCGGAAGTAAACCAGAAGCATGGTGACACAGTGCAAGGGTACCCTCAATGCACGAGTAGTTTGCAAGCGAACCTGCATATGCAGTGAGTCGTGCCAACCATGTGGTCCGTACGTTTCCGGGCTCGCAAACAAAGATTCCTATGCCTATGGCTTTGTTCTAGCCACATCGGCCATGAATTGCTACTCTTAAATTGTCTCAGGCTAGAAAGTAATTATTGTCGCGCTTGCTGCCTGCCTGTGGCGGCGCTTGGTCCTGGGCGCGGAAGCAATGTCTTCTTCTATTAGCCGCTTGTCTTTGATCACTCATAGGGGTGTAGTCCGCCAACATGATATATAAAAACCTCTGGAGTACCAGCGCAAGAGCAGATCCAACTTTCGAAAACATCGCAGCATTGCTCACGCTTTCAGAAGCCAACTGGTTCATTCTCAAATCACCTCCCCAACATCAAAACGACACAGCATTGCTCACACTTTCAGAAACCAACTACTTCGTTCGCACATCGCCTTCCCAACGCCAAAATGTCTAACGTACAACCTATGTACGACCCATCTGAACTTTCGGAAGTGTACCACATCACTTACAATGGCCCCCCCCCCCCGGCTCCAATGGGACCAAAATCCCCGCCCTTCCCCTGTACTCACGCGACGATCCCGTACAGAGAGGATATAGAAGAGGGGTTGTGTTCTATCTAGACACAATGAAGAACACGGTGTTACAAAACCCGGTATGCAACTCGGAAACGTCAAACACAAGAGTCGGCATAATTTTGGCCGATTGGCTGAAATACAGCAATCCCTCAAATTGGCAGTCAAGATGTGGAAAAGGTATTCGAAGCTTGGGAGAACAAGGTGGTCAAGGATGCGGAGGAGAAGGATCTTCTCGATACCTCCTGTTGCCCCAAAAAACCCTCTCAACCCTCTCAAGATTGAAGGTTGGTGTAAGTCGGAATGATCACATCACCTTTCCGTGTGCTAACTTTGACGCAGGAAAGACATCTTTGAGTTGTGTCGACCAGTTGATTACATCAGTACTGTGGCCAAAGACGGACGAGCGTGCACATGTACCTGGGGAGTTATTTGGATTTGGATTTTTCGATGTATTACCTGAGGAGTTGGAAAATTGAGTCGTAAGCTGATCTAATTGGTGTCTTATCTATTATCGGTCTTTGTGATGTGTTAGTAACTCCCCAGCAAGTCTTGACCGATCCATTCCCTAAATTCCGACCAAGCCTTTGCCTCTCCATAGGGAAACGGTTGCATATATTCGGACAAGATGTGTTCGTACTCGCCATCTCTACAGTGTGGTAAAAAACAACGATGCCCTACAACAAAACTTGGTTCAACCCAAACTGGATGCCAAGATAACCTGTCGCATAGAACCATCATGACCTCAAAGTCTTCGATTCCCTTATAAGGATTGGTAGGATCTGGAATATACGATTTAGGATACATGAAAATGAAATCTCCTGTCGTCGCAGGCGCAAGAGAAAGTACTGATTGCGCAGCTTTGGGATTGTCAAACATGCCCCGGAAAACGGTTTCTATCATTTGCATTCTGGGAGTAGGCTCTCGCATGCGTCCACCCCACTTGCTTTCTTCATCTTGGTCCATTTCACCTCTTTCTTTTCTGTTCAACTTATGTAATTGCATAAAGACCAACCTCTCAACAATTCGGAATTCTAAACTTTCCCAACACTGCTCGAGATATGCTTCAGATGAATAAAAAGGCCCACATTCTTTATATCTCTTAGTACGCAATGTCAATTCCCATGGCTTAAAGCACTGGTCATTAACACGACCGTAATAATTTGGCTGTGGTGGTGGAATCGAACGTAGTTGCTTGAGCTGTTCACCTATTTTGTGGATCAATTTCCTCTGAACCTCCTTCTCCAGTTTGTAAAAGTGTTCATCGTTTACAAATCTGATGCCTTTGATCCAGTCCACTACGAGATAAAAATAATAATAGCCATTTTTTGCTTGGTGATGGTAAAGAGCATATGCTTTTGGAGTCCTAAAGCCATGCTTATGTAGAAATAGTATATTATCGAGTTCCTGAAATTTCATGTTAGTGTGGGCTTTGTCAGCTTCTATGATTCCCTTACGTTTACAGCTTCTTCGTATCTAAATTGTCGAAGAATTCCGTATACAGAATTAAAGTTGTGTATATCTATCTCGTAGCCCTCTTCGTCCGTACTTGTGTTCTCTATAACTTCCTCACACTCTAGAGGGGTGGGGAGAGGGGGAAGAGACTCATCAGGTGCATAATACGGATGTTTAGTGATATGGTTTGGTCTCATGATTCGTTTCCGCTCATCCATCAAGCGCTTGATCTCCTTCACATCGACAGTGCCCCAGTGCTTCATCAACAAATCCTGTATTGGCAGCATAATAATTGAGTAAATAAGTTGCAATAAAAGAATACGGCAATAGTAAGCGTATGATAATGTCAGTAAATCGTAGTAGATGGAATGTGCAGGTTGGACTAGAATCCCGACGATTGATCTTGTACGATCGCCGCTATTAATTCTACCATTTTATAACTCTACGAGCGAACACCACGTGATTTGTGCCTGCGTTCTTTAAGACTGTTAAAACGAATCCTGAGACATAACTATATCTCAACAACAGTAACACTCGGCCGCATCTCCCCACAGCCATGAATACGACTATACTACTTATGTCGGGTAGTACTTAGATATTCAAGTATCCGTACTTCGTCTAGAACGTGGCCAAGTTCCGAGAAACTACAGATGTATATCAGCCCATCTGCATTTGACTTGGTCACTTAGACCTAGAGCCAAATAGATACTATGACGTCTTGCGTACATCGCATAGGAACGGCTATAGGAGGCGTCACAATATTGGAGTACCTGGTAGTGATGCTACATCATCTGGCTGATCAGAACAGTCTTGCATAACTGCAAGAACGCAGCTCTATACAACTACGCCAAGAATCCAATCGGTAGCAATAGCCTAACATGGATCAGTAGGCGTAGGAAGGCATACACGTGCTGTAGTCAGTTTGCAGTCGTACAATAGCTGGATTAAGTGGTTCTTATTTTATCTTATTTTTCTTTACAAGTAAGCTATGAGTAATTGAACAAAGTGCACTTCTTTGGGCACGATTGACACAACAAGACTATTCATCCCTAAGCGTAAAGTTTGGGTCCGGAACAGTGGTGTTGCTCTTCCTGAAAGACATTGTAAACTTGTATAAAGAAATTTTGCGCGTGAAAGAGCATGAAATTCACCATTATTCTGTTTATCGCCATTGTGAAGCCGTAAATATTACTTTCCTGAGGTTTTTGTTACCGCGGTCCTGCTGCTAGCTCAATCGACATGTATAATGTTGATTTGCTGAACGCATAGCCGTCACTCTTACGTATTGATCATTCTGAGGCGGCTGTCAAAATTACCATGAGCTCTTTCACGTGACTGTACTTTGCAAGCGTCCAAACAATAAACCAGGCAGCTTCTCGAAAAACGATAACATGTTTCATAGGTCGCAATTATGACGGTCTTGTATTGCGCACGCCTCTGATATCAATCTTTTCCATTGTTTCCAGGCTCTCATTCAATGAAAATAATCATGAATTGGTTTCTGCCGTATCTGAGGACTTAGTCGCGGGTTTATTTAACATGCGAATGAACAAGCAAAAAATGCTAGCCACCCGCACGTTGACTCTGAGTAGATGTTTATGTCGAAGCTGAAGATACTATTTCATTCATATCATTAATCTCTCTTACAATCACCACAGGAAACGCTCGGTTGTGCAGAACCTTCTTGGGGCCTATTGACTATAGCAAATCATATTCCTTTGCATCGTCCATGTTAAATATAAAAATAGTCCTTTTAAGTAGGCATGGAGTATTCCCGATACGCCCGTCCCGAAATTGTCCATAACAGGAGCGTCAGAAAGATGGCTAAGCCCCAACGAGGCCACGACACGTATGCGGTACTATGTTTGACGTCCAACGGGCTGACGCTATTGTAGTCTTTCATCTTGTCAGACTTCAAGTCTGGTAGGCGCTTCTCCAGTTGTAAATGTTGGAGGACCTGTTCGGTGACTAATTTAGCTCCTGCAAGCACGATGGGCACCCCGGTTCCTGGATGTGCACTTGCGCCAACAAAAAACAGATCGTCGATTGTCGCGTGCTTTGTCTTTGGACGGAAGCTGAGAACGTTAAAGAACGAGTGGCTTAAGCCAAGGATTGCTCCACGATCGAGGTTGAAACTGGTACGCCATGTTGGTGGTGTATTGATCACTTCATCAATGATATGAGGGCCAAGCGATATCTTCAGTCGAGATTCGATAGTTTTGAGTATCGTTTTCCGGGCATCGGCGACCATTGTGTCCCAATCCTGTGTAGTCCCCGGCATGTTCCGAGCACCCTTGTGTGAGTCGGTCTTTGAGTCAAATAAGTGGCTCACAGGTACCAAGACAACAAGAGATTCGCATCCTGGGGGTGCTGCAGATGGATCAACGCGAGAGGGTACGTTGACGTAAAAGCTCGGCTGCTCTGGTAATAGATGCTCCTTGAAAATGCTATCGAAGCTTTCTCTGTAATCTTCAGCTAGGAAAATGTTGTGAGCTGAAAGTTCTGCAAACTGCTTATCAAGCGCCCAATAAAAGGATATGCTTGAACATGAAGTCTCGCGTTTCGCCAGTGATTGTCCGTATGTAGTGGGTGGTAGGAGCTCATTATACGCATATATCAAATCGGCATTGCAAATGACAACATCGGCACTCATTGGCTCCCTACTAGAATCCTGGAAAGTGATGCCTGTCGCTCGCTTGCTATCAGGCGAAACCTGAATCTTCCCGATTGGACGATTGAAATGATACTCAACGCCCAAGCGTGAGCCAATCTTCACCAGTGCTTCGACCACCTGACTTGTTCAGTATGACAAATGGTACGAGTCTTGATGCACATACCTTGTGGAATCCACCGATGGGATACCATATTCCCTCAGCCAATTCCGTGTACTGAAGCAGGCTATAGGTCCCTGGAGCATCGAAAGGACTCATTCCCATGTACATGCTCGCGAATGTAAAAACTCTTCTCAGCCTCTCGGTATAAAAGTACAAACTCGCTCTTCTATACACGCTCTCGAACGGATGGAGTTCATGGAGATGTTGCAAGAGCTTTGGGCGCAGCATGCTCAGAAATGAAGGGAAATTCTTCTTGAGTATGTGAGTGATTGAATGTTCGTAATGCCGATGCGACTCTTGTAAAAAGCCAAGATAGCGCTCGAACCCCTCTTTACCCTCGAAACGCTCAACCTCATTCTTCATCATGGCAATGTCGGTCGAGAGTTTGAACGCAGTCCCATCATGGAAATGGACAGTATAATTCGGCTCGCACTTGACAAGCTCGAGGCCTTCGCCCCGTAAAGTAGTGCCCAGGTCCTGGAACGTCTCGTGGAAAAGCTGAGGTAGGAGGAGAAGACTCGGGCCTTGATCAAATCGCTGCGAGCAGTTAGATTCTCTGTTCCAGAATGCACGAAACGTTGCTTACATAGTTTCCGCGATGTATCAAACTGCATCTCCCTCCTGAAAAGTCATTCTTCTCGACTACAGTGACTTTGCAGCCAGCGGCAGCGAGCCGTGCCGCTGTCGCGACGCCCCCAATACCTGCGCCAACAATAATGACACTTGGGCGCCGCGACCCTCCATTGACAATATATTCCCCCATTGGTACGTCTGACTGGTGGTGTATACTGAATTAGGTTGCGAGAAGCTCTGGATGGGCTGAGTTGAGCCAAGATTTAGCTTTTGGCGGGCGCGTAGTCATGACGTCCTCGATCCTAGAATATGAATATTCTGTGATTTCAGTCACATTACTTATGTATGCGACTGCTCAACAATGGGAAGGGACATGTTTTCCACTGCTAATGCATGTACGCAGGCACAGTACACTTCGGCCACGTTTACATGAGGTGTTGCCGCCTAGTCGCATCCAGCCCTTGAAGATCCTAGATCAATCGCGCCGCGACGCTAACAAGGCAAGCTTGGAAACGGGCCAACCACAGTTTCCTTTACGCAAGATCATCACTTTATGCAGATGAAGATGCTGATTGGAGCTTTTGTGCGTCTATTTTATTCAATCCTACGTTCTAACGGCATAGTAAGTCAATTTTGTAAGTGAAACGCTGTTCAATAACCCTGATTGGCGAGTTGACAGGATGGTGAAACGCCAATTCAACAAGACAAAGAATCCAAGTCTTTGATACCAAAAGTGGAAGTAGACTGTACTTGAACGCAGCAGGAGCTCACAAAGCTAATCTTAGAAAATCGAAGGCAACATTAATGAGGCATACGAAGATTATCCCATGCCGCCCGATGATGAAATTATGAGCATTAATTGGGTTTGCGTCAGCCTTGTCATTAGGCATACTATTGATAAATCGTCAAGGAGTCAGTAGAGTTTGTGTAATCAGGATTACACTTCTCGGTGTATCCACCGAACATCACCCCTCGGCTCGCAACAAAGTCCTTGAAAGCAGTTGTGGAACAGCTTTCCCCCGGTCCATCGGCACAAGCAAGTGGCTGTGGACTTTGGTTAACTAATACTCGAACATACTCTCCAACATCATAGCCGTAGCTATCGCATGCCATTTTCTCGATGGCGATGTTCGTCAAGAAAGGTAGAATGTGCGAGGACTTCCACACACGCCCATGATTTGGCTTATTAAGGGGCATAGTGGCGTTTATGTCTTTTGCTTGACTTGAAGCTGAATTATTAAAAATTCCAAGTGCGACTATGACTGTGGGTGGTAACTCGCGATGGGTGAACGATACGTACAGATCTTGGCCGGATCTGTTGGAAAGTAGGCTAGATGCAGTGGCATTCAACCAAGGGAATCCTAGAACGCCAGAGATCTCGTTGCCGTAACCGGCGTTATAGTGGTACATGATGTCATTCATGTATTCAAAGGACAACCAGTCGTTTGGAGAGAAAAGTTCCAACGAGCAAAAAGATGACTCTCCACGAATGACAGACTCGTAACCGCAAAGCTGTTGCATTGCTACAACATCATTCGATGTAAAATTAAAGCTTGAGGATAGGTCACGCAGGCGAGCCAAGATAGGTTTTGTGTACACAGATTTGTATTCCTTGGTAGAGTTAGCCAACCGGCCTGGTCAATGAGGCTCAGATTGTGACCTACTGAAGACTGATTGCTCCCAAAAGATGAGCTGTACTCGGGACAACCTTTGTATGGGGTGAGGGAATCAGCACCGCATACTTTGTTCTCCTGGATGCCTACGCGCTCCGACTTGTTGCTTGTAGATACGAGTCCGTCAATGAAAGAGCTGGCGGAAATTTCAGTCCTCTCAGCTGTCGACGTCCATACTTTCTTGGGATCCTTTAGGCTAGGATATCGTACGCGAACATCAGCGCCAAGTTTGTAAGATTCCAGTCTGCCGATTGTGGTCAAGTCCTCCAATTCTTCTTCGGATATTGGTGACTGCCACTTGGACAAGAAATCCAGTGGGCCTGCACCTCGCCAATCAACCGTGGCGTTCTTTAGCTTCTCGACAAAGGGCTCGATGTACTCCTCGAAGTCAAAGTTGTTGCCATAAATTGCTGCATGACGAACAAGCATGCCAGCTCGAGACACGTTGCATCCTTGAGGGGCTTTGGGGTCAAGTATTGGGTCTTCAAAGTATGGACTTATACCGGCCAAATGATGAAGAGGATTGAAGGCATAGGCTGCGGTGGCGACGCTAGAAAAGGTGAGGATGGCTGGTACAAGCAGCATTGTGCTGGATTGGGATGGACGTACCTTTCCTAAGTGCGCACTGCTCCTTTTGAAGCGCTGCAAAATAACAAGCTATGTCATCACGACGTATAAACAAAGTATGGGCCTAATTGAAGCCCACTGCAATACCTGCTTGTATGACCTGCATGCCCATGGGAGATGTGCTGTGCCTGAGAATGACGTGCCGGCAAAGACGGATGTCCAAGCTTTCCAAGGCTGTTCTTGGTCAAAGCTTGGGGCGGCGCGCAGCTTTATTATCGACTAGTTCTTGCAGGCGCGTCGATCACACATGCATCGCCAACTCAAACTGGACCATGGCAAATAAACACCTACACAGCGCTATCCTCATTGTCCATTATTCAGCCACAATAGATGCAGATTTACTAAATTGGGCTACAAATAGTCTTTGATATTGACGAACGAATTGAACGGAGTTGCACATCGGCCGGAGCCCACGCATCTTGGAAAGGAATCAATGTATTTCAACATCGGGTGGTTGATGTAAAACTAGCCTAACACCAGACTATTCTATTGGATGCCGGGGACAGGGTATCTGGAGGACAAGAATGCTCTGCACTGTCCAAAAGGCCTCCGACTCTACAACCACTCTAAACTGTTACAAAATGTGACGGATAGGTATTACTCCATCGTGATTACAACACAGTTATTCTCCGTTGAAGACTTTGCAGCCTCAACTCCAATGCTTGGTACTCGTTCTCCTTACGGTGCAAGTCCCTTTGCAACATCTCCTTGTCTGATCTCAAGGCCTGTAACTTTCCTCCGACTGATTCGCGATAGTTGGCATGCTCCTCGAGCAGCGCCTCAACTCGGTACCAATCCATACTTTTGCCTCCAGACGAAGGCGCACCGGCCTGTAGCCGTGAAAGTTCGGCATCCCTAGTACGGAGTTTGGCCTCGAGGTCATTTACAGTATCTTTCCAGGCTTGATGAGCCGTGGCCCGGTTTAGATCGTCGATATTTGCGCCTCCTTTCAACGTCTCCATTTGTGCGACTAAGTCCGAGTTCCTTTTCTCTAGTTCAAGAGCACGTTGCTCCAAAGCAGCAGTTTTAGCAGCAACGAAAAGATCTGTTGTGCCTCGTCGCTCGAAGAAACTTCCGGGCCGTCCTCGACCGTGCGTTGGGCTGCCACCGGTCGAGCGCCCTGTCTGTGCTTGTAGCCGCTCGAGCTCTCTTGTCTTTTCAGCCAGCTTGGACCGTACGAGTTGGACATTGAGCAGGTCCTCGTCGCGCAGTTTGGTCATTCCTTCCAGCTCGCGCCGAGCTTTAGCAAGCATGCCCTATTGTTCCTGATTAGCGAGGTTGAGAGTATAACCACAGAACAGTCACTTACACGTATCTTGATGTTGTTCGCAACATCTTCATCCCGAAGTGCCCATATTGCCTCGTGTCGCTTGGTCCAAGCTTTCTTTTCCTCTTCTAAAACTCGGAGTCGTTTCTGCGTCTCTGCGTATTCTTCTGGGCTGACAGAGACCGCAGGGTTTGCATGCTCCATGTAGATCAGCTTCGACATGAGCGCGGCCAATTGAGACTCAAGTGCCCCAGGAATATGTGGAGCGGGAGCCGGTGAGCGTGGTTCTTCGCTTCGCAACTGTTTCCTGGCAGGTAACCTAGAGACCAATTTCTTCTCTAGGGGCTTCATGTAGTCATCGTCGCCACCTAGAGTGGATGATTCGGATGGAACATCCTCCTCTTCAGGGATATCCTCTCCCGCTGCAAGTCTCTCCCACTTTGACAGGTGGCGAACTGGTACTTCTTCCGGAATATCCTCACCTGCCGCTATCCTTTCCCACTTGGACATGTGACGAACCGGCACCTCCTCCTTAATATCTTCTCCGGCGGCTATCCTGTCCCACTTAGACAAGTGACGACCCGATAGTTTTTGGAACGATCCTGACTGTGGTCGGGGCGATTGCGACTGCCATATGGCAGGGACAGAGTTGGTATTCATGTTTGCTGGCCTAGAACGATCGTCTTCAACAGATATATCTGATGCCCGATCAGAGTCAAGATGAATATTGTGTACAGGAACACCGGGTGCCTTTTGTTGAACAGGTGAATAGATGGAGCCGCTGGAATGAACAGAATGAACAGAATGAATCGACGATGTACGATGCGAAGCTCTTGTAGATGTGCGGCCCGGCATCCACATACTTTAGGCTACGTGAAAGGGATGGAAATAGAAGCAGAACTTGTCTGTAAGTCGAATGGAAATGCTGAATTAGATATTGTGCGAAAAAGGTGCACGTGGCCCTGAAATGGGGTGATTAGATCTGAAAAGACTGTTCGATGGGTCTTTTAGGAGACGACACGCAAAATGATATTTAATTCCATGCCGGAGAAGGAGTCCATGCTATACTGGTTTGGGTATAAGCCTCGGGGAAGGTGCTGAAACAATCATGAGACGAATGTGCCGACTAGAAAAAAACCTGCAACCCCAACAAAGTGAACAAAAAAGTAAATTATCATCTCCGTGCAATTGTGCGACGTTGGAATCGTTGGAGGCGTCATCAATAGCGCTAAAGGTTGGCCTTGAACGTGCACATTGTGCTTTCGGTCATGGTGTGCAGGTTGCCTACTCTCCGATTTCTAACCGCGAGTATAACACAACCACATATCGCCTTATGCACAATTTCCTGTGCGATTAATGCCGTGGAAAGATATACTTTTCCCCAAAAATTATGTTGATATTGGCTTCCCGAAGGGTTCTCGAAGTTGTCGCGGCGTGTCAGGCTGGATCTGAAACGCGTGAAGTCGCGGTCCTTCCCGCCTGTGCTGACAAGGGCGACCAATGCGAGAGCACCCGACGCGAACCCCCCCTTCTTGGCTTAACTTGGCCTGCCTCAGACAGAAATTACAAGAGTTTCATTCAGTATGGGAGGCGGAGAAACACAGCGCTAATCTTCACGATCTTCCTTCGCGTCCATCTCTGAGAGCCTCCACGTTCTCCTTACATAACCGCGTGGCTTGGTGGTAATACCGGCTCGGTCGGAAAGAGAAGCGAAAGCGAAACCAGGGGTATCCCTTTTTGTGACACCTGAAGTCTTTCGAATTGCCGGCAATTACTCTCTATCCTCCTGTTGATAATCATGCTCACTACTCCAGCATCACGACTTGTACAAGTGAAGTTTTTCGAACCCTTTGTAAAAAAAGTGGATACCGTATTGTGAACAATGCCATTTATCCACCCCTATCTCTGAAGGCGTCAATGCTCGGACCTTCCAATCGATTTCTCCAATCGCTTCAACGTCTCGTTCTGATCACAATTGACCGCCTCTTCATCCTCCAATCACGGAGATAATTCGACTTTAGTTCTTGCCTCAATCCTTCCGGTCCTATAAAAGCTGGGCATGAATATTGTGAAGAATGCTAGAGAAGTCATAGGCTAATGTGTGTCGATGCAAGGAATAGGTCAAAATATGAATTATGGTCAATGGACTAGATGACGATCTAAACATGCGCAGTTTGACTGGCTCCAGTGACCACTAGTTCTTCATTGAGATTGAGGAGTTGCAGCCCATACCGCTAACTGCACTCCCACACTTGAACCGATACGTGGTCAATTTCATCGACCCTCATGGTCTTCTCGTTCGAGAACCTTGGAAGTTTCGAAGAATCCTTGAGCTTCCTCATAACATCCCGAGTTGGTAAGATATTGCGTCTGCTGCGCTAAGCTCTGAAGCGTCGACATGTTCCCCATTCAACCACCGTTTTAGCACTTCTCGTGACAGGGGATGAGCCCTGCCTATTCTTTCGGGAGCCGATGGCTCGTGTAAGAGTGCGTGCATGCAGCTTCTACAACCGAGACAATTCATCTCGGGCCATCATGAGCTGCAGTGCCCGCTCGCAGTTGTCTCCGCGGTATCCCAGTACCTTGGTTGGCTATGATCCTAACCCGCGTTTCCAGCTGTGCTGCCTTTCAATACTCAATTGGACATGCCCAATCGGGACGACGTTGATGCAAAATCAGCTACCTTGAGTTGACCTGATGAATTGCTTCTTGATTCGAGCATTCAGCACCAGAGCATTCAAAATCATAAGATTCGGTAGAGAGAGCTTCCGTTTTCTTGATAGTCGGGTGTCTGTCAAAAAAATTCGGACCTTACTGAAGGTATCAGAATACTGCAAAGCACCCATTCGCAGTACGTAACATTGTCTACAATTCTGCCTCGTTGCCTTCCCCGAAGTAGGGTCTCGGGTCCGGCGTTCGTGGATAGCGTTGCCTTGGCGTGTGGCAGCAACGTTTGAAACTTTCCTCAGTCCTCAAACCAGGCAGGAATATCCGGAAACGCCTCCACGATTAGATCCTGAACTTCTTGAAATCTATGGCGCATTTCAGAGCTGGCCACCAAGTGCGATCTTATCCCATGTTGAGCTAGCGTATGCATGACATCAAATGATTCGATTCAACCTATCAAGAGTGATCAAGAAGGACCGAAGCAAGGCCGCGGCACCGTTTTCTACAAGGACTTAACATCTTTATAGCGAGGGATATCTTCTATGAACATAAGACTTAAGGTGTCGTGAAAGTGTAGTAGAGGCAGGAGCCCGAACAAGGCCCTTAAGTTGCATGCAAGTGTTGACAGCTGTAACTAGCAGACCCTAATACTGTGTTTCCCCGCGCCCCACTTGCGGAACCTTATATTTCAGCCCCGAATGACGTGAAAGTATCTCTCAACTGTTGCCAGCGCCAACGACTAGGCGGCATCGTGGTCAAGGGACGTTTCGAAAGCGAGGATGAGGTATGCTATTAGGTTCACGCAAGAAGTGTCGCTAATGGCTGCCCTGGGATGTGTCAAAATATATGTGCCATGTTTACGTGCTCTCAATGGCATGCTAACAATGGAGATGAACCTACTCGCATCAAATATATCGCCCAGTATCGGGCAGCGATCACAAATGTGCAGAGCTGCCTAGAAGATCAAAGAAACAATGATCATGTTCTGCAAGAGGATGAACTTGATGTGCATTGCCCAGAGCGTAGAGGGGAGACTCCTCTGGGGACGCCTCGATGGAGCTCTGCAAATATCGCCTGCTCTGTTCTGCCTCCCCAAGGATAGCTCTGAGATCTTTGCTTGACCTTCTCGCTAGCAAGACGGAGGATAAAATTCCTAGGCAATCAATCAGTTGTACCAGAGCTTACAGGTGTCTTGCCTTACCAATCCCCTTGTACCCGACTAGCAAAATAAAGAAAGTGTGGAATCAGTGACAGATCAGCTGGCCCCTTGGCACTTATGTTGAAGAGAAAATAGACGAAGACGCCTTTATCAGGATTGAAATTCGCCGATATGTGGTAAGCATCGCACCTATTGGTGTGGATTTGGTTTCGGAAGTCTCGTGAGAGCACGCTAGAACAGAACTCTTGCCCTAAAGTGATGTGCCTGCTCAGAGGACTACTCTCGATATCAATAACATTTGCATATATAGCGACCCGACATGGTGTATCACTACTAGCCATCAGGTTGGTGGTTCCCATATAGGAGTCTTTAGATCGGGCAGCAGATATAAGAGAATCAACTCCCTCAGAGGTAAAAAGGCAGTGCTAGTAGAAGCATGAGATTGCAATCTTGAACTCGGGCTGTGCGCGTGTTCATTCCCGGAATGAACGAATAAGCCATTGAAAATGTTTGGCATATCTGATTATTACATGTTCCGTATGCATAGCCACATGCTCTTCAGCCATTATGACTAAATACTCCACAATGGTTGTGTCTCTAGTCCTCATGTTTGAATTCACGCTAGCTGCCACGTAATATATTCACACTTCTGGAACCTTTCAAGGCACAGACTCTCTGTTCTTGCTGCTCTTCAAAATTTTGTCTTTTGCTGCGATTTTCATACTCCTTCCCATCTAGTATAGGAGCTTTCCGCTTGCGACCAAGTTCCTTACTTTTCTCCGCTGTAGCTTTATCTTTATCATCACGCTTCGCTCGTACATCTTCAAAGTTCTCGTAGTTTTATAACCTTTGCTTTTGTCTTTCCTGAAATAACTGCGTTCTTTACTCGGTGAAACCTGAGTATCTTTGGTGACCTGTAGCAGAACTTGAATATGATCCTAAAGGGGGCTTGGTTTGGTAAAGGATATTTTATGTAGCACTTGCGAGCTGGTGAATACGTTTTAATAGGTGTTGCCTGCTTTGCTCATTTTGGAACACTATAGCTGTTTGGTCAGTCTATGTACCGGCATCGGACCCTCCGTTATTATCAGTATTATTGGTATTGGTATCGAAGGGGGCTGTTCTTTCACGTCACAACCCAATTCGTAGCCGGCTGTCCAACATCAACATAATCAATACCCGCATCAACCTTGTGATCATCCGTCGACCTTTTCGCCCTCACCAGAGCCGAACACAATGACTGCACCCAGTACCTCTTCCCCGGCCCAACAGACTTGCGACCCACCATGGCCAAAAATTCATGCGACCCAACCTGCCCCAGTGCGCGCTGGAGAATCAGCACGTACTCGCGGTCATACGCCCACTCAACATCGTTCTCCGCGACAAACACCACATATTTGTACGACACGATTTCCGCTGCTTTCTCCACAACCGGCGACACTACTGGTGACGCTGGCACACTCTCAATCACCTCATTCGCCGCCTCTGGGACAGCTTTCCTGAATCCTCCTATCTTTGGGCTCTTCAGCGAGACTTTGCCGAATGAGGGGACCTTTGGCATGGTGGGCATGGTAGGCATAGTAGGCATGCTTGGCAGGGGGGGCGTCCTGAAGTAGGCTCCTGCAATAGGAAGCGGCGAGTACGATATGCCGAATCGGCGCTCTGCCATGTTGACCGTCAAGCCGTGTGTTTTTGGGCTGAATCTGATAACATAGCCGGGGTAATCGACGGGTAGCCCAACTGTCGGGAGCAGTATCGTTTTGTCGTTCAACATGACGGACATGAATCGGCGATCGATGCCAAGTGAGCGCGGAATGTACTTGTTGATGTTCACTTTGACGCCTAGGTAGGACACCTCGAAGTGGATGTCGTTGAGGTTGAGATGGCTGTAATCTTCGATCTTGCTGTCCTTGGAGTCATCGAGATCTCCCAAGCCCGACGACCGGTGTCCAAGAAGCGAGGCAGGAGCCCATCTGAATCCGGGGATGGTGAGGCGTTTGTAGTTGTTGAAGATGATGCCTTGTCTAAATCGACCGATTTCTTCTAGGAAAGCCTTCATGCGGAGTTCTGCGGTGCGCTGTCGGCTTCTTTCTACTTCAAGTTTGGCATAGTCTTTCACGGATGATCCAATAACGGATGCTACGCAGAGGAGTTCGTCGTCAATGTTAGTTGTCGACCGGTACCCGAGGGATTCTGCAAGATGGCCATACACAATCCACTTGTTATCCTGTGGGATGCGACCTTCTCGAATCCCGTTGACGATGGTCTTCACAGTGGTGTAGTAGAAGCTTGTTTTGCCCGAGGCTTGCAACGGGAAGCTAATGGGGAAGCCTTGATACACCATCTTCTTCTGGTACTCTGATGCAAGCTCATCAACATCAGGCAGCTTAAGTGGCTTATCTTGGAATTGGTAGTATACTTCGCGCGCAAGGAATCCTTCCTGGTGCGTCCACAGGCGACGAGACCATCCGCTGGCATATATGCGGTAGCATATCTCAATAACCGAGGCGGTTGAAGGTATCGACTGTAGCCATGGGTCGAGGATGAGAACTGCAACGCTTTCGCCATAAATCTCCCGCATGGACTGAATGCTTTTCTTCTTGTACAACTTGTCCTCGTCCGAGGTGCCAACTATACAACAAAGCGTATCCATCCAAAAGCCGGGGGCTGAGTGAGTATACTTGTTGGGCAAATAATTGGCACAGAGGTTGTCGACGAACGTTTGTATCTTGGCGAGTTGACAGTATGGGATTGAGTTATCGAAAGGGTTTCCTTTGCCATCAGCCCAGCTACATGATGTGTCAGTCAAAAGTGCGTCCGAAAAGCATGAAGCACACTTACACATGGGAGATGGCGACAAACGGTGGACATTTAAAAGCCTGCTCATTATAGGAATTCTTTTCATGCCCGTATGTCGTCAATCCGTTCTTCTCAGCGTCCCATCTCAAGACAGGCAAATGACCGGCATCCATAGTATGCTTGATCGCCTCCCTCATCGTATTCGGACTCTTGCCATAATCGGGGAATATATGTCCAGCATACCTTGGCTCAGGGTCGTAGTCATCCTGGTCGCACCCATCGTCGTGCAGCGTCTCGTACGTTCCATCAGTGATTTTCGCCTCACAAGATTGCTCGGTGCACGCGTAATGCGCATCAAGGTCTTCGAGTGTCTTTCCTGCCGCAGCGGCGATGTAGTTCTGGCCGTCGATGTCAAAGTCTTCCATGATCATCATGGCGTCAGATTTGCACCACTTTCGCTGGATGCGCTGGTACAGAAGTCGGGAGTTGGTAATAGGCCACCTGCCATCTTTGATAGGCGTGTCGAGCATAGAAAGCACGTTTTTGCGAAGCGTGAATGCGACTGCGATGATAGCAGTCGTAGTCTCATCTGACGTGGGCCAAAGCACCTTTCCGTATTGTTGGATGGAACGATGGTCTTTGCCTCCAGCGCAATGGTAGTCAATAATCTTGCCAACAAAATTCAGAATCTCCAGTGCTTTGTTGAGAGTCTTCTCGTCGCGTGTCGCTTGATAGGCTTGTCGCCATTGCTTGATCAAATCTGGTAGCTGAGCAGTAGTAATGAGCCGAGCGGTTTGAGGCTTGTGAACAGACTTTCTGGATATAGGGAGGAGGAAATCAGTGGTCTTGACTTGGATGCCACTCAGTCCAAAGACCTCGATGATAAGGCCAAAAAAGAGCCAGGTTTGATAGAACGTCTCGTATTCCCACGACTCACGAATCCTCTCTTCTGCGCCTTCTACCACACCGCCAAGCAGATCGTCATTTTTCTTGGGCTTCCACCATACTTCCTCGTGTGTCAAATCAGCTCTCCTATAAAACTCAGGGTAGTCGATGTCGTTGACAGGTATGTTTTCATAGTATTTCGACTCCGGACAATCATATGCGAGCTTCATCCATGGTTTTGCACCTTCAGGAAGGATAAGATGTTCCATGACAGATTGATTGCAGTTTGTAGCACAGGTGTGGTGAACTTTTGATAATAAAAAGCTTCGTTCTGCCGTGGAGAGGAAGGGCCTTTTACAGAGAACGTGCTTCTTCGCTTTATTACCAACCTAAACCAATTGAATATCGGTGTACGCGAAGCCGTCTTGGAAAGCTCTGATCCAGCATGCAACAGCAAGCTGATCGCAAACAGCTCGCCGACCTCTCCGGCAATCATGATCGCTTGCTGAAGCTCCTCAACTCAGAAGATAGACAACATGCTCCTTTACGAACCTTTCAGCTCGGGCGCGCCGGAAACAACTGCAAATGGCGTGGCACATAAAGAGTGATTACTCGCATGCAGACACGGGCAGGCCGGAGACCAGGGGTTTACCTACGATCGACCGATAAATTATACGAAGTCGTAAACACTAGACGTTTCGCTGATGGCAAGAATAGGCGAGCGGCACAAAGTCGCCTGGGTATACTTTGAGCACGAATTATGATCCTCGCTTCCCAAGTTATGACATGGGGTTTTTCAGCAAATAGAAATAGGTTACCATCCGGTCGGAACGTGGCTGCTTGAACTCCAGCTGAAACTGTAAGCAGATCACCAATACGAGTTTGCAGCGGGTGGAAGTGCTAAGCACTAATACGGCTCTGGAGTTTAAGGTTCCGGAGAGCAATGCTGAATCAAATACCGCGGTGGTCGTGATCATATCTGCCTGACGTCTTTCCATCGCACGTCTTTGCAAGCGAACCATGGCGCCGTTCACAAAGAACCATATTCAACCTCGAGACTTCGACATCAATGCGCCATCCACTGCGTTCAAGGAAGTATGGGCCAGTCCCAGCAACTACGCATTTACAATTCTCCTTCTTCTCGGAGGTGATGTTGTCGCGCGGGCTCTCGCACAGTTAGCCGGCGGTCGAATCACACCCGTCGCATTCTCATTTGGTAAGCTCTCCATCCCAGACCCCAAATCCAAATTTTTTCCGCTGCTGATCACAAGGGTAGGCTGGGTATCGTACGCAACAAGCGCGATCAACTCCGCCGTAGGAGAAAACAAGCTGATGCCCGGCGCCGACACCGCCTGCACTGTGATCAACGCCGACAACGGCCAGTCGCGCGGCAACGGCTCCTGGGTCCTCGGCAGAGTGATGCGCGACTTTGAGTACTGGATGGGCGCATCTGTGAAGGCTAAGGTGGACGAGCTCAAGAGCGCCAAATGGCAATACGACAAAGACCAAGCCGTCAAACATGGCGGTGATGCAGAAAAAATCCCGTATCCTGCACACGCAGGATTGGTCGTCAGCGTGTGGAAGTTTGATGAAGAAAAGAAGCATCAGTTGCAGAAGCCCGGCAGGGATATTCTATTCTGGTCTGGCGTAGTGGTTGCCGCTGTCCAGCTCGCCGTCGCAGCGATTCCATTTGGCGTGTATGGAAACTGGGGAGTGTTTTTAGTCACTGCTGGTGCCATATTGCTGTGTTTCACCACCGGCTTCTGGAAGCAGTGGGGAAGAGAAAAGTGGGCGTGCAGACAGATTGAGCCCGGAAGGAAAAGGACATATATCATGACCCGCGGCAATGGAGCGCAGCACGCCATTGTCATCCAGTGCGATGGCTGTGGGCTGAATCTGGAAGACCTCTGCACTGGGTTCGATAACCTTGATTCTCCTGCCATTCCCAAGTTCACGCGCCTCGCTATGATAGTCCTTGGTGTGCTGTGGGTTGTTCTGCTCATCACTAGCTCGGCACTGTCTGATCAGTCGTGGTTCTTGATCGCCATTGGCGGTATTGGGATGCTGCAGAACATATTTGTCGCTGGATGGAGCAGAAGGCCTGAGGCTCTAGGATTGCCGCTCAAATTTGAAGCCGTGATAGGGAGTCCGAAGGTAAGCGCTACCATCATGGAAGTCGAAAGGTCGTATGCGAAAGTAGGTCGAGCTCTGGTCGGTACATTCTTTCCAGGTGGACTATTTCCTAGTGAAGAGAGGGAACTAGGTGCTATCGAAGCTGAAGAGAAGGAAAGGAAACACGCCCTAAAAACAGGAGATCATGCCAAATCCCAGAACATCGAGTTGTAGTTGTTCATAAGTTGCTGTAGTTAGGATTATAGGATTCGCGAGCATTTTAGTAGTTACTATCCAACTCCCACGCTTGCCAAATTCCCAAGCCCGTAATCCCTTCACCAATTTCACCAATCCCCAATCAGCCCCCAACCTACTGCCACCCATCATACCGATCCGACGCATGCTTCACCGGCCTATAAACGAAATAATCAAATCGCGCCTGTCTCTCCGTCCCATTACAATCCGACGCCGCAAGCCCCACAAAGGCGCCAGTAAAACTGCCATGCGCCTGGTGCCCACCACACTCATCGCACAACACCGACGCATCATAGACGGGCCCCACATCCACCAGCTCTGCCACGCCCTCTAACGCATACCGGAACTGCAGCGCCTTGCCACGAATGCTGAGCACGAGCCGCACTTTGCCGGTTGGCGGAAGCGACACAGGGGGCGCGAGGGGCATGCTGAGTTTGCCTTCGGGGTAGGAGGCTTCGGAGGAGAGGATGAGGAGCTCGCGGTTGCCATCGGCATCGGCGGTAACAGTGAGGTAGAAGAAATTGAAGCGGCAGTAGTACGCCGTTAAGCCGGCGAAGTGGCGTTCGTCGGTGGGCGCAAAGTCGATTGTTGTTTCAGCGTCGTAAGAGAAGTGCGTTTGGCGGCGGGCGATGAGCGCTTGTTCGAACCAGGAGCCGATGGATTCGCGGCCCGTGAGCGTAAGCCCGTTGTCAATGGTGAAGATGCGGTTGGGCTCGGGGGTGCGCAGCCATTGGAAGTCTTTGTGGAGGGTTGGGCCTTCGAATTTGTAGGTGTGCTCCGCCCAGTAGGATGTGTCGTCTCGGGCGGCGGGAAGCTCGACGTTGAGGGATGGGACGGGGCCGTTCTTGACGTAGAGCCAGTCATCGTCGCCCCAGTAGGCTTCCTGGATGGCGGTTTCGCGTCCCAGTACGCATCTGCGAGCTTGTGTGGTAGGCCGACCAGTGAGATGCACAAGGTATGTTTTTCCATTTGCTGCCTCTACAATATCGCCATGGCCTGCTCTTTGTAGAGGAGCTAGAGGAGCGTCTTTGGCGGTCAGAATGTATTTCTGTGGATGGAGTTCATATGGGCCCCAGATGTCTCGTGACCGACACAATGTACAGGCATGCTCATACGCTGTGCCGCCCTCGGCAGTGAGAAGATAATACCATCCATTCCTCTTATAGAGATGGGGCCCTTCCACAAGGTCTAACTCAGTGCCATAGAAGATAGTCTTGGTCGGGCCAACAAGCTTGCGCTCACTCGGGCTAAACTCCTGAAGTCGAATACCTGCAAACGCCCTAGGTCGTCGACGATGGTCTTGAAGCATGTTTACAAACCACTTCTTACCATCGTCATCGTGGAATAGAGATGGGTCGAAACCAGAGGAATTGATGTAGATGGGATCTGACCACGGACCTTCGATACGGTCCGCAGTCACGATGTAGTTTGGCGTATCCTTGAGAGACCCGTCCTTACGTTTGACATCCGTGTACACCAGCCAAAACTTCTCGCCGTCATGAGATAGGCAAGGAGCCCATACGCCTGATACAAATTAGTAAAGAATTTCAAAACCTTCAACAAATTTCGATTACCGCAACTGTCAGGATTGCCTCGCATGTCCAGCTGGCTCTTCCTAGTCAACGGCCTCGTGACAAGCTCCCAGTTCGCCAGATCCTTGGAATGGTGAATCTGAACGCCAGGAAACCACTCAAAGGTCGAAGTAGCAATATAGTACTAAAAAACTATAAATCAGCACAAATTCTCCTTTGAAATAGTGATACCAGGACGAAGGTCGTCGCTCAGTTCCTCATGCACTCAATCTAGTCGAAATATTTCTCGCCCAGTTTCTCTATGAAAGAAATAATACGCACTAGCAACGTCAATAACCGCCGTCGAAGCAGTGCATTTTGAAGACCTTACCATCATCGCCCACTCGCAGAATAGAGGGGTCCGCATTGAACCCCGGTAGAATCGGATTGCGCACTTGCGGCATGCTGAATAAACTCCGTTCCCAGCGTCACTACAAACGACCTATACGCAGATATTGCGATAAAGAAAAGCACGGTCGTATAAAAGGGTTGGATAGTCGTCGTATAATAAGTAGTTGCAAAAGCGAGCAATGGGTTAAAGTAGGGGGGACAACGTGGTGTGCATTTAGCCGACAGCATGCTCTTTTGATGCAGGTCATTTTGCCGGCGCTTCTTCAATTGGAGCTCTATGTGGTTTCTTGGACTAGTCATGCGCGCCGAGTTTGTGTCTAGGAGGAGAATTTGTGGTGCCGTAGTCGTTGGGCGAGGGTGGGTGCTGGGTGTGTCCTTGACTTATGTGGAATCGAAGGCGATCGGATCGTGACCTAGCGGGGTTACGGGCCGGTGTGTAGGTCTTGACTTTTGAATTGGTATTGAGCAACATGGTAAGTATGCGTAATGGTACAGTCGCTAAGCGAAACCGGCAGCACAATTCTAACCGTAAGCGAAAGCCTTGGCACCCCGCCGTGCGTATCCGTTTTGGCGTAATAGGCCTAGGCACGTGATTTGCAACAATAATAACACAAGAAGGTACTTCTCTACTACAGTTTGAGCCTTGAGAAAACAAGGGTGTTGGCTAGAACGGGCCAGCCACCCTCCCTACTAGCGTAATCGAGGTGTTCGTCTGCCTCCTTTGAGACCGAAGCATGGCAAGTATTTAGGCTTGAATGTGGTTCCATTGCTAGCCACTGTCCTGCGCAGCGGCAGTCACAAGAGCAATATTTGCCACCTAAGAGCAGTGCCTGTCCAGCTCAACTTTATATAAAGAAATTGCGATATAAGGCGGTAGGTGGGGAAGTGGATAGACGATTTAAACATTCAAACCCTATCATAGAGCCACCTAATCACCGCCAGGTCCCAGAGCCTGACTGTTCTATCTTCGGATGCGGATGCCACTAACCCACCGTCGGGCGAGAATGCCACGCCCGTAACAATATTTGAATGGCCCTCAAGCGTGTGGCACAGCACTCCTATTACCGAGTCCCAGAGCCTAACCGTTCTATCGTCGGATGCGGATGCCACTAACCCACCGCCGGGCGAGAATGCCACGCCCGTAACAATATCTGAATGGCCCTCAAGCGTGTGGTGCAGCGCTCCTGTTACCGAGTTCCAGAGCCTAACCGTGCTATCGTAGGATGCGGATGCCACTAACCCGCCATCGGGCGAGAATGCCACGCCCGTAACAGTACCTGAATGGCCCTCAAGCGTGTGGCGCAGCGCTCCTGTTACCGAGTCCCAGAGCCTGACCGTTCTATCGTAGGATGCGGATGCTACTAACCCACCGTCGGGCGAGAATGCCACGTCCCTAACACTATAAAAATGGCCCTCAAGTGTCTGGTGCAGCCCTCCTGTTACTAAGTCCCAGAGCCTAACCGTGCTATCGTCGGATGCGGATGCTACTAACCCACCGTCGGACGAGAATGCCACGCTCGTAATACTATTTGAATGGCCATTGATCGTGTGAATAGTAAGCTCAACACCAGCATCAATCAAATATCGGACGACTCGATCGTGTCCTTGACACTTAGCAGCCTCCAGCGCACTGCCTAAATTGCCTGGCTTTGTATTGACGTTAGTGCCTGCTTCCAACAGCAACTGAACCACCTCCACGTATCCCTTTGAGCATGCCACATGCAGTGCATAACTGTGTTGTTCTTTGGCTTTTGGCAATATCTTCAGCAAACGCTCCACAATTTTGGTATCGCCCGTTGCCGCTGCTGCAGGTAAGGGCAGCATGGCTGGCTGACCGACGTCGTCAAATAGTGGAAGGTTAAATATATCCCTTTTTACCGTTTCTTTCTGAGCAATTGTGAGAGATAGCAGAGAATAATGACAGTTGAGGATAGACCATGCATAGAGCCGAAAAACGTGCGAGTCCAGCGCTTGGTAACCCTGCTGCGGCCAAGGATAAATATCCCACGATCGGTCGTTAGGAAGCGCTAATTTCTCGAAGGAAGTCCAGTGGCGGGATGAACGAGAAAGGTTTGAAGTCAGCAGCATCCAGTTTTTTTTTGCATAAGACATAAAACCTGTCTCTTTCACCATAGCAACTTTCCGTGGAGTGGGATTAGGAAACTTGATTAGGGCCGACATCTGATGGTCAGAACGGGTGGAAGAAAGAGATTTAAAGATTCCTGGGAGGATGATGGAACTGATGGTAGATACAGGGCCTCGGGGAATCCGTAGTGTTCTGGTGGGTTTACTGGAACGCTCTCCATGGGCGATGAGCTCTTTCACTGGTCGATGCCTGTAGAGATGAGCGACACAGAGTTCACCCAGTTCCACCTGTGTTGTTGTATACCCAGATTCCTCTCCGAGAGGAAATAGAAATTGGCGGACAGAATGATGGGCTAGAAGGACTAATTCAGCAGAGGCATCCTTCTGAAAATATGCCAAGCTCGCGCAACAGGTCAAAATCTCTTCCTTGGGTATATAATTATCGCCTAATTCGCCATTTTTTGGATCCGTTATAAGCGCTTCTTGAAGTTGGATGATGTTGAAGGGTACCGTGGAGACACATATCCATTTGAGAATACGGTCTGCGAGGGATCTCCGCTTGCTATGCCGGTTCACTCTCTCCAAGCATCGCTCGTAAGTCTCATTGAGGTCCTTCGGTAGCATTTCCAAGGTTTCATACACCGCTTTGTCCGTTGTGTCTTGACCAATGCAATCATCCCATAGCATTTTAATCAAATATTTGGCCCACAGGAACCTAGACCGATTATTGAGCACTATAAATGCGCCTTTGGGGTCGTTACTCACATTCCATCAGCTTTTTCCAATATTTTGCGCCTAATCTCTTCAATTACGATTTTATTACTTGAGATTGGCCGTTCGTGCTGCTTCTCTTTAACCTCCCTGTCCACAAAAACTTCAAGGTCCGTTTTGGTATCCGCTGGGGTGATTTGGATTCGAGCAGTGCCTGGTATGCCTCGTAAGACGTCCAAATCTTGCCGGCTGCAAATAAATATCCGACAAGACGGCAATTTGAGAAGCTGCCGTAGACCACTTAGAATTTTGAACGTCTCTCGTTGGCTGCATTCGTCCACTCCATCAACGAGTAATATAGCACCAGTTTCCTCGAACTTCTGATAGAGGGGAATGAGCACCTCATCAATTAGCTCCTGTGTATTGGGACGACGTCTTTTGGGGGCATAAAACTGCAATATCCGCTCGATGACAGCTGAAGGGCATATCGTGTTTTTTCGTTGTGCATGCACAAGCAATTGCTTTGCATAGCTTCCAAATAGAGCGCGTGCAGTAAGGTGCTGCTGGAACGAATGGTCAAAGATGAACTGGAGTACTGGTTTGCGGGTAATCCGTGCCTTGTCAACAGTTGTTTCAATAACCGTCGTCCTTTATGAAGTTAGACATTTATGCACAAAGGACTAAGGGAACCTACATAATGATGCTCTTGCCACAGCCAACTGTGTACGTGAAGTCAGTATAGACTGAATTAGAAGAAATATACAAGTTGCTCACCTGTTCCAGAAAGCCAAATACACCCTGGTCCTCCACCATCAAGCCAAACTACAAAATCCGGGTGCTTTCGTATCCAATTTGTGGTGTGCTCGATTCTACGGCTCCGTCGCCACCTGTACGCTCGCTCATAATCATAGTCCGATAGACGCTCAAGAAGACCGTCTTCTGGGATGCCTACCAGTCTTAGAAACGAATTATTTAAAGGGAGAAAAGATACATACCACTGCTTCTGAGGAGCATCTGCCACTCAGACCGCTTAGTAATTCCCGGGAGAGTCAAGGCAGAGGTCATTTCAAGAGCTGGAGAGTCGATGTGTGCAATTAGCCTTGTACTACACCCTACCCTCATTGGCACCAAGAAGAGCAGTAACCCGGTTGCACCTTCAGTTATTTTCTCAACCACTCTAAACCTCACATTTCCACTCCGTGATTTACGCGGCGTTGCAATTTTAAAGATAGAGGGAAGCATGTTATCAAGACAAAGTGGGCAACTTACCAGGTTCCTCAATTTGTTTAGCTAAAGAACTTGGAGTAAAATTGCTTGCTGGTAAAATCCCTAGAAGCTCCTTTGTATATGCAGCTGCTGTTGCCGCCGCATAAGGCTGCCACTTCTTGTTCTTATGAGAATCCGAATAGTCGCAGATTCCGCGAATTACCAGACAAGGGTGTTTCTGGATAACGCCAGCGCCCTCCATTTCAAAACAGATAACTCCAAGATCTTTGTGAAGCTCATTCCTTTTAGATGCCGAGATCTGCAGTTGGTTGCTAGAGGCTATGTTTCCGTAGTGAATCCTTGGAGTGTCCGGCTGTCTGACAGCTCTGTCGCCTCGACATTCGCGCATTTCGGATCGGCTGGGATCGCAGCAATTCTCACAGTCCTCATTCACAGACTCCCCAGGATGGAGGTAATTATCCTGGAACAGCCTATCCTGTGCGGCACCTTGGTCCTCAAATTTTTGACGCTCATCAACATGTATGTTCAGCCTCATCTCCAGTAAAAAGGCCGGGATCTTCGTTCCGCAAGTCGTCATGTGCCTGGACTGGAGACTGTTAATGGCATTAAGGAGAGTGTCAGGCGGGCTATTCGTATGCGACATAAACTCGAGCCCACCCTTGTCCGTCCAGGCTCCGAAGTCGTATCGAATGACGCCACCATACCTACCTCTTGGATAGCTCACCACTACGTCTCCAAGTACAATCTGAAACTGCGCACCAGAAGGACCATAACTAGGGACTCCACCTCCGATCCCAACAACCATAAAATATTGGATGTTCCTAAAGGCAGCACGCATCCTGGCAGCAAGATCCGAGGCGGCATCCGTGCCCATTTGTGGTTGTACAGCCATCACAATATTGTGCTGGCCTATTCTTCCTCCATGATAGCAATAATCGTTGATGTGGAAATCGCCATAATCCTCATCTAACGCAGCTATCGCAGCCGTCAGCTCCAACGGCAACGGGGCTATCCACCCTACAGAGTATCGAGTGACCTCCATTGCGATGGGGAGGCGAATATAGAGAGGAACGATAGCAAGGCAGGTGGGAGGAGATGATTCGGTATCGTGTAAAGGTATTAGCGCGTGTCTTATCCTGAGTTAGCGGGATTGCTATAATGTTCCGGCAGGTGGCAGGGGAATATAGTTTGCGCTAATACCGCCTCACGGCATTGAATAAGTGCCGACGGCTCCACTGGCAAGAAGCAGAAATCCTTGCGTTGTACGATTAAACGTGCTACAGGAGGTAGGCTCCTCGTCGTGCGACCTGTTGCTGGAGCTGGTTGCGTTGTCCGATCAGTAAAGTCGGACCCTTGCACACCTCCCAGGCGGTCCATGAGGGCAGAATCCAGGGAACGCTTGAATTCAACACAACTTTCATTTCCAAGCACGATTGTGCAGCGAAATACAACCAAAAAACATAAATATTAAACCAAATGAAAGCTAGTGGTCAGCTCTGTAGCTTACTTAAATTTGTCTCTTTTTAAAAATTGGTAGTTATGGCATATCCAGCATGGGTGTACGAGCCCATCTTGGCGTATATGAGTTCTAGTCAGGTGATGTACAATGACCCGAGAAGTGCTCCTCCGTGCCCCAGCACGCTACGTATGCGCACGTGCCACATCCAGTAGCCAGAACTATCTTTAGCGGATTTCAAACTCAGCGTAGCAACGAATGTTCTTCGAATTTTTCTGGCCGCTAGTCGTAATGCCTCCTGCCCAACCTTCTGTCCCAGAAAATCCACAAACCTAGTGCAGCGATAGATAATGGCGCTGCGAGGACCCAGTACATCCAGAACTTATTAGACATAACAAAAGTCTCCCCGTCACCGTTCTTAGAGGGCTCGAAGTGGAAGAATGACATACTGAAAATCGACTTTGAAGGTATAACAGTCAGGCTTGAGTCTTACACACACATTAAATCAAGCAGGCTTACCGAGACAAATGTAGCGGGCAGGAAGGTCATGGTGACGACCGCAATCGCCTTCATCGCCGTGGTCTCCTTTTTGGCTTCTTCTCCGATCCGTACTTGGATCCTGCTGTCCCGTTGCGCTGCGATGTGGAAGGCCTAGCGATTATTGTATTAGTTTGCGTGTTCAATAATGGTTAGTAGTAGCGACCTAAGGTGTCCGAGCGGGACGACCAAACTTACTAGCGTAATCTCGTTTTGGATCCGTGCTTTGTTGGATTCAGATCGTAATAGCAGGCCGTAGAGACATCGCAGCTGGAAGTGAAAGTGATTATGGATTCTGTTCCAGTGGTTGTGGCACTGAAAGCGTTGGGCTGAGTAATCTTGATGTTGCTGCTGAAGGGTTTTGATAGACTCTAGTGCTACAGACAGCGTTTCGTTGACATGAATTGCATGCCTTGCGATTTCATGCAGTAAATGATAATTGGGGTCTGGTGGCCTAGTCTAAGATGGTTAGTTCAACAGCTAGCAGTGAAGTAATAGTGGACTCACTGCCTCCACACCGCAGATGTGGTTCCTTAGTGACCAGACTGAGTCGTTGTAGATGGAAAGCAGTTCGAATAAAACGATCGAAAAAATGGAATAGGGATCAGAGAGGTCAGTATTGTCCCTACTAGAGGACAAGGCTGACTGAAAGGACATCTTCATGTGCTCAGGAAGATTGAAACACAGTAGTGTTGTGGAATGAGGTGGTGTCCAGTGGACAAAAAATTCCATCTCATACCACTCCCAGCCATGCTTGACCGATCGTGGCCCATGTATTGGCTTGATGGGGCCGGGAAGGTTTTCTACCTCCCAAGTTGAATGGTGTCGTGTGAAGCTACATTTAGGTCGTAGCTCCTTGTGCGTTTGCTTCGCGATGAAGCGAGACCAATAATCTGTATAGCCGTCAGGTAACTTTAAATTGGGTTTCCATTGATGTCATGATCTGGACGACGAACTGTAGCATGTAAGAACTTGATTCTCGTCATATATAGACTCGCAGCCAGATAATCCATTCGATTCAAGATATACCCTGTTAAATAGGAATGGGTCCATTCTAAACCTCTTAAGGATACGAGCTCGAAGTATTTGCGGAGCTTCTACTATTGCTTTTGTAGACGTGAAGCTGTATCATCTAATTAAACTCACTTTTTCAGGCTAAGGATCTTTTACCTACATAACCTGTCCTTGTGGAGGATTACCACTCTACACGATAATTAGCGCAATCTATAGTGTTTCTTAACGATACTAACTTGCAGAACTTGATCCCAGTTTGCGTTCTGAGTCTGCCAGGCACCAGCGGCTAGAATGTCTTTCGTGTTAGCAGTCGCACAGGTGAAAAGGAGTATTGCTTGCCCATTTGAAGAGTTTCAATTTCATCCATGTGAAAATGAATGACTAGAATACCAAAATAATATCAGTATAAGTAATTTCCAAGTAGAATGTTTGAGTGTTGATGAGTTGGCAAGCGCTTACACTAAACGAAAAGTTGATATAATGCAGCCCTGCATTTGGCAACCTTGCCGCCGCGCAGGGCAAAGCTTCTAGAACCCCAAAGATCGGCAAACAAGGCTGCCGGCACCTAACGGAACACCTTTAAGCTTGAAGATGTGCCATCCTAGAATTACCTTCTTGTACCGTGGTAAGTCACGTGCCTAGGCTACGTAAGGCGGGATGCCAGGGCTTTCGTGTTGTAGACGCGTTCGGGGTGAAGCCGGTTTCGCTAGCGACGTAGTACTAGAGATCACACTATGGTTATCCTCTTTTCTATAGTATCTATAGATAGCTTAAGACTGATAGCTCAAAAATTGCTGAATAGTGTCTGCGCCGAAACATCTTTGTATCTACCCTGATGAGGAAGGTGTCGTTCCGCTACCAACGCAACTCCCTGACTAGTCTTATTATGCTATCGAAAATGCCACAGGCAAATAAGTTCCATCAAGCTGAAAGATGGCAGTAACTAGAACGATTACGTAGAAATAAGCCATTCTCTCATCCATAACTTTTAAGACACGGACTGATCCACAAGGCAAGTGGTCAGAAAACGTGGATATCATGACAACCCAACGCAAGTTTGACTCGAGGCATCGCAAAATATTAACAAAGTGTGGGTATTCAATAGCCAGATTCTCCTAAACTACCCATCACTCTTCATTTTCTGACACGCCCTCGGCCCGACCATCTGCATCGCCCGCTGCTTTAGCATTGTTCTCTTCCGTCTGGCCAGCTGTAGGCGACGCGACAACACCAGCCGGAGGAACAAAGGTTTCTCCTTCCTCGGTATCTAGCTGCATCAGGAACGTCTCCCAGATCTCAATCAGCTAGCACGTGCGTTAGTTATGTCTTTGGAATTTCAAAATCATGTCTTACCTCTTTTTGTGCCTCGACTGCGCTTTCCAGGTACGTTTCCACACCAGACTTGAAGTCCTCGACTTTTTCTCGTTCGAAGCGCTCAAGTTCGTTGCGCATGAGACGGCCCATGTCGTCGAAAAGTAGCCTCGTCTGGTGCACTCGTCGCTCCGCGTCTGCAACATCGGCGCTGAGCTGGTTGAGGCGGTCTTGCTGGGATCTGCCCTGTCTGAGCAGTTTGTCTTGGGTCGCTTTTCTCTTCTGGAGCTCTTGTTCTGCGGTGTGCCAAGAATGGTACGCCTTTTGTCGTTGTTGGAACGCTGTTTTGACCGAGCCTATCAAACGGATGTACTCATCGATAACAATGCCCATGGTGAGGACGTCTTGCTGAGCCTGGCGCTCGTACAGCTCGCGAATCCGAATTTGAATATCGGAGAGGCTGTCCAGGGGACCAGATAGGAAGGGCGAAAGTTCAACGGTAGAGAGTGAGTGCAGCGATGCTGAGAAATCGCCACAAGCCTCAGCCAGTCCTTTTCGTTGGGCAACCACAGTGTCGGTTGCTTTGAGTAAAGCCTTGAGCTGATTCTCGAGGGCGTCAAGGTAAACTTTGCGGTCGTGAAACCACTACAGTGCGTTAGCTTCGTCTTTAGAATGGGAACAAGGAGGCGCACATCATCGTGTTCTACGAATTTGCCGCTACTACTGGAGAGCATGGAGCCAAACATGCCCTTGCTTTCGCCCAAGCCAGGGTCCTTGCGCTCTTTGTTCTTGATATCGACATTGAAGGCCTCGCTTTCGAGGAACAGCTTCATATCGCTATCGTGCTGTAGGATAGGATGTGCAGCCGACTTGTTGAGCATGCGCTCCAAAGCAGCGCGCCTAGACTCGACGAAGTCGGCATCGAAGCGGCCAACCGCCTGCTTCTCCGGCGGGGGAGGGATGATGACGCCAGGATTGTTGTTGTGAAGCTGAGTGTAGAGCCAGAGGAAATCGCGGTAGCGGCGGGAGACGGTGAACTCGGAGTTGCGGTAGCCCTTGGAGGTGGTCTTGGTTGTGACCGAGTACTCGGTGTGGGAGCTGGTTAGATCGCCCACCTTGTGCGGGTCGCCGACGTAGATGGTGAAGGAGGGCTTCGCAGCCTGCTCGACGCTGACGCTGGGCTGTGTCTGGCGCTGCGGGGCGGCATTGACTGGAGCCTGTACTGGTGGCGGCACTCGTGGACCCTGCGACCGCGGCTGCTCAGCATCGTCGTTATCGAGGCTCACCGAGTCCATGAGGCCACGCAGCGACTGGGTCGAGGCATCGGGCGCAAGGCGAGAGCTGCGCGACGCGGCCGACTCCTTCTGGGGCGGCGCTGGGGGCGCCGTCTCGAGTCCTGAGGGTGGTGTTGGGGCTCCCAGAGGCCCCAGAGGGTCGTCGACGGCCTCGAGCTTGGTGGATTGGGCGCCATACTGCCGTCTTCGGGGGCCACGGCCGGCGGGAGACCGCAGCGCAGCACCGGCGGATGGCGCAGAGCTGGTGACGGGGATAGGCGGGGCAGAGAGCGTGTCATTGTTCTGCTTGTCGTGTGGTGCTAATGTGGCAGCCTTCGGGGCAGGACTGGACTGCGACGGCACATCTAACATGCTTGTCAGTGCACGTCGAGCAGTGCATGTTGAGTTACCGGGTGGGTCTTACCGCCCCACGGAGAGCTCCCTTCATCTCCCAGATCCATTGGCGCAATTCACAGCTGGAAGATTGTTGGTGGTGATAGTTGGTACGCGGGTGGCATGGATGCAGTCACCGCACGTGGGATATCTTGGCATGGGCTCAGCACATCCTGGACTACCACAGAGTACATACATTTCTCAAAGTCGTGCTACAGACTCAGTCCTATTGTTGCCTTATCATGTTCACACGTATACAACACCTTTCCATTTTCTGAATCCAGTCTCATTTCACCCGCGGTCAGACCCATGCGCTTACCGAGATGCACCACCTTGCTCACAATGTAAACTTTAGTGCCCTCAGGTGCAGGCCGAATATAAGTACAGTTGACTTTATCAAGTCAGCATCCCCAGCCCAATTTCAGAGACAGCGGTTGACTCTGGGAGAAACTTACTGTTCGACATTAGCAGATGATTCTATTCGTAGACGATTGGCTCAACGTACCGTTTGCGAGAAACCTGGCCATTGTCCCAGAACCCTTCACGACTGATGGCTGTAATGGTCACCGAAGTAGCAATGTCGAAGAGCAAGGCTACAGCTCCTCCGTGAAGGTTACCAGTCATATCTAGAGAGAGCCATAGGTCAACCTATCATCGCATCTAAACGCGCAAGATCCACATACTACAGAACCGTCGAGGTACAGTGAAGCTAAATACGGTGCGGGAGTTGTGAGGGTCGTCCCTACGATTCAACGTCAGTCCATCTATCGCCATGCCATCCGCCCAAACCCCTACTTTGTTGGCTGCGAGGTAGCCGACTCAAGCTTGAGAAACTTGAGCACCTCGGAATCGTGGCCCTATATACTATATTAGAAGCCATCTTTATAGTCATACTAGACAGCCACACATCGTAGCCCTCGGCTTTTATAATATCAATCTACCACGCCGTCAGTTCTCCCACACACACAGTGACAACGTTGCTATACACACCCATCTCTGAACCTTATCAAAAGGCGATAAATTGCCGCTCTGCCTGAGCAACGACAAATTCGACTTGGCCCGAGAACTCATAACGAAGCGTAAGAAACCACGCTCTACCAAACCCCCAGAAAGCACGAATATATATACGAAACCACGGTGCACAAAGTACCGATACCTCGGCACACTCCCCAGATAAGCAAGGTCCACATGCGCCACTGACAGGGTCTTGCCCGCTAACCCAGTTACGTTTTAACGTCTATCGAATTGCGACATCACCCATCTCAACCTCGAACCAAAATTCGATACTCATAAACGACCGTCCAACCACCACAATGAGCGGACCAACCCACCTCGCCCGGATTCTCCGCGCCCCAGCATCGTGTCGCGCCGCCCTCCTCCCAACCCACGCCCTCCCCCACCACCGCTCCATCTCCCTCCCCACCATCCTCGCCCCCTCCTTCTGGGCCTCCATGATCCCCAAGCCCCTGCGCACTCGCACCGCACCCGCCCACCCCCGGCCCTGGAACCCCGCGACGCCGTACATCATCCTTGGCCTACTAGTCGGCAGCCAGGCGATCCAGATCCTGTGGCTGAAGCAAGAGCACGGACACGCGCTGCGGCGCGCCGAGGCGAAAATAGGCGTGTTGAGAGAAGTCATTGAGCGCGTGCAGCGCGGGGAGGATGTGCCTGTTGAGCGGATATTGGGGACGGGAGAGGCGGGGGGCGAGGGGGAGTGGGCGGAGGGTAAGTGGTGTTGCGCTGGGTGCGAGGCTGGGGTTAACGTGAGCAGTGTTGAAAGATTTAGAGGACGAGGCGGTGCTGTACCAAAGCAAGAAGAAGCGGAAGGAGTTGCGGCGGGCGGCGGAGCTGGAGGGGAGCAGGGAAAGTGGGGGGAACATGGAGGGCGGGAAGGTGCAAGTGGAGAGTGTGGGGGGCGTACGCTTTTATTGAGAATGGTGGAGGTGATGCCATGTCTGAACCATGGAGGCGATTCTCTTGTCTGGGCTGGAAAGCGCTTGTGGAAAGGGGAGTTATACCCATTGTACAAAAGGAAACACTGAAGAAATGAGACCATGATCATAGTCAACGGAAAAAGTGGAAACGAGGCCACGCCAGATGTGGCAGCCAGACGGCACTTGAAATACCCACGGCCTCTTTTATAGATGGCCATAGAAAAGGCAGGAGCAATCTACTGCTCTTTTCTTATAATAATGTATAACATATCAACTATTGTATACCTCCTGGATTAACACTAGGAGCAGGGTCTCTCTCTGAGAGTGACGTGGCGGTCCCGAACTAGCTCTCATTATGACACACATTGCACTGGTTGACTAGGAGATCAAGTCAATGAAAGCAGGAGGGGAATGGAACTTTTGATTATACCGATGAATGCAAGAAGACAAGCCAGAGAAGCACCAAACCGACAACCCATGAAAAGCAAAACCAGAGAAAAACCAACCCGATAACTCATGAAAAGCAAAACCAGACAAAAACCAAACCGATAACCCACGAAAAGCAAAATCAGAGAACCACCATACCGATAACCCATGAAAAGCAAAACCAGAGAGAACCAGCAAACCGATGACCCACGAAAAGCAGCCAAACCAGAGAACCACCGAACCGTTCCAATCCCAACCACTCAATCAAAGAACTCATCAAAATCGAAAAAAGTCACGCCCTGATCGTACTGCGGCGCACTATTGTCCTGCTGAAGGAACTGCTCAAGCAGCTCAGCCTCGGACAAGCCGCAAGCCAGATCGTCCTGCGCGGCATCAAACTGAGCAAACTGGTCAAACTGGTCGTCACCAAACCACTCGAGTCCCAGCTCCTGCTGAGGGGCCTGTTCACGCGGAGGCGACGCGGCGGGCAGATCTTGCGGGACGAAGACGTACTCCTGCTCGTCGTTGGGCTGGGGAGATACACGGGTGTGTTCGTGGGGAGGCGATGCGACGGGCTGGTCTTGCTGAGGCTGCTCCTGTTCCTTTTCGTGCTGGGCGGGCACATCTTCTTCTTCTTCTTCTCCGTCGGTTGGCTCGGGCTCGGGCTCAGGCTGGACTACCTTGGCCTTTCGCTTGCCTTTGCCCTTGGGCTTCTTGCCAGCAGCTTTGTGCATCTCGTTGATTTCATGCAGCTTTTTGGCACGTGCTGCATTGCCGGCGTTGTTGGATTGCTTGGTGAAGAGGCGGGCCTCAGGATTGTCGCATAGGAGCGCAAGGGGGACACCGCCACGCATGGCATCATCGACGTTTGCCTTGCACTGCTTGAGGCAGGCGCAGACACGGGCAAGACGAGACTCTACGCTTGCAGTGTTGAGGTCGGTGAGTTTGCCGCGGACCACCTTCTTGTGGTAGACGATGGGGCGGTTCCAGCCACGCTCGTGGACCTGGATGCAGGAGTCGAAGATGTGGTGGGCCGTAGCCTCGAGGTCTTGGGCAGAGAATTCTGTGTGCCCGGCGAAGCGGGTGCGGTGGACCGATTTCTCGGTGTCTTTGATGTCTTGGATGTCGATGATCGCATTGTAGATGCGTCGGACCCAGTACTCGCCTGTAAAATAGCCATGTTAGTTATGTCTGGAAACGAATTGGATGTGTCAACTTACGCCCATAGCGCTTTACGCGCTGGACGTCTGTTGCCTGCGACTTGGCAGGCAGGCGGCTGCGCCTACGGTAGGCTTTCGCCTGCTCCCCCGTCCTGAAAAAACCCGTATACGCGGGATAGATGGGGCGAACCCCAGGGTCTACAGGGGAGGCAGACTGCTGCCTCAGTGGCCTATACGAGGCCTCGTCGAGGTCCTCGACTAAGCTAGAACGCTCAAATGGGCCGCCCTCGACCCTGCCAGCAGGGTCTTGAGCGACCCAGTCCTCGTAGAACGATCCCCCAGAAGGGCCCGAAGGCCCCTGGGGTACAATCTGTTGTGCAGCACCAGGCTGCACAAGCACATTGAACCCCTCCAGGGGATCGTCGTCGGAGAACATGTCGGCCAGCGTCAGCCCACCAGCGACGACGCCCTCAGAACCTGCTCCAGAAAGTGTGCCCGAAGGCCCAGCAACACGCCGCATCCCATATGGTGCCGGTTGGCTGCCACCAGGGCGAGCCGCACGGATATCGGCAAGAGTCATGTACATGTCGAAAGATGAAGTAGACGACCGGCGCCAATGAGCTGAAGAGATTTGTATAGAGAGAAGATGTGTATCGAGAATTGAAGTATTGAAGGGACCTGAAGAGAAAAAGAAACAGAAAAGTCAAGGGAGTTGAGGTTTATATTTGCCTCCCCAGTGAAGCTCCTGCTAGCCTTTCTATTGTGCCTCTCACGAACAATAAAAAAATGACATAATTGCTGAAGAATTGAAGTTCTGAAACACAAAACTTTGGCAGAACGATCATGAACTGCCCGATTGGGGACTTCATGCTATCGTAAATTACCAAATCTGGAATGTATGACTCCAAGGTGAACAGCAGACAATAGGAATCAAATCGAGCAATTGCTCTTGGCAGCCTGAGTGAGGACTGAATAGCCGGGTTGGGAAGAACTTGCGCTCACTTTCACTTCATAGAGGTGGGGCAGTGACGAAGTATGGCTTGTTCGAGGTGATACTGGGCATGAGCTGAATAGTGGCATCTTGGGCAGTATGGAGGATTTTGGATTGGAAATTAGACGGCGTTGTGGTCTCAATTGTGGATATGGTAAGAAGGGTTGAGGTTGAGGTTGAGGTTGAGTTCACGATGCCAAGAGATATCGGCTGGGGATGCCAAAAAGTTGGATTTGACAAACGGGCATGCACGCCAAGAAATACACGCACAATAGGACATGAACAATAGCGAGTATGGGTATTCAAGATGGCACTATGTGGATGAGAAAGTGCAAGGGAGCTCCATGGTTGATGTCGCCAGGCGAGTTTATGCTGGGGGACCGACGAAACACATGATCGCGGCTGAAGAAAATTGATACCTTCGAGGCGGTATCCGTGTAGTCCGTAAAACGACTCAAGGTGACAAAAGTGCCTGTAGATTGTGGATTTCGGTGAGGTATAACTTTACAATTAGGCCATGATTGTATAATAGGACACTGACACTTTGTTCTCACGCCGAGCTATGAACGAGCGGCGATATACACTACACGTATTGTCAAGTCCACCAAGGCCACGCCATTGACCACAGCCATCAACGCAACTAGCATACACACAGCCAGTGGAAGGTAAACATTTTTTTGCTGACAAAGGAACGAAACCAGCATTTACACCCATCGACCTACCAGACAAATCCTAATCCACAAAGGTACAGTTGAGCAAACCCATTTCACCCGAACGAAAATCACGTCACACAAGCACACACAAAAACGCTCCAACAAGACAAATAAATTTGAATTTGAACAAATCCCAACACCCCATCATATGCATCGCATAAGGCAAACGCTCATCATTACACCACGACCATCCAAGTCCATCCAAAGCAAAACAGGGGACCGACGAATACCAACGTCAGCGAACGAAAAAAAAAAAAAAAAGAGGAGCGCGCGCTGGATATACGCGGGCGAACAAGAAGCGAATTTAGAAAAGAAACAAAAGTGACGCTCTACGTCGAGTGGCTGGGTATTTATACGCTAAGCAAATTTCATCCGTGGATTTACGACATCGCAGCAGCGGGGGAAGCCTTAGTCTGCCCATGCGCCGCCGCGGCGTCATTCTGTGCCGTGGCTTTCTCCTTGGCCTCATCCCCCTCAACGCGCTTCTTCCACTGGGAAAGACTCTCACTAAGCTCATTCTGATCACCAGCAATCGGCTTCTCAAAGTCAAACCGATCACTAAGGCGATACGCCTTATTCGTTGTCTCCCAATGCGAGCGGAGGGCATCAAGTTCGGAGGCAAGGTTATCCAGGGCCATCGAGTTGCGCGTGGCCGTCGACCCACGGCGATTCGACGCGTCAGGCGTGCTCGACCCGTCATTATCGGAGTACAAGGACTCGGCGGAAGCAACGCTGTCGTGAGTGCGGTGGTGCGCACCGTTGAGGGCGCCCGCGGGAAGCTGGGATTGGCGGCGGTACGTGTCGACAGAGGACTCGAATTGGTCGAGGAACATTTGCACACGGCTTTCGGCTTCGCGGGCGCGGTCTTCTACGAGGGCGTGTTGACGGCGGAGGGCGTCGAGGTCGGCGCGGGTTTGGGACAGGGTAGATTCTGCGTGTTTGGTGGCGGTTGTCGCGGCGGAGGCTTCCTGGCGGGTGGCAGCTAGTTCGGATTGGAGGGCGGCGAGTTGGCCTTCGAGGGTTGTGATGATGGCTTTCATCTTGGACTGAGTTTCTGCTAGCTCTGTGCGGAGCTTGGTTCTTTCGGTCTCCCATTCGTTGGCTTGTGCCTTTGAGAGGCCATGGGATTCGCTTCGTGCCTGTGAGAGCTCCTCCTCAAGTTTCGAGTTCGTTGTCTTGTAGCGATCAAGTTCTTGCTTCATCTTCGATAACATTTTTTCGGTGCCACGAAGATATTTGACAGCGGCCTGGTGGTCGTTGTGCAAAGCCTGTAATTTCTCTTCCCATTGGCTGCTGACTTCATGCTCCCGTTGTTCGATCACGGCTCGTAACTCCTCATGAACCTTGTTCATAGAATCGATCTGTTGCTCAAGTTCGCGGACACGATTCAACTCAGGGGTACCAAAGCGGGAGCTAGGACTGTCCAGAACCCTGGATCGTCGGGCGTCAACTGGGTTAACACCTCGTTCTTCGAGAAGATTTTTTAGACTCTTCAGTTGGACCTCATATGCGTTGCTATCTAAACGGATACGTTCATGTCGCTGATGGATTTCGGCCTTCTCCGCCTCTACAGCTTGTAGCTCTCGCATTGATTGTTGCAACTGCTTTCGGATCGTGAGTCCTTCCCGGCTGGACTGTTCTTGGTAGGCTTCGAGACCTGCGATTCGCTCTTCCGCGCGGCGAAGTTTCTCGGAAGCTTGATCCGCAGCTGTTTGATTTTTGCGTGCCATGGAATTGGCTACTTCGACTTGCTGTTGGAGTATAACCACTCGCTGGTCCATTGCATTCTGGTTCCCATGAGAAGACTCGGTCGCCTTGGCTAGTCCACTCATGACAACTTGGCGGTGTAGACGGGCCTCTTCTGCGTGTTTCTCAGCAAGTTCTTCAGAGTCTCGAAGCTTCTGAGATGCTGCTTCAAGCTCGGTGATACTAGCTTCGTGCTCAGTACGAAGCTGAGCCAATTTTTGTCGAAGGATTTCGCTTTGTGCCTTTTCCTCTTCAAGTTTTTGCTCCAGTAGAGAACCCTTATCAGATGATGCAGCAAGAGCCGCACGCAAAGACTCAAGCACTTCTGTGTGCCGCTTTGAATCCTCAAATAGCTGAATATGTTTGGCTGAAATCTCTTCCTTGTCAACCGCCAACAATTTAGCCGATGTTTCTGCTTCTGCTGCGTTGGCAGAAGCCTCTCTGGCTATACGTTCAGCTTCATGCAGTTCAGCACGAAGACTCTCGCACTCAGCGTTGGCTTTTTGGCGGGTGGAGTCAAGCTCTTGCACACGATTTTGGGCAGCTTCTGCAGTATCCTCAGCGAGTTGCTTTGCCTTCTTCTCTGCATTAAGTTCGGAAGTAATCTTGTCCAACTTCGTTGATAGCTCACTTTGCGCAGCTAGCGATGCAGCTAGGCGGCGGCTGATGTCTTGAATACGGTCCATATCGGGTGTGCCTGCGCTTCGAACTGCATCTGGCTGTGGAGTTCCGCCCTGACTTCCGCCGCCATGAGCAGCCAATTTGGTCTTCGCATAGATGGCTTCATTTACCGCAGCATCGCGTTGTCGCTCTACCTCAGCGATACGTTTAGCTGCATCTTCGCCCTGGGATTTGATTGAGTTTTGAACACGATCTAGTTCGGATTTCATCTTGAAGAGAGCCTCAAGAAGCGGCTTGTCTTCATCACGAAGAGCGTCAGAAGAACGCTCGTCGAAAATAGGACTAGTCGATGATCCAGGATTGTAACCGGCTTTACGGGCTAGGGCGAGCTCAGAAGCGTACCATGCATTCCGACTTTTAGTAGCTTCAAGATCGCGAAGTAGCTCCTCGTTTGGTGGGCCGATCGCAGGGGAAGCCCCTAGCCCGCTATCAATAGGCCGTTGTTGTTCTGGTTCGCGACTCCGACTACGTTGCCGTGGCGTGTCTATGGAGCGTCTTGGTGTAGTTTGTTCGACACTGTCTTGTGAGTGTTGCTGCCGGTGTGAACGAGAAGTATTTCTCGAAACTATGCTTCCGGAACGTGTGGTGTCCATGGACTCTTTCGGCGCTCGTTGGCTGGTGGCGTCAGATGCTTTTCGCATGGGGTCTACAGTAGAAGGACTGCCGTTATTCATAGGCGATCGATTCTCTCTGTCCATTGGGTTCGAAAACCCAGTGTCTATGGCAGGTCCATATCCGCGTTCATTTTTTGTTGGCGTTTTACTTCTGGCATTATTTATTATACCTTGCGAATTAGGTAGATTTCCTCGTGGCTGCGGTGGTTGCTGAAGTGGAGGAGGACCTGAGGGGGGGGGAGCTTGCCCAGCTGCGCGAGGTAAGCGCGATCCAGCACCCGTGCCATTGCCCATGGAGTCAGGGCCACGGGGGAGTTGAGATGCAGGAGGTGGCCCACCATTTCCTTGGGGGATATTACTCCTATCGCCTCCGCTCAATTTCCGGGGCATATTGCTGATCTGCTGCTGTGGGGTGGCATTTTCGTTGGGTGGATATCGAATTTTTGAGGTGTCGAGAATGTAGGCAAGGCTGAGCTCATTCCTGTCGCTAACCGAAGAGCTTGGCTCACCTGCCATTACCACAACATGCTTGCCAAATGAAGTCATGCTGTGGCCAGATCGTGCCGAGGGAGAGTGTCCCATGTTCTGGAACATATACCAACGGCGAGAGGTGATACGGAAAGCCGCAAGATCGCCAAGGTCTAAACCCTCTTGCGTGCGCCCACCAAAAATGTACATTGTGTCATTCACAAGTGCCGCAGAATGCCCTTCCCGAGCCACAGGTATGTAGCCAATGCAGTCAAGCTCAGTCCAGGAATTGGTGCGCGGCTCGTATGTCCAGACATCATTGAACCAAGTAATGCCATCAGTGCCACCAAATCTAAGGAGGCGTTAGTAAAGTCGGATGGAAAGCGGCATGTGGAAACTTACAAAAACAGCCTGTCGTTGTACGTGATAACAGAATGGTTGGTGCGAGCGGGCGGTGATCTGCCCTGAGGCGATGCCTGATCGCGGGAATTGGGTAATAATACCTCCCAGCGGCTTGTGGAGGACTGCAGCGAATTCAAATCGAATGCGACCAAGTCATTGAAGAAGAATCCCTCAACCTGTCCGCCAAAGATGTAGATTTTCGATCCTAGAATATTCAGGGTGTGGCCGTAGCGTCCTGTAGGGCGAGCGCCCTGGGGCAAAGCGCGCGACCAGTGTTTTGTTGCTGTCGGTGATGAGCAGACCATTCTTGTGGCCAGATGTAGGGCAACTTACAAGTATTCAACAGATATAACGTATCGTCCAAGTCGTCATTGTCGGCAAGCTTAGTATCGCCGCCAAATACTATAAAAGCGTTGCCGACCAGCAGACTAGCATGTCCTACACGGGGCCCTGGGCCATCGCCGGTTGTGGAAATTGGGTAACAAGCCATGCTCCCATTGCCCATTTCCGTCAGCCACAAGTCGCCTTTGACAGTGGCGCCGCCAACCAGGCCCCCCATAAGGTATATCGTGCCATCTTTGGACGCGGTGGAGTTTATAGCGGCGCCGTACCGGGGAAAGGGATTGCCGGTTGAGAAGACTAGACGGCGGGAGGCCCAAGGGTAGGGCGAGTCTTGGGGATTGCTGGCGGTTCTGGAGGGCTGTATGCCATGTTAGCTTGCGATTGGCGGTGACGCAGACAAAACGCACCTGGACATTGGAATCTGAGCGTTCCCTCAAGGCCTTGGGCTCGGGCGTGGAAGGGTTTGGTTGGTTGTGGAGAGAGCTGATGGAATTGTTGACGCTTCCGCTTGGTGTTGGAGTCTGCGCCTGGGGCCCGGGGCGGCCTTTCTCAACATCGCGGAGCGCGCCGTTGAGGGCAGCTGGCTGTGGGCCCTGGCCATGCGACGAGGTGATCTCTCTCGTCGCAGCGGGGAGGGCGCTGGCCTGCTGCTTGTTCTTCTTGCCGAAGAGAAAGGACATGGCGTCAGACTAGGCGTGGTCGAAGAGTGGTGGTGGCCGCAGGTGCCGGTCACGCACGCATTCGGCCGTCCAGAAGGTGTGCGCCAAAGGGAGGCTGGAGGCTGGGGACGGAGCGAAATGGGCGGCGAGGGGCGGCGGGGGACGGCGGCAATGGTATTCAGGCGAGGCTATGGTACAGGAAGGCTGCGCGCATATCGTACAGAGTATAACCGGGGTGCAGTGGGAAGGGTGGCAGGATGGGTGTGGGCGGAGGTGGTGTCTTTTGATAGACGGGGATGGGCTGTGAAAGCCTTCTTGGCGAAACAATGGCTGCGAATCAGCCCGCACAGCGCAGCACGAACAGAAAAGAGGCAAGCCCGGCAGCGATGCAAAATGCAAAATGCAAAATGGGAAATGCGGAGTGTGAAGAGGAAATGCGTAGTGGTAGATGTCTCGGCCGTCTCCAGCGGAAGGCTCTCAGCCGGCCTCACTTCCTGCGCCCCTGAGAAACAGCCGCGAGATCTACGAACATGGCCGGGGGGTGCAGCACGCGACGATTGGCTGCGGCAGGCCATGCATGCAACACGCCTGCAGACGACCACAGGCGGCCACAGACGACCACAGATAGCATGCTCGATGCGAATGCCAAAGCTGAAGCTAAAGCGAATTCATGCTAGATGCAGACGGAGATGCAGACGGAGATGCAGGCCTCCTGTTGTGGGCTGCCCCACTGCTGCCCCCAGAGCCATGCACCCACATCGACTGCGGCCGACACGGCGGGCTGGGTGCTGGGTGGTTATCCTCCTGGGGCGCACGCTCACGTCACGTGCCTGACCGCCGGCCCCCTTCAGGACTAGCGGCGTCGCCTCTACCCGTGGGAGCTTGACGCGAATGGCTGACCGCGGTGTACATGGCTTACCGGCTTGATACATGGCCTCGACACCATAAACCCCTCCCTCCCACAGTATTGCTCTGGTCCATAGCAGTCGTCCCAACATGTGCATAGCCTGTGCACCACCACAATGAGATCCTCCGAAGACCTCCCCCTCCGCAGCGGCCATGCGCATCCCAACCCGCTGGCCTCGCATGCGCCTGATGGCCGACAGGTAAACGGCATGCATTCGCAGCATCAGCAGCAGCATCAGCAGGCCGCCACTTCCTCACGGCCTGGCACATCCGCTGCCAATGCCCCGTCTGCCCGCACCACCATGGACGGGCAAGCCTCCGGCCAGGCTGCCTCCAACGGCGCTGCTTCTGCACGGCCGGGTCTGCTGCGTGCTAAAAGCGACTTTGGGCCCCGTCACCCCGCCGCGGCTGCCGAAAGCGTGGACGAGGGCAGCACGGATGGGGCTTTCAAGATCCGGCACGGCTGGGACGACCAGCTGAACTCTGAAGAGTACAGCAACCTCTTGACTTCGGTGGGTGCATGCGAGAATCACACCAACGCCCAGGCACGGCTGACCCAGTCACACAGAACTTCTTCATGTACTACACCGACAAAAAGCATGAGACGGGCGGCCACCCCAAAAGCGAGACCAGCGCCTTCCCTGTTCAGGAATGGCGCATGCGAGACAGGCTCAAGACCGTCTCCGCCGTCCTGGCTCTGTGTCTCAATATCGGCGTCGACCCGCCTGACGTTATCAAGACAAATCCGTGCGCAAAGGAGGAGTGCTGGATAGATCCGACCGTCACCTCCCAGACGCCCGGTCACACTCCCATGAACCAGATCGGCAAGGCCCTCCAGACACAGTACGAGCAACTTAGTATGCGCACTCGTTACAAGCTGCTCCTCGATCCTACGACCGAGGAAACGAGGAAGTACACATCGACGCTTAGGCGCAATGCGCGCAGCGAGAGGGTACTGTTCCACTACAATGGGCACGGCGTCCCAAAGCCCACTTCGTCGGGTGAGATTTGGGTGTTCAATCGAAACTACACTCAGTATATTCCCCTATCGCTCTATGACCTGCAAAGCTGGATTGGAGCCCCGAGCCTGTTCGTCTACGATTGCTCCGACGCTGGCCTCATCATCAGCAATTTCAACAAGTTTGCCGAGAAGCACCAGTCCGAGTTCGAAGAAGCGCGGCGGAGAGACCCAAATGTTGAATATGTTGATTTTAGTGACTGCATCCATCTAGCCGCATGCAGAGAGAAGGAGTCGCTGCCCACCAATCCAGAATTGCCGGCAGATATCTTCACATCGTGCCTGACGGACCCCATCACCATGGCAGTGCAGTTCTTCATCCTTCAAAACCCCCTACCCAGTAATGTCAGTCTGCGCGATGCTCACCACATCCCTGGCAAAGTCTCAGAGCGTAGGACCCCTATAGGCGAGCTGAATTGGATCTTCACAGCTATTACTGACACCATCGCCTGGAACTCTCTCTCAAAGCCTTTATTCAAGAAATTGTTCCGCCAAGATCTGATGGTTGCCGCACTCTTCCGTAATTACCTGCTAGCACAGCGAATCATGCGCGTATACCACTGTCATCCAGTCTCCCATCCAGAAATCCCACAAACACATGACCATCCACTATGGCGCAGCTGGGACCTTGCTGTCGAACTAATTCTTGCACAGCTTCCCGACCTCCAGGCAGACCCGCGTCCAGAGAATCTCCATCTCTACAAACACTCGGAATTCTTCTCCGAGCAACTGACTGCCTTTGAGGTGTATCTGACGCAGGGTGCTGTTGAGCAAAAGATACCAGAGCAGCTGCCTATCGTACTTCAAGTTTTACTGAGTCAGGTCCATCGTCTCCGCGCCCTTATCCTCCTCTCGAGTTTCTTAGATCACGGACCGTGGGCCGTCAATCTCGCTCTCAGCATTGGCATCTTCCCATACGTGCTGAAGCTGCTCCAGTCGCAGGCACACGAGCTCAAGCCAGTCATGGTCTTCATCTGGGCGCGCATCCTCGCTGTCGATCAATCTTGTCAAGCTGATCTATTGAAAGATAACGGATACCAATATTTCATCACCATCTTCAATCCCAACTCTGGTATGTAATCTGCTGCTGAACATCATGCAACAAGCTAACACAGCGGAGGTATTCCCATCCAAAACGCTAGCGAACATCGTGCTATGTGCGCGTTCATCATCTCCATGTTCTGCAAAGACTACAATCAGGGACAACGCGCATCATTAAGTACAGAGTTGGTCGAGAGCTGTCTTAACCATCTAAAGGACATGCAGAACCCCTTACTACGACAGTGGTCGTGTTTGTGCTTGAGCAAACTCTGGGTAAACTACGAAGAGGCCAAATGGGTGGGAATACGATGCATGGCACATGAGCGACTCTGCGAGCTGGTCGTGGATCCTGTTGCGGAAGTGAGGGCGGCAATGCTACACGCTCTGACCTCATTTCTTGGTATTCGCGATGTCACTGCTCAAGTAGCCAGTATCGAGGAGTCTATTGCGTCTATGGTCCTTGTTGTAACAATGGATGGCAACAGCATGGTACGAAGGGAACTGCTAATGTTTTTCTCAGCATTTGTTGCGCGCTACAAATCGCGCTTCATCGTTGCTGCGTTTGAGCAACTGCAGGCTGAGAAAGAGGTGACCTCGACACTCCAAGAGACGAAAAACGGTGAGGGTCTTTACATGAAATCACGACCAGCATCACGTCAGGATACAGAACCAACCAGTCTGTGCTCGCAAAACACGATATACTCAGCCATCTGGAAAGAGCTCTTGGTCATGTCTGTTGACCCACACCCCGAGATCGCCAAAGAAGCTGGAATCGTCGTTGATCATATACTGATTGCACTATTCGAGTCGCCGCTAGCCAAACATGTACAGCCACAGTTTGACGAGGCTGTGAAGAACCCCCCAGCTGTCCGCCCTGCTCGTCGTCTTCAGGAGGACATTCCTGCCCAACCAAAACACTCCAACCCGCCAACTCCAACTAAAGATTCCAGTTATCTATCACTCTTTGGCGGCATGCGCAAATCGACCAGTGTTGGTGCTTCCCTTAAAAGCCTCTGGGCAGGCAACGACACCCCTTCGCCTCAAAGGTCCTCATTCAGGGCCAAACCCGAGGATTCGCCCATTTCAGCATCAGAATCGCGACCTCAAACCCCAGAAAAGTATCACGTGGAAGAAGAACCAAAGTCAAGGGGGTTTAGGCCTCGAGATATGACGCAGAAGCCCGAGATCCCGCTCAGAAGTGTCTTCTTTGAGTGGTCAGTAGAATATTTTCGTGAGCCACAGATGAAGCCCACCGAGGCAGATGAACCCGGTAGCACAGACTACAACGGTAGGCTTTGGCGTAGGAATCGTAACGACAAGATCATTGCCGAGACCCAACCTCAGAAAGAGATTGCCGCTTCTAATCGATGGGATGTTCCTCGAGGCTATTTCGACAACCTCAGCCAGCCCATGAAAATGTGCTTTCATCAGTTCGAGGATCATCTTGTGGTTACAGATAATCGCGACACAGTCAACATCATCGACTACTCCAACTCTGTTGTGAGATCCAATTGCTTCTCCAATGGCAACCCTCCAGACACAAAGATTACAGATGTTCGTTTCATAAACGAAGATGACCAAGCTCTATTAATAACAGGTTCTTCTGACGGCGTGATCAAAATCTTCCGAAATTACGACACTAAAGGAAAAACCGAATTAGTAACAGGGTTTAGAGCCTTGACCGATCTTGTTCCAAGCAACAAAAATGCTGGGCTTGTGTTTGACTGGCAACAGGGACGGGGTCTTGTATTGGTTGCTGGAGATGTCAAAGTCATTCGGGTGTGGAATGCAGGCACGGAAGTGTGCACGAGTGTAAGATATGAGTTGCGAAGAACTTCGTTGCGCAAGCTGATGATGATGATGATGATAGGATATCCCTGCGAGGTCTGGATCGTGTATTACTTCCTTGACTTCCGACCAAGTGGAAGGCGATGTTTTCGTAGCAGGATTTGGTGACGGTGCCGTCCGCGTTTACGACCAGCGTCAGAAACCAGCTACCGCTATGGTCAAGGTTTGGAAAGAGCACAAGCAGTGGATTACTAACGTGCACTTGCAGCGGGGTGGTCAGCGTGAGCTCGTGAGTGGTTGCCGTGGGGGCGAAGTTAAGTTGTGGGACATCCGCATGGACCGAAGCGTCAAGACTATCCAAGCAACAACAGACCACTTGCGTACCCTCAGCGTTCACGAGCATGCACCTGTTTTCGCGACGTGAGTATCCACCAACTACGAAAGGCCTGTCCTTACTAACTTTTACAGTGGCACAGAAAAGCATCGGGTCAAAATTTTCAACATTAACACCGGCCAACCTATTTCCTACTTTGAACCATACTCAGGCTTCCTTCGCGATCGCTCTGCCCCCATCGCCACCACCACCTTCCATCCCCACCGACTCATAATCGCGGCCGCAGCGCTATACGACAACCACGTCAACATCTTCGCCTGCCAGGGGCCAAAGCACACTGCCGCCAAAACAGTCAAGCTCTGGGAAGGCCCCACCACCAATCTAAGCAGGGTATCTACTATGAGCTAAACGCATCCACAAGTGTACATACTTACACCTCACGTCGATCATGGGCATTAGGCGTTCGGGCCATTACTTTTCATTCATTAATCACATCTTAGCGAATATTGCAACTATCGGGCCAAATAATAATGTGTAACTTTAGGATCGGGGCTATGGGCATCGCATAGCGGGGTATGATTAGGCTTATTTTTCTCTTCGTGCGAGGGATGATGACTGTTTACGCGAGATGGGTATGGCTAATTCGTATCCTTACTCGGCATGGAACGTCAAGCGGAATATAGACATTGTGCATGCGATGGTTGCTGATTGAGTGATGGTTGAGTGTGGTGTTGTATGTTTCGCTCTGAGCACGGTTGGGTTCTACTACCTGTGGGCGTCTTGACAGACTGAGGTTGACTAGCACCTGGTATGCACGAAGTAGTTAGGGCACGTGCGGCGCTAATAATGCAAGCACGTGGTTCGCCGCTGAAACTGAATGCAAACAACACAAACCCAACGTCGCGTCGCGTTCACCAACAGCCCCCGCTGGTCGGCTGCGTCACTTCGCTTGTCATCCTTACATGGCAAACCATGCGACGGCAAGCACCAGCACCATCAGGTGCGCACATATCTATTCACTCACTGTCGTTGAGATTTCTTGGAACCTATTCCCGTCTCCCAATTGCTGCCATTCTATCAAACATGACTGTCTCCCCACTCAAACCAAACTGTGCATCGCTTTCCTTGTCAAGGCAAACAATGTGTCTGTCTCTGTGTCAAACTAAATTTTATTGCATCTGCTGTTAAAATAGCCCGATGGCGTTCTCTATCTCCAGTGCATCTTGTGCTTTGATTCAACTACTTACCTGTATCTGACAGCTCACGACATACCGTTTCCGGCGTTGTTCGATTACCAAGACCTGATCAGGTGGTATACGGACCAGCATGGCGACAAACGCGCCTTACTTCCAGATGTCCACCGGCCAGCCGACTACTGCACTGAATAGTGCAAACACTGCTACGTCATCTCGCGACGGATCTGGAGACGAATATGATCTCGCTGCCACCACCGTGGTCTCGCTGCCCGACCCTCACTCGTCTTTGCACTCCAAGAGCCCCGTGTATCAAGCTTCAGCAGATACAGCCGAGGACAATCGCCATCTTGCCAAATTGCTAGAGGCTGCAACGACGGCTGCGGGTCAGGCTGCTCAGGCCATATTTTCACAGGGCGCGGGCATGACCGGCGCAATTGTACAATCAAAAAGGAAGAGAAGAAGACCGTCCAGTCCACCCGTTGGCGATTCCACAACTCCCAAACGTCAACAAGTTGAAGTGCCTACAGATTCTCGGCTTCAGAGTGCTGGGCACGACTCACCAAGCAACTCTCTATACACGAACAAGTCGCCACCAAAAGAGACCCTACTAAATGATGCGCGTGCAGCCGGTGTCCATTCTGCCGCTGCTCTCTTCCGGCCATCGTCCGGTGAAGTATCACGCAAATATTCTCGACCGCCCATGTCCAAGCTCTACATGTCCCTCCAACTCAGCCCTGAGAACTTCTTAATACTCCAGGCTCACGCAAAGGCATACATGCTCGATCCGGAGCATCCTGAGCGGCAAGACTGTGTCGGCAATCGTAGCAAGGGAGACACTGATATGGTAAAGCTAAGAATGTTCAACTGCGTGCAAAAGTTCCTGAATGATGGGGCCGGAGAGCATTTCTTCGGCGCCGATGCAGAGAAACAAGGAAAAAGAGAAATCGCTGAGACTGCGCGTGCACTTGGTGAGACAAAGGACGTAGGTGTTGAAGAAAGTTTGACTTGGCCTGGAGATGAGGGTAAGCTTATAGCTCTCGTGACTCCACTCATGAGACGTATGGTCACAAATGAGCGGCAACGGCAATATGCACTCAAGACTAGGAAAGGAGGGGCGAAAAACCAGGGTGACGACGGTACCGCCAATGCTACATCTCAACAAGCCCGTGGCACATCCTCGGGTTCCAGCACGCGTCAGAGCCCCGAACAGCAGTTACACATCTTCGACCCCACCCTCGGCCAGGCATCTCAAACGCCACACCCTCCAACACCACCACCACCACCACTACCACCCGCCTCACCACCCCTCCTCGCCACCCTCGCACCCAAACAAGCCACCCCCATATCTACCGCCCCATCACAAGCAAGCCCCTCACATCCCCCAGGCCTCACAAATGTCAACATCTTCCTCGTCCTCGCACCCTACACCACCCCCGCTCCAGCACTCCTCCAAAAACGCCTCGCACACCCCTCCCTCGCCACCTATCCCTGGGCTCGTATTGCCCGCAAAATCACAAAACTCCTGCTCCGAGCTAGGGACACCTATCCCGAGATTCGAGCTGCATGTCCCGACATTATCGTGGGCGTCGGTGTGCCGGATACGCTAAGGGAAGTTGCGATGCAGGCGAATGCGATGCAAGACGAGGTGGTGCCGCGGTATGTGGTTCGGACGGTTGGGACGGCAGGGTGGGAGGTTGTTGGGGGGGAGAATGCGTGGGAGGCGGTGAGGGGGAGGGCGGGCGAGGTTTGGGCGGATGGCGTGGTGAATCTTGTCGTGGAGTTGGTGGATGTGCGGGTTGGGGAGGTGGATGTTGGGGGGGTTTGATTTTGAGGGGAGGGAGGGAGCGAAGGGTTTTGTGGGAGTTGTGGGTCTTTGAATTGCAGATTTGTGCTTTTATCGGCGTTTGGAGGGGAGATAGGGTAGTAACATCTTACGAATGTACGCGCGGTTTTTGTTGTATGGCTCTGATCAGGTATTTTATGGCGGTGCTACCAATAGAGTGACTTTGGCTCCGTATTTTTTTTTACCTTACCCAGGAGAATTGTTTCTTGTTCTTTTTTTTCCGGAGAGAGTCGCGTCCGCTGCACTTAACTTGAAGTTAATGAGCGTACTGGGACTTGGAAGCAGTGATACTTTTGTTGAAGAGATTACATCAGAATTTCTGGACGGCTAGGTAGAAACATATCCAGCCGGCCGTTGGTGTGCTTTATGTAATATCTGTGCCAACGCGAGAGCAATCGTCGGAACTACACCCTGATATTGATAAGCAATGGCTGGAAGAAATTCCCCATACCAAGGCCGCACACCTAACCGGCAGTTATTCCATTAAATCGGATCTAACCCCTAGCTCTCGAATTCCTCTGTCCGCTAAAGTACTTTTTCCTCATATTGCCTTGCACCAGACTGTGCTGAGACTCACTCCATATGTCTGGATTGCCTCGCGCCACCCAAAACCCCAGCTTAGAGCAAAATCGTTACCACTCTCCCACGGCTATTACTTAGAAGCGGGCTCTAAAACTCGATGTGTTTTGCCGTGAATCCACGTGCCGCCGCCAGCCTCAAGGAGTTAGTCGTACTGCCTTGCTCGTGGCCTGCTTTTGCAGCCAGCTGAATTGCGCCAATAACCAACCCCGCGGTGGCAGAAACCCAACACCCCTTTCCATCACAATAAATTCCTCAATCATCAAGAGCCCCAGGGACTCTCTCGAAATAACTACCGTAGGCTCGTACCTTTATTTTCCGGTCGTGTCTTCAAGAGACAGTCTCTGCTCAGCTTGTGATAGTACAATCCACTGCGAGAACACCTGCTTGCTCCACCTCGGACAGTCGAGAATTAGATGAGAGTATTTTGTATCTAATCTAACTTAGACTTCTAGAAGTCGGAGATAGGATTCAGAAGAGCGTCAGCCGGGCTAGGTGTCCTGTTACCTAAGCTAGTTGTGCTTTCGTAATAGTGTAATGTGAGCTCACAGTCGTCAGCGAAAGGTGGGGCCCTTTCTGCATTGATCGCTGACCAGTGATATCGTTTGTTATCAATTTAACTCTTGCATATGTGGCTAATTATGATGCTGGCAGTTAGCGCTTGAGTACGTACGGAAAGCGGTTGGAGCTGAGCACCCTTGCTGGTAGCTTCGCCGCTATTGAAATTGCTGCCTGCAGGGGTGAAGCCAACCGCAAACAAGCAGTGCCGAAAAGTTTTGGTGAGGAGGCAGCGAAAATCTCGAAAACTTGTTAGGTATTGGCTCACCAAGTTGGGTGCTCAGACGTTTCACGAAAAAGCTGAATCAACCACATTCCAATGTCGTATAGCTTAGCGATCACGTGGAACGTCTGAGGAAACTTAGGTAACATTTCTTCCCCTCATTCGCTTCTGTTCTTCACAGCCGTCTTTGCAGACTGGTATCTCAGCCTCTGTTTTCAGACAATTTGCTACGGGGCAGAGGATGAGCCAAGGGAATAATTCGCAGGAGGAATTGCAGCGTATTTTATCGACCTTGGCGATGATTGGTACGATTGGGAAAAGGAGTCTTTCCGAGCAAAGAATCCGCCATACTCCCTAAAAAAGGTGGGCAGTTTTTATTGGTGAGAAGATTTCTATTGCGGCTTATGCCCGAGGAAGCAATCTTTGGCAGATTACTTAACTCAGACACGAAGATTCTAACTAGGACTATCAAGGGATCTTGTGAGATATGTGGTCGAATTCTACATCTCTTTCAAATAGCCTGGTTTGATTCTAAGGACGAGGCCTTTGAACACGTCCATGGGCTTCGTAATCCGATGAAGATTCTGAATGTAGCAATTCGTGCTATTAAGACGACGATATCTTCGGGGGCGAGTTACTTACAATGCAATTTTAGGGGAAAAGAACTACTACTGGAAAAATTAAATAATTATCCATCACGTTATCGTGAGAAAGTGCTTGATATTTCCGGCAAAGTAGAGCTAATGCTTTCATCATCATGCAAGGCACATTGGCCATTAGTATTCACAGCCATATGGAATGGCGAGTTCGTTCGTGATTATAGTAACTCCGTATACACTATTAAGGCGCGGTGATTTGGCAAAGGCTCGGGGGTCGTGTTGGGTGCATACGCAAGTACAACTTTAGGCACCCATTACTACTCTAGACACCTGAGACTACTTAAAAATGGGCGAGGGCCTAGACTCGAAGTCACAGCCCAGAGATATGATGGCCAGTGGATTGATGAGAGTCTCCTTCTACAGTGGAAGAATCGTTGCGACCTCAATCATGGCAGCGGATGTCGAGGATTCTCGTCCCTTGGATTCCTCTCAGATGTACGACCCAAATGGGTGATTGACGTCTTGCGTCGATGCCTTATCCCTGGAACGACCGTAGATCGGTATGTCACATTGAGCTACGTTTGGGGACAACGAAGCTTCATCACAGCAACTAATGCCAATATTGAGGAGCTTCATTCTCCAGGTGCTCTGCTAAAACTTCCGATTCCGAAGACAGTACAAGACTCCATGGATTTCGTCAAGATAATTGGGGAGAATTACCTCTGGGTAGACTCCCTGTGTATTGTACAAGACGGCTACGCTGAAAAGGGCACAGAAATAAAGAATATGGCAGGTATATATTCGAATGCGAGCTTGGTAATCATTGCGGCGGATGCTCCTGATGCGTATAACGGCCTTTTTGGACTTAAGGGAATATCCCGCCCGAGGACTTGCAAACAGGCTATATTTAAGCTGGACCAAGGGTATGAAATCGCTATTCAACAGTGGCCTCAGCAAAAGAAAATATCTATTTGGAGCACCCGAGCGTGGACGGTAAGATTCTTTCTCGAACCAGCCATGTGGTCTGATCTGTACTGACACCATCAATTCCAAAAACTTCTTCTTTCCAAAAGAAGGATTATTTTCCAGGATGAGTGTGTTCGTTGGGTATGCCCAAAAGCATGCTGGCAAGAAGATACAATTCTTTTCGACGGGCTTCCCGAATACTACGAAGGGCCAAAGTTGCAACAAGTCCTCTCAAACAACTTTCCAGACTCCACGGTACTGACTGGTCTTCTGAATAACTACAACCGTAGAAACATAACATATCCAGAAGATGCGCTTGATACGTTCACTGGAGCTTTGCAAGCTTTGTGTCACTCATTCAGTGGAGGATTCTTGTGTGGACTACCTCAGAACTTTTTCCACGCCGCCATGCTCTGGAAACCAAAAAGTCGTACTGTTCGCAAGGTTTCCAAAGGCGTAAAAAACAAGGATGAGTACCTACCAAGCTGGAGCTGGGTAGGCTGGCAGTGCGAGGTAGAAAAGTGGCCGTTTGAGAGTGGGAATGACTATATAATGCATCACCGCTCAACAAACGTATATTCCGGTGAAACAGTGATTCCACTCGTTCAGTGGTACAGTCACCAAGGCGTGAATACCAAGGGAACGCCAATAGCCGCAGACTCGTATGAGTGGAGGACAAAATACTACAACACTGACGCCGCTCCGCCTCCAGGCTGGAAAAAGTATGACTTTCCAAAAGTTTGGTGGGGGTCGAAGATCAAGAGTCGACAATGGTCTGTCTTCAGCCTAGGGCGTACCAATCCACCCAAGTACTTCTATAAACACGAATCTGAGCCAGATTCTCAGTTCTGGTACCCAATTCCACTGCCAGAGGACAAACGGATGTTGCCACTTTTGACCGCGCCATACTTATCATGTCGAACGCGCCGTGCGTGGGTTGTTTTGGGAAAAATTCGAGATATGATTCTGGATCCTGAAATGACAATCTCCGTGCTGAACAAGGATAAAAAGGAAATCGGATCGCTCAAAATATTCGAAGATACTCATCCACCGTCTGACGACTACGAGGCTAAGCAAGTATGGAAAGCTAGGTATTTCGGGCAGTCCGTTGAAGTTGTTGAGATTGCAAAGGGTATTGGCGAGGGCCAAACTTCTGCTGTCGGATATGAGGTTGAACGGGAATTTTACTATGTCATGTGGATTGGATGGGAAAACAAGGTTGCTTATCGGAAAGGACTCGGTACGGTGGATAAGGAGATTTGGGAATCTCAAGAACTCGAGTTGATCGATTTGATGTTAGGCTGAACATGCATGTGTCCAATACAAGCGAGAATCGCATTGGCCCTAGCTTCAAAATTCTCCATTTTGAAGTAAATACTTCATATCTATCGGAAATTTTGCAAAATGGCGTTTGCTGATTACCGCCGGCTTCCAATTCCCAATCACGTTCCCATCCAGGCTTGAGAAAGTATGTGCTTACGAAGCTTAATCTCAGCCTGGTGATATACCCTTAGCATTCCAAGACACAAATAACCTCCCGGCACTCCTCGGAATATGCCAAAGGGGATGCTTACAGATATCCAAGAGACCTCCATGCGGAGAAATATGCACAGATAGAACGTGGTTGATAATACATGAAAATGACGAACATTTGATAACTCGTAGCCTACGAAGGTGCTGCTTTAGGTTAGCTACCTTACTGAGAACATTACGCCTTGAGAGCGCTTACACTCCTCCTGGTTCCCGGATGGCTCTGATGCTGCTGAGATTGAACCAATCGTTTCAGGTATAACCCCCACCGACATAGTACGACAACTTCGGCGATACTGTAGGGCTCTCACCATCACCGTGCCAAGAGCGATAGTTATGGCCAGGGGAATGTGTTGTCAAAGTCAGCGTGTTTGGATGGCTCACTCTGAGTTTCTTCTTGAAAGTCTCCATAACTTACACCTCTAGTTCCTCGGCCTCCTTCCACCGCCCTTGACTGCTGTACGTCCCCGCTAGGTTGGCCATGCTGGCCAGCGTGGAAGGATGGTGCGGTTCCCTGTGGATAAGCGAGGCTAGGGCGCAATACACTGGGCCCTTCACAATTGGATGAGAACAATCACCTTAGCACAGATAAGTGCGACAGAGCCGGACGCGGGCGGCAGGACCGTATCATTTGTGGAAAGCTACAGTACCATATCGAATAGTGTGGGCACTAGGACGATCCGAAGCCGTACAATGGTCTGGCTTCGAAATATAAAGGAGTATGAAGTGGTGATTGTAGGAGAGTAGAGCTACATGTGACGCTACTCACAAGATCGCCACTTAATTAAGCTACAAGTGCCACCCTTTTTTGACGCTTAGATCAAATTATATATAACGAGCAAAATGAGCTTCGAGGAGGTTTCGTAAGCTGCCGACGATAACAGGAAGAGATTCATAATCTGGATTCGTGACCTGTTGACGACACCGAGATGGTCACAACGAATGATGATGATAACTGATGTTGCTCGGTTACGTAGTCTGTAACACCCAACTGTGTTGTAACGCTCGCTCGGCTGTCAGCCGTCTCCGCGCGTCCTTTACGATGAGATTCTTTAAAATGTCAAGTCCATCGGGACTCAGCCTTGGAATCCTCCCAAGATGGCCGGCGGTGCCCTGTTCACTATGATCTATTGCGACCAAAGCACTATGAAATGATAGTTCTCCCGCTATCATCCTATATATGATGCATCCTAAAGACCTAGATCAACGATAGGATACGCTCGACTCGATCCCCCCGGCCCAGGCTATAAAGTCTAACATAAGTAATAGTCTAGATGGAATGGCATTTGACAATTATCATAGGGTTTTCATGAGGCTATCAGGAGGTTCTTCGGCCGAGGAACATTGGCGGAGTGTCAGGAACTTCTCTCAACATGCTACAAGCTATCATCGCCAGCTCCACGGGAAGAAGCTGCACCTGAAACGACTTTAACATACTTCACTACCGAAGGTGTATCGGCTTCACGGGCAGGGAATCTGGTGCTGCAACTAAAGCCCTTGTAACATCGCAGGAACACCCTCCTACTAACTATGAGAGACTTTAGGCTCACAAAGATCCTCCGTTTCAATTCCACGATGCCGACGTCTTCAGAAGGGTATAGGAACTAGTTCGGGGAATAAATAAAACCTGAGAAGAACGCCTCACTATCTTCCTGCGCACTTCGACTTGGCCTTCTTTTCTTCTGCCATGATGTAGACCGGATCGCAGCTACAGTACCATTAAGATGGGGAGTAAAGCGGAAGATTGTAGCTTTTGACAAGACCGCAACGAAACGTGGGTTGGGATAGTCGCAAGTTGATGAGTTAGCCAAAAGAGGTAACAAGTATCTCCCGATTGCAAAAAAGGGCGGCCTAGGCACTCTCTTAGAGATGGGAAATGTATCATCTACGTGAGAGAATCATTCTATCGTCTATGGATGAAAATAGCTAATCTTTGCAGTTGGGAAAATATCAAATCTGAAGAGATTCCTTGGGTCTTCAAGTATCGCAAACAGTACCTCCCAAAAGCTGAGCGTCGATCACAGGCACTTGCAGTTGTCGCTGCACATACGATTATCCGAGGTCTATGGGCGTATAGCTGGATAAATCACGAGCTTTCAATAGGTGAACGTAGGCTGATGAATCTAGTTGGTAAATATGTGGACCTGAATGAGCTTGCAAACGGTAAAATCGAGCCATTAACAACTTTACGGAGTTCAACGCTTGGGAGGGGATCCGCAACGAGGTGTTGCGAAGTTAACTACTCGCCTCAGGCATGCAAGAAATGTAGGGTGGTTGCATCACCGAGCTGCGGTCCGCAAAGCGAAGTAGTCGATTCTATCCGGCGTAATGATGCTACAGGCTCAGGCTGGCCAGAGACAACGGCTTCGGCTCTGACAGAGAACACTTTCTCTGGGACACTTTCATCCCCTCCTATGCAGTACAGCACCCTAACAGGAAATCCACTAAATGGTACAAGCCAGCAAGGAAACTTGGCTCAAGTCAGACCATCTATCGCCAACTATCAGTCTCCTTCATCGAGTTATGGTGATGCGGGCAACGAAAGACCAGTAGTGCGAGGCAACTCGCCTACAAAACTGAGCGATTATATAAAGCAAGATATTGGACAAGAGCTTAGGGATTGGACGCGCATATGGCTCTCGGGCACAGTAGATCATTATTGCCCCCCCTTTGTCAACCCAACAGATCTGATGGTGAGAGATCACAGAAAAAGGGGATGAACGGGACATTGTCTGGCATGATATAACAGACACTGGGGGAGATCACAATCAAGCTTGGTATCATTTTTGTCTTTGAGGGGTTGTCTCCTTGCTCTTTCCAGGTCTGTAATTCTGCTTGTATGAGTACTTCGCGAGATTCGGTGGGTAGAAGAATAGCAATGTCGTTGGATCCGGTCGTGAGTACTCCAGATATCGGGCGAACTGCCGCGGGTATTGCTCTTGGCATATCCACAGTTGCTTCTTTCACTACAGCGTTGACTTCTTTACTCTAAACCATCTTGATTAGCAATGATCTTAGGAGCGCTTACTTCCGTGCATACCCTGGGAAATACCTCCTTCCGAATCGCCACTCTCAAGTCCGTTGACAATTCATATTGTTCCAATCGGGCCTTTCCATTTGTATTCAGAGGAAACGGATTACCTAGAACTATAGATGCAGTAATTTCTTCCAAACGCGGGGTCAAAGGCAGAATGGTATATAGAGACATGAAGCAAACATAGTTCAGGAATGAGCGAAAGAAGTTCAGCTCTTTGTATAGCGATAAAAAGTATCAATAAAACGAGTCAAGCAGGCGCAAGTGCAATGATGACAAGTTTCATCCTAGAAACCTAGTTTGGCAAGATCACCAGACTGTTTTCCGACAATATCGGAAAAATATTCTTCCCGTTGCTGACATAATCAGCTTCATAATCCGTGATAACTATCAATCATTGTGAGAGTTGGAAGCAGCATCCCCGTCGTCTTTCATCTTCAACAGACATCTCCGCAGACGGGGTGTATAAGCTCAATTGAGTTGAACCACTTTGGGTGTCTGACACGTTGTTTGGAGTACCGTTTTGGGCCGGGCTCTGAGTGGCTCCGTTGACGGGAGAATTACTACTTTGCTCGCTTGCGGATTGGGAAGTGTTCGCTTGGCCAGAGGACATGATGCAGATTTACTAGCAGCTAGGAGGATCAATATGCGGGTCGCTTTACAGCTCTATGTAGATGTCAACATGCTGTTCAACAAAAAGCACTGCTTATCCTCACTGGTGATTTCTGACGTTGTACGGAGTGAAGATTTGGGCTACCTCCGTACAGTGACTTAATGGGATATGGCACCCAGCACTCCATCTGTTAAGACATCCAACTTGCTCTGACCTTGATGGCTTCTTTCACGGCGCATATGATCGCGTACAGCTTCGTATGGCAGTGATGTTGAGGGGCGGACTTGACTTTCGGTCGTAAGGGCTACGCTACCGCCAAACGAGATAGAGAGGATGAGAACGGACGCCAAGAATGGTACTAGAGGGATCACAAGAGATAAGTTTCTTGTAATGAAAAAGCGGCGGTAGTTATATAGTTTTATACTTATCCCACGCTTCGGCTCTCACCTGTATTCCTAGGTACTTTCCGACATGGTTGAGAGGATCGCTTGTAGTATTCATTTAGGACTAAGGTATTGAGATCGTATCGTCCTTACAGTAGCTAGGGGGATCGACAACTTGAATACACCTATACGTATTCTGCATGGTACCTTGTTGCATCTGTTCAGGGTATGTACTAATTGGGCCATTCAACAGCGCGGCCTTGATATTGGCGAGGGTATGTCGCACGATCCATGGTTTTTAGATTTGTATTTGCCACAGTCGAAACTTTTTGCTGGCGTAACTCGTGCCATTTTTGCAGTTTCTTTGATTGATTGAGCCCTTATATCTCCTGCTCGCCAACTGTCAAAGCTTTACTTGTTACCGGTGATCCTATGAGTTTGGCATGCTCGTCGCAGAATCTCGCGATATGTTCTTTTCAAGAGGTCTATAACAATAGTGGGCGGGGACACTATTCTGATCATACATGACATGCAGTTTTCTTCGGAGCACGGATGAATGAAGCAGCACTTGATGTGTAGACGATCATATTGCAATGTCCTTACAGTAACGACAACCCTAGCCTCAATGATAACGTGTTCCGGTCAGAGGTTGATTCAGAGATGATTTACATGCCCAGAAATGCCAAACTATTTCCTCAAATAGCCCTCAGGTCACAGCGCCGAAGGGGCTGGACCACATCGTTGACCTTCACTCTGTTTAACTGTCCCAATACTCTTTGCTTGTTCGTCACAGTATTTCGCCATACGTGTATCCTTATCGGAAAGACCACGGGGTATATGTGTCGTCCAATGCACAGTGAGGGATCCGAACTTCTACCAACTATTAGCTCATTATCGGGATACAGTTGCGAGTGGTCCTTACAGTTATCATGGTAGAATGGTGATTTTCGGATTTGCTCCTTGTGGCAATTATGTGGTGTAAGTCCTGAGAAGTTAGCTTTTGCTATCGCCGTTAGGGATTATCGCTTACAGTAACTTTTGTATACGTCTTGAAATAAAAAGTTTTCTCTAGTTGTATCTGCTTCTCATCCAATTCCCAGCCATTCTCGAGCAGTGCGTTCAGTTCAGCTTTCACCTGAACTTCGTTCTGTCCTTCGGATATCTGTGGAGGCATGATTGAGGTTGAAAGTCTTTTGCGCGTAACGAGGATTGCCACACTGTGACGTGTTTGGGCTTGAAGGAGCGGGGTCAACCGGTAATTCATATAAAGCCCCCGAGCGACAGAGGCTGCCATGATGCCACAGAATGCAGGTGCCTCATGTAACGTACCTGGTGCAATGTGTTTTGGAAAGGTGTATGGTTGCGAAAGGATGAAGAACGCGATCAGCCGTTGTGGCGTTGCAGGGTTCATCATCCAGGCTGCAGGGGTAAGCCTTACTTTGCCTTGGCTGTAGGGTAGTTAAGGTGCAAAAGCCGCACACGATAGACAACCCCTTGAGCCCCGACCCATCCTATTGAAGTGCAGCCATCCAACGGTCTGCCAAATACTCTTTTGAAGGTTTCTACACTAACAAATCTACAAGGGAGGTGCGCGATATCACTCGTGATGAATCATTGAACTATATTGGCTGATGTGGTAGTTGAGTAATGGCCAAGAATGATTCCGAAGGATGGTAAGGAGGTAGTCTTTGCGAAGGCTCGCTCATATATGTATCTCGAGTCTCATACAAGGCTGAACCTCTTACGCTCTACTTTGGTTGCCCTCTGCTCCCTGCTCTTCACCGGTGCGTTTGATTTCCACTCAATAATCAGTTGCCTAGTTTCTGGTGCATGCAACAAATTCGAGATGGGCGTACAGCCAAGGCTCGTCGCTCCTCCCCCCACCCCTGTGGTACGGCCTCCCTATTGCACATATCTAAATCATCTGTTCTGACAACAGTAGCTGCGACCAGAGAGTTTTAAGACAACTGCAGCTTCTTTTCAAGTTAAAATTGAATAGGAAGAAATTTTGACGATATCCCAAAACACAGCACGGAAATTTGGGAATTGCGCTCTTCGGCGCTGTCAACGAAAATTCAATACTGGAAAGTGTTGAAGGACCATCCGAGGCCAACCTTTTAGGTATTTTTTGGATTGCTATGCGACGTCTACAATCCAAATAACCGTCGGACTGAAGATTCCATCATTTCTGTAAATGTTTGCATGACCCGGATCACGCCCCGGTTAAATTTCGCTTTCTTTTGAACTCTATTGTGGCATACTAGGATGCATGTAGAAGTAGGAGGCAGGTAGCGACCCGCAGTCGGCGAGAGATGAGATGAGATGAAGTATATAGGTTGAGTAGCTACATGACGAGTTGGTGTCAGTGGCTATCTACTCCATCCGATCCTTTATCGGTGCCCACACAGAGCCGCATTGCTGACCTAAGCCTCTCCGATCACGTGCGGTTCTACTACACCACACTATATATCGTTAATTGAGGCAAGGAGGCCTTTTTTTGGATCTAGGTACCTGAATGCTTTTCATATGTTGTTGTACGGTGGCATGGAGCTGACTGTAGTTGGAATCCCGCTGTTTCTGTTGGAGCATCATATCTGATTGAATTTTCTGGGCCTCTAACTTAATTTTAATGGATTTGGCCCGTCTATCTAGTCCCATTGTTACCGAATATGGAGGTACTTTTTGAGGAAGGTTGATATGCACCGCGCTCGGAATATCATCTGAGGTCGGCTTGCTTGAGGACATCGATATTGCTCAGGGCTTTTGGTGTGACGGGGGTGAACTGTTTCTTTCTTTTCACCTCATGCAATATATGTATGTGCAGGTACCTGACGACTTGCATGAGAACCGCTCTACTTAAAGGACCGTCCCGGTCGACGAAAGCTCAGATCTAAATGCTGCTTGATTATAATCATCTGAGTCCACAACGTCCCACCATAGTGCTAGGCGCAACCAATCTCAGGCTTCAGCAGTATCACAAGCCTGCATGCTGGAAACACCCTCTATCCTAGGCAATATTCGACCTAATAAGGGCCCAACAAAAGCGCAACCCAAGTCTAGCCAGACATCAGCATTTAGCTCCGCCCCACTGAAAGCATTCCCCATCTCGAGGAGCAGCACACTTTCAAGCCTCAGCAACTCATCCAAACCTCGGGCAACTCTTTCACAACTTGGGATGATCTGACACGCCGCACTTTCATCAGCGATAAGGACCTTTAGTCCCGTGATAATAATAAAGTACGTTCACTAGAGAAGGCACTATCACCGCCGAAGCGGCAGTTACCGATTATGCCTTTATTGAAAGTTGACAAAAGGAATCCGGCGCGACAGGCACGCCATTTCATGCAAAGGAGAGTAACGGAGAAGACGCCGTCAGAGGCCAAGGAAAGGCAGAGGAGGAGCAAGATGCACGCAGAATGTTAAAGTATGCAATCGATCTATTTCCTGCCCATCAACTGGTGATACTTGTAGAGTGTATCATACATGACTTAATCTGCTTCAGACAAGTACCATGCAATCTTTTTATCATTCTACCTTTTCGGTGCTGTATGGCGTCTTGAGTTTGACGACTTTCCTTAGCGAAGGCAAGCATAGTGCATAACCTGCAGCAGACTGTGGTGCGCTGACTGGGCTTGAAGGATCTCTGCTGGCGCTGTTCCGCTCTAAGCCTAGGATTGCCCGCCAAGTGGGATTATATATATTAGTGCATTGGTATAGAAGAGAAGTGAAGGATGTTCTTCGTTCTCCCAGTTTTTTCGCAAGGAATCTGTTATCTGAAATAGCCGCACCTGCCCGCCTTTGATCATGAGCCTCCCTGCGTGAGGTTCAAACCCTGATGAGGCATTTCCATTTCGGAGCCCTGTAAGTAGATTGAGCATGGCCGGAAGATCTTCTGGTAGTGTTTCAGTCAGCCGACGTTGGAGAAGGAGTATATGCTTTCGTCAATAGAGAATTGGTTTTAGTTCAAGTCCAAAATCGAAGAGCAGAATGGTTTCTACTGAGCTGTACATATCGCTGCGATGCCTTGCAGGAAAAAAAACCGTTGTTGAATATCCCTCAGACGGATCTCATGACGGTAGGGGGCTACAAAAGAATGGTCATGGCTTAAAATGACGCGAAGAAAGGGAACAGAGCAATAGGGGGCGTGTGCAGGCGGCGATGACAGCTGCTCTAGATGGCTTACCAGACCATAATCATGAAACCTGCATGGAGAGAGCTGTAGGATATTGCGTGATTGGCGAAATGATTGGGTCTGAACATTTGAACCCGTGTCTAAGGTGGTGTAGGGCGTTATGCACTCGTGAGCACAGTGTTGCCAGCCAAGGGAGCATCTAGTGGTTCATTCTACCAAATGTTATAGAAAGAAGTATACACCCGCTTGTTAAAATGAAAAATTAATAGCTCGTTTTGCAATGAGAACTTGATGTAGTCGACAATATGCACACCTCTACCGACGAAGATGTTCACTTCGACTTTTATAGCACGCAGTTCTCCCTACCATTCAACATGTGCCGCACTATAGAGGTAAGCTTTAACGCATGTTTCTCTCTGTTCATGTATTGAAGTCAATTAGTTGACAAAAGAGGAAGTAATCAAAACCGTTGGGTTGGACGATACAATCACCTTCTGGATTGAAGATGCCTGGATCTTCAGCTGTACATGGACAAAATATATCAAACCAGGCGCCAAGATTGTGCTGAAACGCCTGCCTTACTCGTCGCTTCCAGCTCCTCCTCAAGGTCTTCCTCAGCCCGTGAACTAGTACGTCTCTCACATCTCAACTAATGTCAAGCTCCTGGGAGATGCTTCAGATATATACACGGCTGCTGGTCCTTACAAACTTCCATTCTTCGGATGGAGTGAACGGGTCTTTACATTCCGGCCCATTGATAGCATGCTGATGTACTGGAAAGCGAAATAATGAGAATGTTTCGAGAGAAGGAAGAGGCTGCTCATCTCAATGGTGAATCGGTTCATCAATGGGATCCCTATACATTCTAGGAGCTGCAAGAGGTGGGGCGGCAAAAGCATTTCCGTGCGGGGTTTTCACTTGTCGCTAGCTGGAAAGAACTTGTCATGACCAAAGAAGAGGCGGCGGAATTGGGACTTGTCGGTATGGAGATTGCGAACAACGAAGAACACGAAATCTTTGCAGTTATTGACCCCAAATATTCGCTAAATTTAAAGTAGTATGTATTCATCTGAAAATCTCAACTTCGCCTTCGCAGTGTTCCCAGGGTACGTGTCTAAAGTAGATTGTCTGTGGAATTGGCCTGCTTAAACAAAGAACATGCGTAAAAACTTCGCCAAAGCATGTCTAAAAGTATCATCTTCCACAATATGTTAAGTTCATGGGTAAGCCTCTCGCATGAACTCATTGCCAGCAGGCGTTGACATTTGCGTACCCACGTCTGTGCGGCTGAGCTGCGTTCTTGACCAAATACCTAAGTGCGCAAACCTCGCTTTGTGGATCTGAGAGGTTGAACATGCCAAATATTAATCAGAATCTCCTTCCATTTGACTCTCCGTAATTTGCTCCTCCAATTTCCTATTTAGACACTCTTCCCAATGAATCCAAACGCGATAATCTTCCAGAAACTCCGCAACAGCTTCATGCTGAGATTATCGGATTTGGATAGAATCGAAGCTGGGTTACCTACATATCGAAGTACATGAGCAAGATTTTCAACTTCGCCCATCATTTGATTTACTTTGAGCAACTATAAGCGCGCGATTCGGGGGGGCAACGTAGGTCTTGTCCCACCTTTGATTGTTTCTAGGCACTCCATCTGAAAACACTCCTATGACCTGTCTCACATCGCAGTATTATTTCCGACAACTCTTGGGCTTGCATAGGGTTCGCAACATGTAGTGTTGCCATCGTCTCGATCGAGTGCCTCGATCGTTAGCCAGTGCCTCGACCGCCAGCCAGTGGCGTGCGGCAGACAAACTGAAACAGCCAACTAGAAGGCTTAACACAAGGGATTAAGGTATGGTTTATTCGCTTTTTACTTAAATTAGATACTCTAATTACATCAAGAGCGCCTTTTAGATAGCTCAATGCATACAATCCTGTGCTCCACCAATGTTACGTCATTCTTGGGCCGCTCCTGCATCCTCTGATTGCGGTGTGGATTTCTTGGTCTTGTCTTTGTTGTTGGCTAGTAGTTTTAGGTCAATGGAAGAATTTATTATACTTTAGCTACAACTTACACGACCTGTGGAATTGAAAGGTGCGCGCCATGCGCTAGCCGAACACATCATATTTGATTTCCGGGATGGCTTCATTGGCTAATTGTGTATTTACTCGTTCTTGCATTTCCCCCTTTACATTAGCTGGCACGTCAAGCCAGCTTTGATACATGTTCGCGTGCATGTCGGTCTCATGTCTAGTGAACTGCTGAAGGGCAGGTGATTAACACTCGACTTCCACTTAGGCTGAAACCTTGCTTTACGTAGAATCTCTCCCATTGGGCTTCATTATAGCCTGCCCGTTTTCGGGCGTCCTCAGTCTTTGTGCTCTTTTTAATCGCGAACATGGCTCGGGACGCGAGGCGAGTTTGTTGAGGTTGCGCCTCAAACATCATCTTTCGCATGCTCCAACACATAGTCTCACTCCACAGAAGCAACTGATTGCAATGATGCCTTCTTCTCACACATTGAGGGCAAGCTTATCACCACCGAGTCTTGTTGTGCTTTTGCTGAGAGAAGCTTATGCTAGACGCTCCATGACAAAGGAATATGTCTGACTCCGAGCTTATCGCTGTGAAGGAACTGCACGTCCCAACCATACGCTTCGCTTTAGTTATGCAGGGATAAGGGTATGCAAAAAGTGCATCCCGGTTTTCCTCGGACAGCCTTCGGGGAAAGCGAGGACGTTCTTGACGTCTGTGTGATACGTTCCTCAGATTCCCTCGTCTAAGTTAACAATCTTACGGGTTCGCACAGTTCTTCTGGGAGCCTCAATATATTGGAAGCAAGTGATTCTAATCATTAATGCCGATGCATAGCTCACAAAAAGCAAGGACTACATCCACGTATACGAGTGTTTTATGGTCGCGTGCATTGCCGAAAGCATGATGGGAGCTCTAACTCCGATTCCAGTGTCTATGCGCACCTTTATCATCCATACAAGATCTGGCAGCGTCAAATCGTCTGATATAAACCCTTTCGAGCAACGCACCTTCCGTCTGATCGAGCTTCTATACTGAGATAGTTCTGTTTACGGGCTCGTGATTGCAAAACCCGATAATGGGCGAATCAAAGCTTTAGAACGTTCTGCGATTGAGATCCACGTTGGTCAGGCAGGACCATAGACTCGCTGCATCGAAGGCTCTGTAGAATATTACACGCTACTTCGCACGTATCTTATTAAGTCCGAAGATCGAGAGACAGGTATATCACGCAATGGCTAACAGATCTCTAGAGCTTCAGAAACAGGAAGGTCAGTAGTTTAGGTGGTTACGGAAGGAATGCTTGAGAAAAGGCCCCTACATGCACATGTCAGATGAGCGTGCGACAATCGCCAAGCCACCAACCCCGCCGCAGCTGAAAGATCGCAGCCTCGGCCCTCACGAACAAAGGATCTCATATGCAAGGAGATAGACTACGTCAGCACAACTGATACAACAAAGAAACTAGCGCCTCAACAGAAGGGGTGCTGAGGATCTAGCCCGCCGCCGTCTCGAGAGACCCAGCCGAGACCGCCGCAGCGCAGATACATAGATAGAGCGCAGGGCTAGAGATACACATACACAGAGATCAATCAATCAACTCTTTTCTCACTCGAGTTCACATCCATCAATTTTGTGACCATCAAATCTGACAGCACAGTTGGTATAAAACAGTCTTCCAATCCACTAAAAAAGGGTTGGGGACACCCTCTCTACCTAGCGAAGACACAACTATTCCCCATTAAACTCATTGTATAGCTATCTCCAGTTCACGCTACATGATTCTATGGTAATGAAAGAATATCTTGAACAAATGGCTAGCTCTTCAGTTACAGTTGAAAGGCTGCAACCTTGTTTATTGGGGTGGCCATGAAGCCAATCCATGATTCAACGTATTCATCTTATAGCTGTGCAGCTCAAATCGAATGATCGATATTATCTGCAGTTTCCCTGGAGATCCAGCCAACATAATTGTCCACCGAGATCAAAAGGAAACCTTCGGATATTTTTGTAAGAACATGGATCGCCCAAAAAGATTGTCAGCAGTACGTTCTTGCAGATGTCGTCATAGACCCAACTTGCTTTTGGCGACGGGCTTGCTGAATGTAGCCTTCCTTAAATGTGTTGTCTGATGAAGGTTGGAGGCAAAACATAAGGATGAAAGATTCGAGTGATAATTTAAACGTCTGCTCAATCGTTCTGTGGTCCCATAGTCAGCTGTTTTCTTGTACTTGTGATGGTGAATGTGGAAGAGATTTCCACTCAGAGAGATAGGAGGTGTAAACGTGATGAACCATAATGTGTGAGTGCGTTAGGGATTCTGAACGTCAAAAAGAATGCGAATTTGTGCGGGAGGTATTCTCTTCAATGAGAAGTTTCAGCGGGCAGGGCCGTTTCTTGTAAGCTCTTGGAGACGTTGAAGGTACACTAGTGACTCAGCTAAAGTGATGATCATGGAATATGCATGGTGGTGGCGAAGTCAAGATACCAGCACGAAGACAAACTTTGATGAGGGACAAGGAAGACAGACGCCTTAGGCGGTAAGCATGTACATCGCAGCCCGCTCTCGGCTCGAAGATCAACGCAAGGATCAAGATGACCCGTGGAAAGTGGCGTTGCCGGCTCACTTTGAAAGCTCGAGGATGACTAATGTGAGGCAATTCAATTCCTACAATTCCACAGGATTATCTATCACAGTACATTCGGTAAATTACGTAGCTACAGAAACAAATTGTAGAAGAGTGACTAAAATGGTGCCATGTAGGGCCTTTTCTTGGCTTTCTTCATATAAATAATTCCTTGCATTCTGCCTTACTATGGTATTACTATCCGCACTAACATAAGCCAAAAATATCAAGGGATCCTTAGATCAAACTGCGGCGGAGGATAAAGAGTTTTCATGTTTAAAAACTAAGGGCTGCTTCGGTGCGGTCACAGGGAATGGGGATGAAACATTGATCTGCTAGGAGGCCGTTTGAATCGATCGAGGCCCAGACGAGCCGTGGCTCTCCAGCAGTGATTCTCGTGTTTTCTCGCTAGGTGTAGTCGTTGAGGATATCAGCGAGGATGTTGCTGATATTGCGGCATACTAGGATGCACGTAGAAGTAGGAGGCAGGTGGCGACTCGCAGTCGGTGAGATGAGTTGGAATATATAGCTTGAGTAGCTACATGACGAGTTGGTGTCGGAAGCTATCTACTCCACCCGATCCTTTATTGGTGCCCACACAGAGCCGCAATGCTGACCTAAGCCTCCCCAATCACGTGCGGTCCTGCTACACCACAATATATCAGCTTCGGGTTCACATATAGAATCATCCTGGACGGGTTACTCAAGGCCTAATCAAGTAACACAGTAATATGTACTTGCTTCCCGGAATGCTGCATTTGTAGGTGATGAACAGTTGGTTGCAGTGGTCTGCACGTCAGCGGCCTTCTTTTGAGCCTGAATATCTATCAGCGTCGTTTCTTCGATATAGATTAAGCTTTTTACCCTCTTAGGAAGCTTGTATAGCTCTCTGTTGGCTTACTAAGTCTGATATGAGACTTTCGAAGCCTCGCAGCTACGGGTGTGGTAGTAAGGAATATACCTGATAAAACAAGCCCTTCTTTCTCCAACAAAGTCCGAGGATAGCTTTTCTGGAGGCTAAAACATCTTCTCGAACGGCGCGGAACGTTGACTACTATGCAGTGCAATTTTAGACTTTATGCTAGCCAGTGTACAAGTATATCAGCCTCCACATCGTGCACTGCCCCTTCAGAAACGACTCTTTGATATTCCACAAGTCTCTCCACAGCAGAGGAGAACTTCATCGGCACAAGTATCTGCAGTCCTTCCCAGCGAACAATGAGAACATATTGTGGTGATCGCCAAGCCGGAGCCATAGAATCGGTAATCCCATGGAGGCAGTGTATAGAGGCAGGCAAATATGTATGCGCCTGCAGGAAGGGCGACCGGTGAGGAACGCACACGTTGGGGCGGGGATAATCTACAAGGGAGACACCCCTGGTAGACCAATTCGGAAGTAGACCATTAACCGTGTACGTTCTTTCAGGCCTTCAGTAAGCATACCGTCAACTTGCAACTGGCTCGAAGACGGCACCTAGGTAGTAGCGGGCCGCGCACAGCAAGGTTACGATTTGATCGAGTTTCATCCTGGTGTCTAAGCAAGACAGGAGTAAGGGACAATGATCCCCGCTTCGAAAAACGCCACAATATGAAAGTACTTAGGTTGATATGAACTAGGACAATTTCGGTACGATAAATTTACGTTAAAATTCAGCTGTGGGGAAGCCGAGGTGCACCACTTATGATGGGCATTGAGAACACCATCATCACGTGTGGCAGTGCCACGTTTTATGCTACAGGTTGAACATGCTTTTTTCATGGTTCCAAGCTTGGCACAAACTGACTCGCATATTCTACCATACTTGGAGGTAGTGCTGCGAACTCGATTGTCCAACTTTAGACTTTAGACTGACTCGAAGGAGACAGAAAGCTCGAGAGTTCGCTGCCATGATTCTGAATGTGACTCTAGCTACGCAACATTTACAATTTATCCCTCTTGCATATTCCTCAATACCTTCAAGTGACCAATTACGCACAGCTGGCGATGGGTCCCAAGCTGTTGCATCAAACACCCCGGATGGGGTCATAAGGACGATCGACATTCATGTCGGTCGTGCCAACCGAGGACGCCGCAGCGGATGTGTCGGTGATGGTGCTTTCTGTAGTGGTGCCAGAACACTCGTTTCTTTTGTTAGACTTATCTATATTACGTACGTCAGTGTCTCCACCTTAGAACATATGATAACGCACTTTCTGAATGCTTGAGAGCGGCCGCCACTCGTATGGTGCGCCATCTGACAAGGGTCATGTCCACCTCGGGTAGGCTCTCTTTTTGCAGGGTTTCATTGATTCGACTGCGGAGCTCGTCATTTCCTTGCTTTTTGTGTTGCTCGCGCTCCTCACGCGTGATTTCTTTGGAGATTTCCCATGTCCATGTTACTGGAGTCCTTCACGACTGCCCCAAGGCTTCCCACTAGAAATCTCTCCCACTCTTCATCTTTTGCCAAGCCTGAATACTGCTGGGCCTGTTCTGCCGTCGCCTTTCCCGATAAGTTTGGCATGGTGCTCACGCCTCGGATCAAACCATGCAACATTCCAGCGTGCAAGAAGCCCAGACCCCGCGCTGGGGCAAATCCTGGTTCCAGTCGATCAACCAGAAATCTGCGCTAATGCCATGGCTCATCTCGCTTACGGCACACGCGCCCCGATCTGAGCCCTTGTCCAGTCATGCCACTCTTGCCACTCCTGCTACCGTCAGCAAGCGTATGATGCCACCTCAGCTTATGGGAACTTTGCGCTAATATTTGTGCACATTGTGACCACAAGGTATCCCTGCTATCTGTCGGCGTTTCACCACGCCTTGACTAGCCTAAGTGCTTACTGTGCAGTAATCCCTCCGCTTCAAAGCCTATGTCTGGCTGCCTTGGCATGCGTTGATACGATGTGGCGGTGCAAACTTGGGTGAATTCATGCATTGCCGAGGGAATGCGGGCTCCTGTTCGCTGACGTCTAGGTTAACTTATTCAGATCACATAGCTCGAAATATAAATCAAGTGTTTTGAGCCATGAAAATGATTCACCAACATTAGAATTCAAGCAACATGGGTTGTCATCCCAGTCGTGTGGAGAACAATCTAAGCCATCCACTCCCACTATACATAACACAAGGCAACTCACCTAAATCGAGCCCGCCATGCAAGAAAAGCCAGATCGAGCATGCCTGGGCGCCGTATTTGGAAAAGGCGGCCGAGTTCCGGTACGAGGTTTGGGTCAATATGCAGAGCATGAACTAGTCTAGGGAATTGCAAATGAGACTTCTTGGCCACCTGAGTCTGTTCGCCAAATCCGCGGCCATAAATATTCAGGTCAAATGTCTCGACTTTCTGCGCAATCCTACGGACCACTTGGCGACGTCTTTGCAGTTGATGCTCAATCCAAAACCAAAGATGAGCTGGTCCAGCGATGGGAAGACCTCCCGGCGAACACGCCGCACAAAGCGAGGATAGATAAAGCTATGGGAAAAATCAACGCGGCACCCAATATCAGCGGTGAATTAATGGTGGGGATGATGCGAGCCGAAGTGCTGATCGCAATGACAGCACTTTGCAAGGCTTGGGAGCTCAAAAACTTCTTGCAAGAGGCGCCTTCCCTCCAGTCTACCACTGTTGAAGCAAAGCTCGACATGAAGATTCAAGCACAGATGTTTGGGCAAGCGGAAAATGCATTGACAAGTCTTGGAGCCATTGTCCCTGGTGAACCCACCGTTTTCATCAATCCGGTTCCGGGAACCACCACCGTAACTTCCTTCAACAAATAAAGAAAAGGGTGTGATACTCATTAAATTAGGTAAAGAATGTGGCTGGGAAAAGGTGGTCATGCCTACCTTGTTGATCAACCCACCCTGCCACAGTCCTTACAGCCACATCCGAAGTCCCAGCCTAATCCATACAGCGAATGAGATTGCTTCTCGCCCAGAGTGGCATCCACAGACCCTAGCATGACTTTCGGCGCAAGCCCCAGCTCTGGACCATTTTTGATTAACCTTGGATCGTTAGAATGTACGGAATCAACAATGTCCTCTCTGCCTTTCTCGTCATCGTCTAGTAAAACCCACTGCTTACCTTCGCCCGGCCAACCCAAGGACACGTATTGGAAACTAACAAGGCCTTGCTTGTCCTTCGTGGAACCCGTTGGTTGACTTCGAATTTGTGTGACGACTTCAAGTATCCGCTTCTGTATGCTATAGGCCGGTATCTATATGAAAGCCGTAGCGCTGATCCAACTTTTCCTTCGGCTCGTTCCTACAGCACAAGCGGCAAGTAGGCCTCATCGCGTGAATGTGGTGATTCTACTGCTTTGTTAGCTCCACAGCTGCACTATCCATCGAATTAATAAACATCTACTAGGAGCATATGCGGCAGAAGGGGAGCTATCAGATCCGTGCCTGCGTACGCTGCCGTGTCTAGTGGTCGTAGGTACAAATCTAGTTTCCAGTTTCTATTTTTGAGTGCATCGCAATTGCCGAAACCGCTTTTGTTGTTGTAGAACACCATGTCGCATACTACGATTCGTGAAGGTTGTAATGTGTGCAAGACGTAGTTGGGATTCGAGTTCCTGTTTTCACGCTCTGTTGTAATTCTGTATTATATTGGTAGTCAGCGATACGACAACTTTGCCGAGCTCCGAATAATAAAAATTGAAAAGCGAGAAATGCGAAGGCCAATGCTGCTGTCTGCTGTTCCATGTAGGTTGATTACGCCACTCTTCTCGGCTAAGCCCCGGACGTTGGGGATCGATGTGGGTCTGTGGGAAGCAGATCCTGTCAGGGTTCAGCGACGATCTGAGTCAGCAGTAAAGAACAAGAACAGCAGCTGAATTGGCATAGCTCTTCTTTCTAGGTGATGTCTGGCAAGATCAAACGGGGGCAGTGTATCTGTAGTCTGCTGGTGGGTGGTGTGTTTGGGTGGGCTAGGACTAGTTCATTCCCAGTCGCAAATTGCTTATATTGGCTGAAGATGCATCGTCCGTTGCTGAACGTGATGGGTGGGCTTGTTGGAGGGCCGGTGTTCTGCTAGCCTGCTGCGTTAGAGGTGTTGGAAAGCATGTGCTGCAGAGGAAGCAAATGGCTAATTTTACCTAGTTTCTTCTATCGCGAAGCATTAAAGTATAGATTGGATTACCTTTAATAGTAATTTTTACACGAAGAGGAGGGATGCTCTGTTCCTGCTAGAAAAAGTCAGAATTGAATGGGTATGATGAATGTATTGTATGATACGGGCTTTGCTTTTATGGAGGCCTAGAAGCGAGTTGATCCAACGAGAAGAATATTGCGAGTTTTTATATCCGTTCTCTCCCATTCCCCGTCCGGTTGGTGCTCTCAAGCAATTTTATAGGAGCAAACCCAGTGTTTACTGTAGAGACATTTGCAAGTGTGAAGGGGCCTATAGACAGGAAAACACTCGGCCTCAATTTCGACTTGAGGCACAATTTACAAGGATCATTACTGCATTGCTGTGTTCATATAGATGCATTTGAGCAACTAATTGCATTTGCTATTCAACACATTATCCAGCATACGTTTTCGCCTGTAAACAAACGTAAAGCTTTTATTCTTTTAGTCCAAAGCAAGCTGTAGATGTCTGCTGTTTAACAGCCCAGCCTGCGTTCCTCCTTTGAGATCTGAACCGCTTCACCATATAAACGGTACTCCCCATATTTGGAATAACCCTAAACCTGGGGATACGCAGCCGGTTCGATGGGTGTGAATTCCGCCTGGGGGAGGTAGTCCTCTGTTGAAGTATAAGAGCTGGGAAAGTACTGACAAGAGTCCATAATCTTATCAGCTGTGAAGCGCGCAAAGCCGAAGCTTTGTATTTCCATTGCCCATTTTACTGCCAAGTCTCGGTCCAATGCCATGACTAGTATCGGTAAAACCCTCTTTATGTCCGTTACTTCCTTTACCAACCTCCTGTTGATAGCTCGTAGCTGTGTTGTTGTTTTTTCTTCTTCGGCGACGTCGTACACGCACGTGGTGGACTTCGATTCGCACGTATTGCACACTGGTCGAACTCCGTCACACTGCGCTGTTTGTTATTCCTCGTTAAATATCTAAAGTTGCAACAAACCTTAACTCTAAGCTTCTTACAGCTCAAGCATGCTATCTTTGTGATTTTACCACGACGAGCCATTAAACGATAGCTGCCAGATATTGGAGAAGAATATTGCTCTTGAGCGTTTGAATGAGAAACTCCTAGTTCTTGCTTAGGAGCCACCAGAGTTTTTTTATCAGCGTATGTATGTTGTGCGAGATGCATTACAGTAGCTGACTGTGGGGTAGAGTTGAATTGACCTTGACTTTCCCGGAAATATTCCCGACTGCCGCTTTGGTTAGCGCGTTCTAGGTTAGATTAGCTGAAACCTTACATAAGGGAATCGATAGGGTATGGCGCTTCTCCAGACATGACAGTCTTATTAATGCTGAAGCTCTACTAGTGGGAATGTAAAAGAGAGATCAAGCGATTAGGGTAATGAGAGAATATATAGCACTATACTAGCACGTGACGGTGCAAAGGCAAGTAAGCAACTCGAAGCACTCAGGAAAAACTAACGAGGCGCTCACCTGAGGTGGAGAAGAGGGGATACGATTCGAACCAGTCACGCTCGACCTCGCCGAACCGGCATCACCAGCTAAGAGATAGCTACCGATTCTTGCCACAAACCAAAGATAAGATGGCTTTCTTCGCGTCTCCTCGCCACCCTCAATGCCAATATGTGCGACTACACCAAAGTCAAATATAAATGTTTCCACTTTCGTAATATTGTCAAAGCGTGGTGTACTCTAATTGAATGGCTTCCACGCTACGCTTCGAGCGCCGATGCGGACCAGAAGTGACGAAAGGCAGTCGCGGATGCAGGTACGAAGCAGCCGGCCCCATTGTAAGCGGCCCAGGCAGGTAACTCTAGCAAACGGCGTTCGTCTTAATTAGGTATATGCTCTTCAAGTTGGAGGTGGCTGGTCCAAAATGAACCTACACGCACCTAACGGTGCGCCCTTTGCATGCGCGATGCTCCGTCGTAAGCATAAAAGCCCACAATATCTTTTACTCATTCCGTGGCGCCCTTGTATCTAATAAGTGCAAGGAAACTCACCGTCAGCACAAGCTGGATTGTGCCAGAGATGATGCGTACCAGAACACCTGTCCTGTGAACACTTTGTGTAGTTGTGTCTACACAATTAATCCAGGTTACATCACGGACGTTAACAAGTGAAGAGGTATCTGCCGCCTTTGTTGACTATTGTGTAACGTTATAAGTTATATATTGAGTAAAGTAGTCTCATTGACGTAGGCTGCTGCACGAGGCATCACGTCCTGAGTGAGACTAAGTGACATGTCAGTTCGGTGGAGATTATTGTTTTTCATATGGATAAGGGCGAGGAATCCACACGAATAGTCCTGATGTGAAGTGTTTGATCGGCGACAAGAATCTCGGCACCACTGCAATGGAGTGGCGCTTCGCGTGGATAAGATGACCATTTTTAGTACTATAAAGAACTTAAAAAAGAAATTTAATATAAAATTATTAGAATAGAATAACTAAAATTACTTGTCTGGGAAGGGTCTTAGGACCTCAACCGTCTAGCCCAATCCTCTCCCCTCCTCTCGTCGCTCGCTTCCTGGTCTCCGCTTTGATGGCCGTACACAAAGAACAAGGGGTTTCGCCAGTATTTGTTTTCATTCAATGATATTTAAGATCCACTATTATCTTCGTTGATAACCCGCACAGCCCTTTCGCAGCTTATTACTCCAAATGGTCTTCTCCAATCCGATTCTGGACAAGCTTTTGAGTTTTATGTTGGCTGTATTGTCCCTTAAAGGCTGCCTTCCTGCAAGTGTGTCCTTCAACCACTGTACACATAGGTGTAATGTATCCAATCGGTCATCAGCAGAACCTTGAAGCTTTCTCAGAGTTAGCTCATTTACAGCAATAATCAAGCTATCTCTCCAAGCCCTATATCCTCTTCAGTTTACTCCTTCTGAGCCAACACAGCAGCTTGATCCTGGAACATCATTCCAGCCTCTACCGCTAGACCCCCAGACAGTTTCTTTGGAAGCCTATAGTCAATGGTATGGCTAGCATCAATTATCAATGCATGAAATACATCTCAATTGCAGCGTCGCCGGCGACTCCATGACGAATACGGATAGCTGTGAGCTTTCTTCGGCGTCCTCTACGTACTCGATCGCCACCCAGAAGAAGCCACTTCGGGCCTTGCAAGTACGGCCTACTCAATTACGCGCATGATATGAAACATCTGAGCACCTAACATTCAAGATAGGCTTGCGATAGGTGCCGCCAACGGAAAAGGAAGTGTGATGAAGAGAAGCCATGTTGCGGTACTTGCAAAGCGGGGGGCACAATGTGTCAGTATAGCGGGGCTCCTCGTTCAAAGTAATGCATAAACCTCCTTTGACACTATATCCAGCTAACCGAAAAATCAGTCTATCATGACAGTCAAACGAAATGCCGAATCAGCTCGGAACACTACAACTGCTGCCAGACATACTACGTAGGATACAAAGAATTGAATCCGCGCTGCAAATTACGGACGTGCTGAGGACTCAGACCTTCAGCCAACCAACAGGGCGAACTCAGCTATTCAATACACGGGTGATGCGGATCGTAAATGGGATGGAATGTTTCATAGCTTGTAGTGTAACAATTTCAATTCGATTTGATGCAAATAATTGTATAACTATCCCGAGGTCTACATCCACAGCTTGCTATCAGATTGAGGGCAAACTGTGGACGTAGACCTCGGGATATTTATACAATTATTTGCATCCAACCCAATGCGCCCATGTCCTGGGAACGTAAACAAGACTTAGCAATATCGAGTGGTCCAATATTGGTACAGGACTAATTTTGGGACTGCGCAGGCATCCGTGCACTAACACAGATCAACCGCAAGATCGACCCCGCCGCATAGACAAGGGTCCTGCAGAAAGAGCGACTTTTAGCTCCCACCACGTAGACAAGGGTCTTGCAGAAAGAGCAACTTTCAGCCCTCGCCACATGGACAAGGGTCTTGCAGAACGAGCGACTTTTAGATCAACAACCCTTTCTGAATGATAGCATCTAACTGAAGGACACGTTACCATATGCTTGAGCCAAATCCAAATGGACTACTTTCAAAACCACTTCGATATCTCAAGTGTTCTGGCAGGACAGGGTAACCTCCAACCACTCCTAACAACCACCAGGAGGTCTTTCGAGAGCCCCGCGGCGGCCAGTATACCCGACCTTTCCTCCATAGAAAACCACTAGCCGAACAGTCTCACCTCAGACAGCTTAAATTTCAAACTAGCAACAGCGGGAGGCTCTTTTGTCTTTGAACATACTGCCAGTCCAATCCACTTCTATCTAAAAACCTCCAGTTTTTGTAGTATCAAGCCCCCGCCGTATCCTTTTCACCCACCCTGACTGGTCTAGGGGGTTCATTGCCTTCTAAGGCATTTTCGGTGTTGGAAGTGCCGCTTTGATTGAAAACTGACTTCAGCTTAGTGCTCCATATCAGAAGGAGAATCTCACTGCTCACGTTGCATCAGAAGCAACCTACCCAAGCAATTATGCCACTCAGATCCGCTCACACATCACAAACCGTTTGAAAAGTGTAGGTCCCGCTCCCATTTCTGTCACGCCAACACTGAGGATTGATTAGGGTTAAATGAAACCTACGCCGAATTGTTTACCACCGTTCGGGCTAGGTCGGGTGCATCGACTACTGTAACAGCTAGTTCGATATCGGAATCTCGACATGAGCAATTTATTTCCGTCTTTGGACCTGAGCCGTTGCTGCTATAGCCTGAGCTGTAGGTGAGCCAGGCTGAGCAGTGAGTGCAAGGAGGTGAGCCATGGTGAGTGGACAGGGGCCTGTTTGGACTCCTCGGCTACGACTGCCGCCGGCTAAAATTGGAAAAAGTAAGTTAGGGATTCTTTTGGGGCCAGTTCTGGATCCCTATTCGAAAGGGCCGCGCCAAACGACCGGCGGAGCCTCACTTACCGAACTTCGCAAATTCAACTTCATCGTATGCAAGCACCTACCGATCTGTTAAGCACTCGTTCAACTCCTCTCTACCACAAGAAGTCGTACTCATACACACAAAGCACTGCTCCGTAATAGCAGTCGATCGAAGATTCTGTACGGTTTCAAATGGCCCAGGACGACAACAAATCCTGGGAGTCCACTTTTGGCGCTCCTCATGAGCATGGCTACCCATCATACAACGCCACCAGATGCTTTCCCTGAGCAAGGTATTTTTCATGCAAGACCGCGCAAGATGGCGCGGTACGGCAGTTGTATCGAGGGTTACGACAGCTGGTTCGCTGGCCCTGCCGCAGCTGAAAGCCTTGACGGCACGGCCAGTTTGAAGCCAGAACCCTCGATCTCCCACTCTGGATTCGATCCTCTTGACTGTCGCGACGGCGATCATTCCTTTGGAGAGCATCGCATTGACTGAGATACGAGCATGAGCTCAGCTCACCTCCCTCTTCTCGCCGTCTCACCATCACGATCCTCACGGCAATGCTCCCTCGGTGAATGCAACAGTGGAGGCCTGTCCTTGGCATTCCTTTCATGCGATATGACCTGGTCAATGGAAGTAATGCCTCACGACGACATAGCCAGCTTCTGCCTGGCTGCGCCGTGGCATTACCTGTCGAGGGAAGGATCTCGGTGAGCTCCCTTGGGACGCTGGAGACGACGGCATGCGCTGATGCCTTGATCTAAACTGATCTGTGACGAGTAGGACCGATTTCTGTCCAACATGGCTGTGGCAGGTGGCGATCTCCATGACAATGGCATCATCGAAGCTTCTGCTGAGGTCGTCCACATCAGCAATCTGCTGGCCTCTATCGTCATATGCGAGATGGTTCCCATCAGCAATCTGCTGCCCTCTATTTTATAAGGGTGGTCCCTATCAGCAATTGTGTGCACAAACCAAATAGTGCGTACGAACCAAATGGTGTGCACAAACCATATGGTGTGCACAAACCAGGTGGCGCGGGGGTCAATGATCTGATTGTTCAAGTAATCATTCAATGAGGTGGTATCAGCATCACCGCATCCATAAGTGGTTGGTAATTTCGACGGGACATGTATCGTTTAAATGACAATAACCCGCAAAGATATTTCGGACCTGCCAGAGTCGACACTACCGGAAACTTCATCCTAGCTGTCTTAACGTTCGGAAAATAGGGATAATATGGATAGCAATGTGCTGGAACAAAGAATTTAACCAGAGATTATTATCACTCTGTCTTGTGGTCCCGCTACTCCTGCCCCAGGTGCCCCATCTCGGCCAGGTGCTCCTGGCTCTCCCAACTCACCTGGGAGTCCCCGTGGTCCCCGCTTTCCCCTCCGACCAGTGCAAAACACAAAAGTACTAAAAGAACCCCAAGAATACATCCTACTATAGCTGCAATATCTCCACCCGAGATACTATTACCGCTGCTATGGACAATGGGTTCGATGGAAGAAGCTGTGGACTGAGGTGTTGGCGATGTGACTTGTCCGGTTAGGGTTATTTGCCCATTTCCTAACTGGATGATTGTAGTATAGGTGGTATATAATTTGGTGATACTAAGCGCAATAAAATAATATGACGCTGAGGCCTTTTCTCGAAGTGCAAAAGTTGGTGTAAGGCTATTAGTTGGGAACGGAGATATGAACATGATCGCAGTTTATAAGCAAAAGGTTATTTTTCCAAGTTGCTATAAAGATCCTAAATTACAAACCAAATTGTAGCTAAGAGTATTAAAGAGAGACAAGGGATGGCTGGGAAAGACGAGCAGTCAATTTGCGATTAAATTATCGAGATATATAAATGGTGCAAGTTGGAGAGCCTTATATTTGCTGATACAGGTGACAAGTACAAGTCAATCCCCTTAGTACTCTATTTGCTAACAAATGAATATAGGAGAGGATTGGGAGTTGGTGGATAAACGTGTGCACGCATGGCATAACTTGAAGCAGAATGCTGAAAGAGGAAATGTTGAGGCTGCGTTTTACGAAAAGCGGGGCTTGACGTGGCAGCCGGTGAAAGGGCTGTGAGGTTGTCGCGACTGTTCGTTGTACTAGTAGAAATCTACCAGGCTTAGAGGGATTATTTATTCGTTGAATCGTACGACTGGGAATGTCTTCTGTGTATTGGTGTTCGCTCGACTTCTGACCGCGTTGCGATAACCTTGCATTTGTGTGCTTGCCACCGGCATGTCACCGGAATGCCTGCCTCAGGCAATATATTGTGTTAGTTGCTCGTACGAGCATTCTCCCAAGAGCCACAACGATCGCAAGAGCCTGTTGCTCGCGCGAGCATTCTCCTGCGAGCCGCAACGCTCCCATGAGCTTTCTCGTGGGAGCTGTGCTGGTCCTGCGAGCAGATTGGTCCCACGATAACTGGTCGCCCTACTCCTCCAAAGGATGTGTGCAAGGCTTGCCTCGTAAATTTGCCTGTATTTTTGAAGTGACTACACTAAAGAGGTCCTTGGCTCTGGGCTATACCTGGCGATTAGGCACAACAAATTATTACACAACCAGGAGTTGTGCAACGGGTTATTGCACAACAAGTTATTATACAACAAGTTATTATACAACAAGTTATTATACAACAAGTGGTTGTGCAACGGGTTACTGTGCAACAGGTAATTGTGCAACAAGTTATTATATAACAAGGAGTTGTGCAACAGGTTGTTGTAAAACAAATAGTTGTGCAACAAGTTGACAATAGACTTAGCGAGATGGTGACGACGATAGGGCTATATTTAGTACCATTTGAGCTGGTGGATGGAAAAAGTTGTGCAACTAAAAGAGTTATTGCGAGAAGCCGGAGGTGATCATGAAGTACACCTGAACCCACCAAAGCCGGCTTCCAATAGGCTGGATGGGAGCCAACAACGAATCCCGGTACGGATGCCAAAACGGCACTAATCTTTAAATGGCTTAGTTCCAGTATTCTGTGGTTGTTGATCACGCGTCAGATTTATTAGTGCTCCTTTTTGGGTATTTCCTTATTTCGTGTTTTTAAACACAAAAAAGAAATTAGCTCAATGGGTAGAGCATCCGTTTTACACGCGGAGGTTAAGTGTTCAAATCACTTATTTCTTGTAATTATTTAGAGATCAGGAATGGTTTAATAAATGTAAAAAATTGACTCTATTCGAAATCGAGGGAGATACCCTGTTCGAGTCCTTAGGTACCCTATGGGATATCTTCAAGGAAGTGCTGGATATCACTACGGGACGCGTCTTCTGTATTATTGACGGCCTTGATGAATGCGAAAAGAGTTTCTGAGATAATAAAGGTGTGCTTGAATGACGGCGTCGACTAACCCGGATACGGCTTAGTCTCTCAGGGGTGACAACTCAGGGGTAAATTTGCTGAGAAAATGTTTGTGCCTCTTCCCCGCGCTCCAAACATTGATCTGGTTCCTCTCTGAAGCTCCACTCTTACTTTATGATTTAACATTTACCCGTACCGAGTAGGTAAAATCGCTGACGGAGTAATTATCGTGCTTGGCGCAATCCGCTAGAGGGCAATGGCCGCGATTAGTTGGAGGCTCGTCTCTTTTTCTATTATGGTCGGGATTGTGGCCCTCGCGGCAGCATGGGTAGCGAGAGTGAATTGGCCTGTTTTCGGTCCACTGGCTCAAGTGTTCTGGTCTCTCGACATAGACAGCCAAGATGAATTTGGTCTAAAGCCCTTGCACGAGGCAGAGCAACCAACCGTGGAGTGAGTACATAGGGTCAGCTTTGCGGCGGCGGGGTGCCTGTTGACTACCTTGCCTAGATTCTGACATTGGGATTGCAGTGTTGTCTTTGTTCACGGCCTCAACGGCCACAGGGAACGAACTTGGAGAGCTTCAAATGGTGTTCTCTGGCCGAGAGACCTTCTTCCCCACGATCTGCCACATTCACGAATATTCACGTTCGGCTACGACTCCAGGCTGGCTGCCGGAGACCAGATCAGTAACCAGTACCTGAATAACCATGCCACAGATATGGTGGTCCTTTTGTCTCTGGTCCGCAAGAAAACAAACGTAAGTTTAAACGCCGCTTCAACTTGACGGTGCTCGACTGACACTGGGACACTTATTACAGTCGGTCCGCAGACCGATCATATTCGTAGCACATAGCTTAGGTGGACTCCTCGTTAAAAGTGTAAGAAAAAGACTCTATCATAAAGTGACACCTCCAATAAGGTAGCAATGGTTTTACTAACTAGGACTTCTCAGGCCCTCATCCACTCAGACTTGACTCGATCAGGACACTTAGAGGATCACAGGGCGATCAAATTGTCAACCACAAGTGTGTATTTCTTCGGTACACCGCATCAAGGTGTGCAGGGAGCATCACTAGGAGCTTTGCTTGTCAACATCGGGTCCGTCATGATGAACACGAATGCCGAGTTGCTCAAAGACTTGGCTCCTGATTCCAAAGAGTTGGAACAGCTCAACAATCAGTTTCTGTCAATAAGCAATGACTTCGAGCTTAAATTTTTCTACGAAACAAGGGGCATGCCTGTACCTGGCGGTGCGAACACAATCGTGAGTTTATCGGACCAAACCAAATCTCGAGTTCTCTCGATAGATATCTCTCAAACTAATTCAACGCAGATTGTGCCGAGAACATCGGCAGTCCTACCCGGAACACGAAATGCGGAGGCTCTCGGCATCCAGGCTGACCACAAGACTATTGTCAGATATACTTCATCCAAGGCTGGAGCGTACCAGACGGTGGCATCCTTCTTACAACAAAGTGTAGAAAATGCTGTTTCGTCCAACGAGCGGTCCTGGAAGGTCTATGACGAAGTAAAAGGTTAATAGATATCCTCATTTCTTATTCATCATATCCCACCTTGATGTGTGGCTGAGGGATGCGTCGCCCACGCCGCCCAGTTATAACAGCCTTGTCATCAATAGAGTGTATTACCGGTACCAGACACTAATGTTACCAGAATTGAGGAACCGTGCCACGGCATTCAATATAACTTTCAAAAGCCCCTTCAATCAAAATCCATACTTCGTTGGGCGGAAAGACGACTTCCAGTTTCTTCGCAAGGCTCTCAGCGACAGACAATCAAGGTCCGAGAGAAGAGTTGCAGTAATAACCGGAATCGGAGGAATAGGAAAGTCCCAACTCGCTTTAGAGTATCACTATCGGCAGCAGGATGAGTATTCGTCCTCCCTCTGGATAGACTGCATGTCGGACGAAACCATCAAGAAATCCTTTGAATCGGCTCTGGATCTCCTTGAACAGCAATTCCAGTACCGATCCAAACGCAAGCAAACCGACCCAGAAGACAAGCTCTCGGCCATCGACTTGGTATTATCATGGCTTTCTCTCCCTGAAAATACGAGATGGTTGCTAGTGCTAGACGGCTTCGACGATGTCGAGCATCTGACTGTCGAAAAACTGCTCCCAACCACTCGCTTCGGGCACGTCATTGTTACAAGCCGAAGGCAAGAGACTGGGCGACTGGGCGCCCAAGTTTCTCTAGATGTCCTTTCTCCTGACGATGCCGTTGATCTCATCTTACAAAGCTCTCGGCAGAAACTAACTGCCGACTCAACGGATGATGGTAAGATTCGAGTGCAAGATTTCCCTTTGCCCCAAGAGTCGCCGACGCTAAAGATACCTACAGACACTCAAGCAGCCGCCCAGAACGTTGCGAAAGAGCTGGGATACTTCCCACTTGCCCTAGATCAAGCAGGATCATACATATTCGCCCAGCAAATCAGCATTAGCGAATATCTTCCGAAACTGAAGTCCAATTTCAAGCGCGTGTCGTCGAGAGCGCCAAAGCTAAACTGGCCTTATAACAGGACGCTGTACGATGCGTGGGAACTGTCTCTCGAAGCAATAGCAGAAAGGAACCCCTCGGCAGTGAGGATATTGACCACTTTCGCAATCCTCGAAACGCAGTATCTAGATATCAAGATGTTCAGGCCATGGACAGATTTTGAGCCAGTATTTTATGCCACGGAAAGGGGTAAGTGAGAGTCTCATAGTTCGTCACCGAAACAATGCCTAAGTTCACTCGTACCTACCTTGGGAACCGATTGCCTGGTATACCTATCAGTCGTTATGCTTACACACTTAAATCATTTCAGGGAGTTCGGCTGTAGATGAACTTCTCGGTTCCGTAATTTCTCAAGCACAGAGTAGTGATAGTAAGTTTTTACCCGTAATGTACCCGTGCTTACGCATCTATCTCACTACTAAACAGGGCCGGTGAAATCTGGATATGACTACTTTAACGATAATTGGATTGATACGACTGGTTAGTTGGTCTATGTTAACACCCGGGGCCTTCCCGACCGTAGTTCCTTTCCAGAAGGCTAATTTGTGCCAGAGAATCTTGACGAAACTATGGAAATGTTATTCACCTACTCATTTGTGAAGCGAGGATCCAACCACGATGTTGCAATCCACCCACTTGTTCTTCTGTGGGTCCGGGAAAGGCTCGACGACGCCGGAAAGGCACGAGCTGCTAGAGACGCCATCGTGATCGTCTCTGAATATAATGCAAGAACCTTGGCATTCGGTAAACCCGCCACGAGAGCTTTTATCCGGGAGTTTTACTGGCTCCTCGCCCGAGCCTACAATGTCAAGCTGAAGTACTTCAATAACGATATAGTTGAAAATTCGCACCAAGACTGGCCTCTCCTATTGGGACTCGAGCGGCTCGCAATGGACTTCTTCTACGCCGGCATATCTAGGCCAGCTGCTGATATAATACACACTCTATACCGAAACCAAAACGTGAGACGTCGCGCAATCGGGTTGGCAGCAGCTATTGATCATTACATCCCGCAAGCCATGTTTCCTGACGTCGCATACGTCACATTAGACTGGCCAAATCCCGTCTTTGCACCACCCGCTGCAGAAATTGACGAATGCCTCTGGTTGCTGAGGATCACCAAAGGGAGCATAAAATTCAACGATGCAGAGATGGAGCAGTTTGTCTCGTTGAAAGGACTAAGAGAGGGCAGCTGGGGAGAGTACAGTCGCCACGAAACGCTCGAGGCCATCAAGAACCTCACCAGCTTGCAAGGTCGCTTCGGTGCTCCATTTGAATATCACCCACTGTTGCGAGCCAGAGACAGGCAGATTAAGGACCTTGGCGCCAAAGCGAGACAATTGTTGTCAACAGTGTCGCCCATATATAGATACTTGCAAAAGGCACACCGATCCGGTTGGTCATCCCTAAAGACTAATTCTATAGCTGCACTCGCCGTGGACGAATTTCGTAGAATCATACAAGGCTGACTCTTTGAACTAGCTCAGAATTTATATGCATTTCCGAGACACATTATTGAGGTGCTCAACCATCCCCTCACGCAACACCTTTTCTCGGAAATCAACAAAAATACGGATAGCTTTGAGCCAGTCAGTGGTCTGCCCCCCCTGGCTTTTGAGTTCAAAGTCGATTTTTTCTTGAGAAAGTTTGAGGATATATTGTTGTCATGCACCAAAGAAGTTATGCTTTACAGTCGCCTGTATGACCTGAAGGCGATGTGGCAACCGTTCGTGAAGCCTTTAATCTCTGCATTGGAATTATGTAAGTCCCTGCGACAGGATTACCTCGGTCGCGACCACCCGAGCTTCGTTCGTGCGAAGAAGATCTATCTGGAAATAGAGTCGCTGGTCTTCTCGTCCGAGGAGAGGCTGCCACGACTTATACAAGACATGAAGAAGTTCGACTTGTTCGCCATTGATATTTCTCCCCGTCATCTGGAGCTCAAGGTTTTGATCCTCGAGGAGCTCGCCCGAGTCAGTCAAGACCTTGTCGACTCTGGGCAAAGGAAATGCGTCAGTCGCGAACTAACGTTCCTTGCCGGGCACGCGGATATCCTGCAGCGCGAATTTAACGACTTAGTTGGAATTGACGAGGGTATTGGAGGCGAGGGCATATTGAAAGATGCGACCATGCTAGGTTTTTTATTATTGACTGGTACTCTCTGCCGCGAGGAGGACGTGCGGCCACGTATTTTTGAGAACATGTTCGACTCGGCCATGGAAGCCCGGTTTCAGGACTATCTTGCAGATCCTTGGCATAGGAACACGCTACTTAGAGGAATTCATTACTAACATGGAAAATGTTACTGGTCCTATCTCTGTAATTAGAATTAGGCAAGGGAGCTGGATGAGGTACCTGGGTTTAGACCAAGGACTATTGGACATTACAGTAACTTTCTGCAACATTTTCTGCCCCTTGTCTCTGCCCCTTGTCTCTGCCCCTGTCTCTGCCCCCTGTCTCTTAGGTGAGATCTTGTGCAGCACAGTGAATTTGCCAGGTTTCTTGATCTTAAAGAATTACGTACAAATAGATGGCAGTGAACATTTCAACTTTTCTAATACTAAAGACGCCTCATTCACAATCCGGTAGGAATCTACAGTGCTCACTCTAAACTCTTCTACTATAGTAGCCCATTTCTGAATATCCCTCTTTAGGTGCTGGTTTTCTAATTCTGCTGCATGCAGCACCACTGTGAGCTGGTGGCGGCTGCACCCTGGGCGTCGGCCACGAGATTTGGCGAGAGCAGCTGCTGGATGGAGGCTCGAACTTGGTTGGCCAGCCAGTCGCGCTCAAAGTCGTGGACCTTGTTGTACAGCTGCTCGCCCTTCTTCTTCAGTACAATGCGGTACGAGTAGCGGTAGAGCTGGTTCGCGGCTTCTTCAGCATCTCGCTTAAATGTCGACTCTGCCGCAGTAGTATCCTTGAACTTGTTGACCTCACCCATTAACCTTGAATTTTCTGCTTATAATTCCGCAATTCTGTCAGTAAAGTTTGCTGCTGGTCCAGTGAAAAGAATATTCTGGCACTAGCATTAGCTTCATACTTCGGGTGATAATGAGCTTACGTACTTCTTTTGCCACAGCTTCAAACGAAACACCAACTTCTCGACATAATTCCATGTAAGCTCCAATTGAATGTTTGCTTAGGTTCTTTTCGAAGAGATGTGTTCTTGCTGGTAGAGATTGCCAAGAATAGGGATCCTCTACGCGTGTAATAAGACGAACTTCTGATGGGTCGATTGATATTCGTAGCTTGCCCTCTGTTGTATCTTATTAGTATCAAGCAAATTCCGTCATCTGTAAGGATGTCGATCTTACTAATATGCTCCGAAAGCTTTTCCCGGCACTCCGTTCTCCACCTAGCGCGATCTAGATTACTTGGTCGAGGCAAAGCCATTTTATGATAGGTTGGGTATGTTCATAATTGAACTTGCCCTAATCGTTTATATAGCTTGAATTGATGAAGCATCGCTCTGGGCCCCCCCTCTAGACTATCTATTTTTATGGGGATCCCTTTCTGGCTCCCTCTGTATAGCGAGTGGCAATACACAATTTAGAAGAGCGAAGGCACACTGTCTGACGGGCGATTACAGCACAGCCTCTCTGAATAACCATAGGGACCCGATGCAGCTCCCTCGCCTGATTTATCAGGGGCAGATTGATCGCTGCTATTCAGCTTCGCATTGGTTGTGGTTTCCTACTAGCGATGATATGTTGCAGAGCAAATATCAATCGCCAAAGCTTGATCCTACGAAGATTGGCAGATATTGCTCGAGTCCAGGGGAGGCAGAGCATTACCGAGTACGTATTAATCAAGCAAATCACATATCAACGAGGCTTGCTCTGACCTGTTTGTAGGCAGAAGTTGGTGTGAGTGGTAAGGCAAAGACCTGGCGGCTACGATCTCATCTGGAAAAAGTGCTAAAGTCACATTGCTGGGCATATCACTCGAGACTATGGTCCAAGCTAAAGTATTGGAACAGCCACGTCGAACCCCTCGGCTTAGACTCCACTTTCCAAGAGAAGCATCTCAAACTCTGTACACATATTAATATCTCTTAAACATGCTTACTGTGAAGGTGGGTGAGCAATTTGCGTGATGATTGCATTCACCACTTCCTTATAGGCTTGCAACTGCGCTAGCAAATGAGCCTCATTATTTGATTGCCACGTCAGTCGAAGAAAACGCTCCAATGAAGAAGACGTCATCGCGGCTCAGCTCATTAAGGACCTCTGTGCACGGGGACACCTCGAAGTCGAAACGGTTACCCACATCGGGACTTCTATAACTGAGGAGTATTTGCATATCGTCTTCGACTATGGTGATCCGGGTCATACAGTTGCTACCATCAATGCGTACAAGGGCAAAAAGATGAGGAGGATCTTTGTTCCACCTGAAATGACGACTTACATCAACCGACGCGTCGATAACTGGATATGGCTGCACAAGACTCAGGGCATCGTATTTCCAATTAAAGACGAGGTATCGTAATCTTTTATGCCAAACTAAATGCTCTGGATGCGACTTATTCACAATATGATAGATATTTCCCACCGGATCTACCAATCCTCACGCGCCGCAAAACCTCATCCGCGAGACCGGGAGTGCGGTACCCTCTCGACCTACTCCGGCCAAAGAGGATGCGACGACTTGAATCGATAAATATACACACTTTAATGCGCCGTTGCATTCCTTGGAATGTCTGAAAGCGATCGCATGTTCCTAGGACTAGCATCGCAGTCCGAATTCTGCTAGCATCTCGCGGAGATTACACGAGGGTACCAAGCGATGCTCACGACGGAGCCACTCGACACCGACGCGGGACAACGCTGACCTGTGCAGCGCCTGTCGGTGGGCATGGTACTGCAGGGGCTGCATCTGTACGAGACGGCTGTGCACCGTGTGGATATACGGACATACACACGGGTGGGACATCGCGAGCTGGCGAAGGAGTGGAATCCTCCTTGCCGATTGTATTTACACCTTGATCTATATTATTCCGGGCCAATCACACATTTAGTGCCTTTGACGTCGTGCTCGGCTAGTGACGGATGTCCACAACATGCTTTCAACAATGGATGCGGGGTTAAGATTACGAGCAAGTTGCCAGCTAAGAATAATACTTGTACAACGTGATAGTTTCCTTCTTCAGCTCGCCTCAAACTCCATAGTTCGTTCACGGCTTACGGTAGCTTCTTTCTCCCAAGAATTCTCGCTCCCCGGACGACCCTTCCACTCAACAAGGTATTCGACCCTTCCGCGCAGCACTCGCTTCTTGAGTAGTCGCACGCCCGAATGGTTCCCTTGATAGGTCGTCTCAAACTCTTTGACGAGCTCCGGGCTTATGTCCTTCCGTTTCTCCCACGTATTACCCTCGTGCGGAAATCCTTTCCACTTCACAAGGTACCAAGTCGTTTTGCCTCGCTTCCACTTGGCAAGCAATGCTTCAGCCTCCCATATCCCTCTCTTGGCATCAATTGCAACTGGCTGGTTGTCGCAAAGCGGCTGTATCACTGAGCTTTCTATGTGCCCTGGTGTAGTTGTCGGTATGCTTCCGTGAGCATCCTCGACCGAGACGGCAGTTGCTCGTAGACTTGAGGTGGAAGAAGGAAGAGCATCTCGAAGCTCCGGATCAACCAACTCCATCGGAATACTGGACAGATATGATGGAGGGGTGTCGGGGCCAGACAGCATCAAGTCCTCAGACTCAATAGGAGAAGAGACAACGTCTGCGATCGCGTCAAAGCTCCAAGGTTCAGAATCACCAAGGAGGTCGACGGTGGCAGCTTCCAATGGAGTTGTCCAAGGAGAACGGCAATCCTCTCCAGTCTGAGGAACCGCTTCGAGAATGTCGTCTGACAGAGACGAGAGCGAGGTATCCGTACTGTAACAGTCATCGTGATTGTCCCAGACGCTGCCAACTGGGGTGCTGCGACGTGATGAGCAACCACTAGACACTGCTGCCATCTCAACACCATCCGCTGGGCATGGATCAAAATCCATTGCTGAGATATTCACAAACGCGTGGCCAAGAGGATCTTTGGAGCGACCTTTGGGGGCTGATTTTTGACCACCCGGCACTTTGGATTCCCCATCTTCCAGCTTTCCTCGGAGTCGATGCCGTTTCGTTCTAGCGGCGCCCGACATTTCGACTCGTTTATTATCGCCCTCTTCCCGTTGAAGTTGGCGCTTCTTCCCTGTATCTGGCTTGTGAGTGCTGTGTATGTCTCCGAGGTGGTTCCACAAGTCTGATTCCGAATGAAGCACCAAAGCGCATAGCAAATGCGGGCATGGAATAGAGCCCTTGCTATTTAGACTCTCGACATACTCTGGGATGCAGTGAGAGATATGTCTTTGCCAGCTTGTCCGATCGTGGAACTGTCTCATCCGTACGGCTGCTGGTAGCCATTTTTTCCTCAGACATCCGCTGCAATATCTGGCGCAGGCAATGGCGTGGCGGAAAGTGACTGGTTCGCACCGGAAAGGCACATCGAGATTGTCGATATGGTCTTGGCAGTGGGCTTCCCAATCTGTCTCGCCGGTTATCCACCTGCTGCACTAGAAGCAAAATTCGGCGAAGCCAGATTGCTTCTCGTGGTAGTCTTTGGAGCACCGGTACACATGCTTCCACCTCTCTTTCACGACGATGCTGAGGCGTTCTGTTAGCAGAAGTGGCACTAATAAGGGGGGACTATTATTACTCTTTAATCTCCTGGCCGCAGGTCGGTACTGGACAGCGACCTCCTATAGGCCGTAACGCTTCCTGGTACGCAACACGGGAATCATTTGTGCGGAACGCAGTAAGGTCTTGGAGAGCGGAGACACCTTCTGGACTCCGCAGCGGGGCAGCGATCGGTAAGGTACGAGCGAGGCGATCGCGCTCAGGAACCATGCGGCGGACAACACGGTCAAAGTAACTGCGGTGCCATTCGCCCTGGCCGTCTACCTCACATTGGGTGGTGTGTACTCGCCGTTGCGTCCTGCGGTAGTTCGCCAACTCTTCGTTAATGAGCTTTTGACGCTGATCATAGACATAGCGCCGTTGAGCCTGGAGCTCTTGGCGCCCCTTCTCCGTGATGGCAGCCGTGATCTGAGCGGAGAGATTGCCAATCTGCTCACCAAGATCGGTGAAGTCCCGGCGCTGTCTCAGCTCATCCAAGCACTTTCCTGGAAGCGAGTGCTGGAGATCCGGGTTTCTCTTCACGGACGCAGAGCGGAAGTCTTCTGTGAGATCCCGCCGCGGCTCCAGGCCGAGGAAGACTGCTGCATCGTCCACATTACTCATGTCATCCAAGTAGTGGCCGACAAGAGTCTTTGAGTTTCTGTGCGCGGCGAACTTCATGACCTGCCCTAGTGAATAGCCGCCGTCTGTTGCCAGTTAGCCTGCTGTACTTGTTCGAACTGAGCACCCCTTACCGTCTACCTTGATAAGCGCTTCGCGACGGGTGGCATGGAGCCCCATCCCTCCTGTAAAATCGGCCCTTTTTGCCCAGTCTGAACACTGGTGGCCCCATGCGGTCTCGTTTTTGGTCTTCTCGGTTGGTCCATCCGCAGACATCTCCGGAAAGACTGGATCGTCCGACATCCCGTCCGCCCAATCCATGATCCGGTACTTTCTGCCCGGTGGCAGTCTGGCAGCGAGGACATCCTCAATAGTGCTGTAGTGCCTGAACGCGCCGGCCGAGATAATGATAGCGAGTAGAAACAAGAGGCCGTTGGCAGAAAGAGGAGGCGCGGGCTTCAACCTCTCATACAATGGATGTTTTGGTCTGTGTAAGCTGTTAGCAACCCACCCGAGCCTTGGAATGAACCACTTTAGACTTACTTTTTCGGGGTGTCTTGCATTCCTTTAGTAATTCTCTTTTGAAACTTATCTTAATCTCTGGCTCTCCATCTTTCCATGCAACCATGCAAACGAGGTCCTGTTGGTGATAGTCAGCACGAAAATCGGGGTTTCATTTCCACCTCAGACTTGGTATCTCACCTTGTACGTCGCCTTGCATATTTCCTGTAACCTTGCGGAAGTATAGCAATGCATCTTCAACGGGGCACTCAAATCCACACGGCACCCTTCGTGGACGTAGTTATGGTGGTCACGCTGCTACAAGAGCTCCTCCATGTCGACGTAGTTCTCTATTGTTAAGAACGTGGGTGCCTTTTCCTCTATCGACAGCGGAATCGTGTATCTAAGCACGTCTTTGATATACTGTCTCTCTCGTTAGTAAATGCATCACGTGTTAATACTTTGGAGTAGGCTGGCCCGCAGGCACACTTATAGGAGCCACCGAGTCATGGACTTCTAGAGGAATAGTGAGGTTTGTCTTGCGCTGCCATATCGACATGAGTTTTCGCATCTTGTTCCGTACCGTTTTGACAGTTGCTCTTCCCGTCTCTTTATCCAGTCTGCCGGGGGTTGAGCGTGCCACAGCTTCAGTGATATGCTTCATGTCTTCCATATTGCGTAAGTCCGATCCTGGATATTTCCTTTCATACCTAAGATATGTCAGTAATTGCTATTCTTGACTTTGTGATGTTGGCAACGCACGCTTCCCAAAAATCCCACATCGTGTTGTACTGTGGTTGACTGGTTTTTTCATTAAGTTTTCTATAAACAGGATTGCTATCGATCCCGGACCTGTCCTTGGAGAGCCCATCCCTCAGGGCTACCTCCATCCGCTCGTCTGGATTCAGTCCTCTCCTACACCCCTTTGCCTGCTCGGTGCCCATGGTGTGCAGGCGCGGATGTGGATATCTGTAGTGGAAACGAGAAAAGCAGGTCTTGCTTGAGGAATGAGAGGGACTGGGAAGAGAGGTGAGAAGAGGATGAGAAGAGGGTGGGAAGATGGGCGAGAGGATGTGTGAGAAGATGTGTGAGGGGATGGGAGAGAAGATGGGAGAGAAAATAATGTCAAGGCAAGAGGGAGACAGCCATTTATAGAGTACGAAGCCCTAGGCAAACTACAGAGAACGACGTCAAACACCCTGAAGTAAGACGCAAGAAAATATCCCTACATTGCACATTTTGCATGAAGACGGGCAGAGGGGGATAACTGTCTAGGAATGAGTTCTGGCTGGCACAGGCTGTGAAAGTGCAGTGGGAACAGATTTGGGATCCCTGGCTTTGAAAGGGGGCCTTTTCGGCCCCCTCGTTAAAAGTTGACGATGTCTGGTGAGATGGGTGAGCAGACCTGAGCAGACATGAGCCGAAGCTGAGCCGGGCCTGAGCCAGCCTGAGCAAAGGCGGCGCGAGATCACGTGAATTTGATGGGTGGGAGGTGTCGAGATTCCGGTCATATAACACTGCAACAATATTCCTCTATTCCTATTCTCCAAATTGAGTGCTCCAAATTTTCTCCAAACCACAGAAACTAGGTTAGTATCCTCCGACAAAATCAATTTGGCTGGCACTGTATAAAACCAACGGTGTATTGCTTAACTGATGCAAAATTCGATATCTCGTCATATGTCACGGGTGTTTCCCACAGGTAGCCCGTTGAGCCACCGATGGGCATCCAGTACATATGCTATTCTGTGCCCAGTATTCCTATTCGACATACTGTACCTATTTTGGTCACGTCTAGTCTGGTGGCACAGAGCCCGGCCTTACATCATATATCCAGGATTGCGTTGAACCCACATTAAGCGAAGTATGCGACTGCAAGCAGCCTATCCCATTTTTGTTCCAAGCAGCGACGCACTTTTATTCTAATGTAAGTAATACTTTTGACTGGTTTCGGCAAAAGCTAACCTATGGAGATCTTACTCGTTCAGCAGTGCATAGAGCTATGCACAACTCCCCGGATTACGAGACAAACTTGGCAGTTTGTTGGTGACGAAACGTTAGGAATGAATATTGTTGAAGAGGTAGGCTCGGCCTGCGACGGAATCAAGCCTATACCCCGTATGATTCAGAATCAATTGGGCCACCTGCTAGAGTTACACATGATTGCATTGGACAAAAAAATTCTAAAAAACATTCAAGGCATGATGGAGAAGAATCGCCGCAAGGACTAGGCTATCATCGCTATTGCTTTGGCCATCCTCCTTCACACTCGTGAGCTTGACATTGGTAGAAATATGTATTAGAGCCGCTATAAAGATCCGGTTTGAGCTGTCTTCCTCTAATCATCTTCACTAGGCTAACGCTTTTTAGATTGGGCTTTGGATACACCCATCGAAGCTAGACGCTCTTATTGAGGAAGCCACTATATCCTGCAATGCTTTGCTATCGTATTGCCATTGTCTTATTGGCCGAAAACCCTTTGATTTAGATTGGAACAAAGAGAGTTCGAAAGCCATACTGGATCACGATGAGAGCGCAGTAACTATTCTGCGGATACTTCAGAACTTCGCGCTCTTCCTCGGTAAGTAATAGAGAGCTTTGCACACTGTTTCAAAAGTGTTGACCTAAACAAAGACCAAGAGCTGGATTGGGCAGGAGATGGGTCCTTTGTACGTAGACGGAGACCCTAGTAGCGTGGGTTTTACAATAAGTTCTTTGATATTCGCAAGTGGAGAGCGTGGCTATAAAGCAAAAGACATTTACTAATGGAGCGATAGCATACCATACGACTAACTAGACCATTGGGATCGATTCACCTACTTCCACATGCTGCATAAACACTTCTATTGCTGCTTTCATCTGTTCATGAACCTCTTCGACTGATCCGTCTCCATTGACCTGCAAAAACAGTTAGTAACTATCAGCTTAAAATAACGGCTATTGCCACTAACTTTAGTGAAATACCCATCTAATATTAGGTGCTTTTGAACCTCTGCGTTCTGAACCTGCAACCTGCGCATTGTCCCCATCACTCGTACTCTGTAGCGAACTGCGTTGGAGTAATGCCGTTGGGGAACAATTCAGATGCAACGTATAGTTTGCGTTTTGCACCTACTAGTGTAAGCGGGGATTTTGCAGATGTCTCCCATACTAACTTTCTCCTGAAATTCAACCAAATGGTGCATGCTTCTCGGGAACCCACACAACAGGCTCCAATTCCCTTCCTTCCCCAACCCATCACTAATTTTTCCTTCCAGTAATTTGACTGTTAACTGAACCGCCACTGTGACATTCTCTTTAATGCAGCGTTTAAGAAATGTTGCATGCTGATATGTTGGGTCATTCGCCATCTCGCGTACAACATCGCCTAAGACTATGCATTGGAAACTAAAGACCTTTGCCAAGAGATTGCATTGTGTCCTCTTACCAAAGCCTGGATCACCTGCACCACTGTTAGTACCTTCGTGATAGAGACGAGTAAGATGTACCAGTAATGAATATGACGCGAGTTCACTGGCGTCGCTTTGCGAAGTGAGCCCGCCTTTCCTGCTGCAGTAGCGTATTCAACTTTTTCCCTTCTGCAGAATTGATTTTAGGCGAGAGTCTTTGAAATTCGTGGAGGTCCTTCTCCCCAAATATGGCTTGTTCGTATTCGTGTGCCTGTATCAAACACTCCAGCTTGTCGTTCTCTCGCGCGAATCGAGCCTCAGGTGTACTACCTTCTTCATACTCTAACCATGCTTCTTTGATTCTCTGAGAGACGGCAAGATGCGAGGGAGTTAGGAGACTCTCGATATAGTGGATGCCAATGGCTTCGCGTTTGTGCTTTAGCTCTACCAGATATTAGCATTTGGCCTTTGAATGTAGCAATCAGGCTGCAATACTACCCTTGGCAACTCCAGCGTAAGTAGGTATGTCTCCTACGACTGCTTCTGGCATGTCGCGAACAAGTGCTAGGAGAATGCACTTGTTAACATTCAGACCTTCAGGCGCGAACATGGACATTACTGCCAACCGATACATATGGGGGGTAACACTTTTAGGGCTTTTGACAGTTCTCAGCCATCCAGTCCGTGGAAGGTGCTTAAGACCCGACACCAAATGTAGAAAGGGTAGTTGTGATTTCTCTAATTGAGATGGATATCCTTTCATGGCGATAGTGATTAATTGATGCAAAGATGAAATTTTAGGGTGGAAAATTTAGGATTGTATCTATCTGAAGGGAAGCCGCAGTCGAGGTGTGGGAGGGGAGGTATGGTACCGCCATATATTAGGCTTTCCATACCCATGCGACCGAGGGTGCGCGAAGGCAAGCCGAAGATGGCGAATACTGCAAAGCGCGCAAACGTCTTCCGTGTCCACGTTTGGTCTACCCAGCCCTCGCCGTTGCACACCCTCGAATACCTCCATCTCGCGCCCTTTACATCTCTGCCTGGACTCGCGGTGTTCATATGTGTCTTTGTCTGTCACAATGTATAGCGCCGCTGGCAGAGACTCGGTGTCTGGAATGCCCAATGGGGTTTTCCTGGACGTACGGTGCAGTGTAACGACCATGTATTCAGGTGGGAGTGGCCATGGCAGCAGCACGAAGAAGATGGCTCGGAGACTATCGACTCGTGCACTTACACGCGCCTTACACCTACACCAGAATCTACGTCGCGGCGAGAGCTCCCCCGCCATCCCACGTTCTCATGTTACATCCGCTTCCTCAGCCGAAGCTTTCATTATTTCTAGGTCTTGGTTCCTCTTTCATGTTGAAGTAGCCGAAGAGAGAGCACGGTACTTTCGCCTCTCTAACGAGCAATGACGGCTCTATCCATACTCAGCACAGATGCAAGTACTAGTGGAACCCTGATTTCGAAATACTTTTCGACTGTGGGGTCTCCAAAGTGAGAAAGCCAGTCTTCTTTAACAGAAAATTTATCACATTTGAGTTAGGACAACTTCGTTCGCAAGCCTTCCATTGTATTAAATGTAGAGAGAGAGAGAGATAATGACCTTACCCTTGCTTAGTCTTCCCGTCCCCATGCCCATCCTTTTCCCACATTCGAAGGTTGGGTACCAATTCCCTTCTAATGACTTCACGAGCTCGTTATATCTCTTACGATGTTTCTTTATCATTGCTCTAGCACCCTCAGCACTACTTTCGCTATCTCTCTTCTCATAAGGCTGACCAAACTTTGGAAAATACCCCTCATGCTCTTGGTGAATAACAAGTCGCATAAAGCACTCCGCAAGAGACAAGTCATTAAATGCAAACGAGACCCATTCTTCGGCTATTGTAAATGAGTGCATGACGGCAATTTGATTGGTTTAAGGAGTATTTGCTGAGGTTGGGCATCTTGCATTCCTTTCGAGGTCTGGCATTAGGGCTGTTGGTGTAATGAGGGGCTCCAGTGCGTTGTTGAGGTCGGTTTAAGATAGGGCTTGAGTATCTTTTCCAGAGCTGCCTAGCTTGTACTGAAACAATGGCGATATTCGTAAAGCATCCTATAGCAGAGTTTCCCTATTTGATTAATGGATATACTAAAGCGTTGGCATGCGTAAATTACGAATAGGAATAAGTCTGTTGCTGCCCACACAATCCTGTGGATAACAGGGTGTATTTCATCCTTCTCTTTTCGAGGGAAAATGTGAATCGGCAGATAAGTGCGATTATACATGTTGACGCCATCAATTGTATTAGGGAAGCACCCGATGCCGTCATCGCATTTCGGAGCCACATATGTTGTGGGAGCAGGAGCGACGTCAGAAAGCCAAATATTTGGAGCGGAAATGCGAGTGGAGTGGCATAGGGGAGACCGACAGCAAACCAATCCCCTAGGAACCGTGGAGCTTCGCATAGCCTTGAAATCACTTGAGCTTGAGTTTTGATTAGCTATTTGCCTTGACTGAGTCGCCAGTACGAACCTCTAATACCAACGCGCCCAAACAACCTAGTTGAAGCAACACATATAAAAACAGAGGGATAGGAGGCAATGTAGCGTATAGAACGATCAGAACGAGTATAAGTATTTGAAGAGGAATAGATATAATGATTTGAAAATAGAAAGGGGCTCGTAGGTACTTCTGATGTTGGAAGATGACGACCTGGGCAAAACCAGCCAGGCAAATGATCTTGATGTAAATGAATGCCAGAGGACGAAGATCTCGGAGTGCCGTCTAAGAGTGGTTGGGTGGTAAATCAGACTAACTAACGACAATTGGGCGCTCAGGATACTGCTACGAAAGCCCACCCTCACGATGCCTACGCCTAGCTAGACTCCTGGAATCCATGGCCTCGGGGGCTGTATTACCCTATGCATCCACTCTATCATCTGACGTGTTTTTTTCGATATTTCTTGTCATCCGTACGTATCGGGGGCAAAGACTCGGAGGACTACATGCGAGCTGCTAGTGGGTCGGAACGGTTGCTAAAGTCTCTGAGCTAAATTGGCCTACGCTCATCGGAGCGGGAGATATAAGGAGAATAACAGGCGCAAACCCACAACTGGATCTTGGAAACGCCCACAAGAAAACTCTAAAGCCGAAGCCAACGAGCCAAAAGGTGTGTGCCCGCAGACCAACTCCGAAGACTTCCTCCCTCCCGGCACGAGTTCTCTGAGGAGAACTTGAAAGAAGACTCTAATGCTGAAGCCGGCGAGCCAGAAGGCGTGCGCCCTTCAGAAAAGCTCCAAGAGCTCTCTCCCAGCCTCGGCTTGTTCAACTACCTCCCACTCCTCCTGCACAAAAACGCAGAAGCTTACGCCTCCAATGTGCCGATCCTATCCTAACAATGCCCGACTCCATTCGGTGGGCGAAGACGCGAAAGCTATCTCGAGAAGACGAAGTTTCACTCTCCTGCCCTTCGCCCAAGCCGTTTCTAAAACGAGGACGAACATCAATTAACGAACCACTCAAGCGTAAGCCAGTTTATGAGGCTCGGGTTGACTACTGGAGGGAGACCGGAGCCTGGCCAATAGAAGAACAAGAGGCAACAATGGATCGTTTTCGCGAGCTTGTCGATCATGCGCGTGCAAGAAAACGATCGCTGAGCCGTAAACGCTCAAACGCCTCCTTAGCCTCGAAAACAACCCCGACACAGACTATGAGCAGCATGTCGCGGGATCAGAAGTGTGTTCCGTATAGGCATCCACTGTTTCAACGTGAACTGAAGGAGTGCGGCAGCTTTATGGATGATTACGGACTCGACATTACAATGGAAAGCGAAAAACTTTTTCAGCAGCTCCTAAAAGAAAAACAGCCAGCATCTCAATATACTCTTTTCTCCGAGAGACTATTAACGTATGCTGGACCAATTTCATCGCTTTCATCAATCCTCTTGGTTCTGGCTCTAGTTCTCGTTCCGGACCTCGACTGTAGCCTGATTTTGGACTGGGGTTCGATAGAGATGCTTTTAATCTCAAACAGCTACAAAAGCTTCAACCTTTTCTCGGTGACCTTATTGCTGATCCCTCCTTCTTTGCAGCCATGTATCAAATGTATTCCCCATTTCTCACTAGCGAGGTGAAGTGCGGAAACGGCGAACTTGATGCTGCTGATCGACAGAATGCTTACGCTCAGTCTGTCATCTTGCGCGGTCTGCACTTACTTTTCTAGCTGGTTGACCGAGAGAATGAACTGCGTCGGGAGATTAATGGCTTTTCAATATCTCATAACGACGAAGATGTAAGAATCTAGGGCCACTACGCCGTTATTGGTGGAAAAGATGCCAAGTTTTACCAGCATTTGATCTCGAAGTTTATTTTCGCGCCACCCGGGGAAGGATATTGTGGTGTAGCAGGCTGCACGTGATCGGGGAGGCTTAGGTCAGCAATGCGGCTCTGTGTGGGCACCGATAAAGGATCGGATGCAGTGGATAGCTTCCGACACCAACTCGTCATGTAGCTACTCAAGCTATATATTCCAACTCATCTCGCCGACTGCGGGTCGCCACCTGCCTCCTACTTCTACGTGCATCCTAGTATGCCACAATATCAGAGGCGGAAAGCCTACAAGTTCGTCAAAAATGTTTACGACTTGTGGCTTCCTAAGCACATTGAAAGAATATGCTCCATCATCGACATGCTACCGGATGATTCGAACTTTGATGTCTCAGAGCAGGATCTAGCCTCTTCACGCTCAGGACTGCCCCAACAACTTGAAGATTATAGCTTCGCCGATGAAGGAACAATACCGAATAGCCAACCAAGCTTCCAGCCAGTCACTCCAGACACCACGATCGACGCTGGGTCTAGCAATTCCAAGAAGGAAAAGACGAAGTAAAGACTCGCACTCAGCGTTTGTGACGCAGGTCGCAGTACTCTCACTATCTACAATCGACGAGAAAGGATTGGGACCGTCGAACAGGGTGGATATTGCTATATGGATCGATTTGCCCGCAGAGGTTAGCTTGGGCGCTACGCAGTTGAGCAAGAAGTTTCGAGGGGGAGGGGGATATTGAGCTGGCTGGAGCGTTTTGTTCTTGCGGGTCTTTATAATCGACGTAGCTTGTAACGGTTGGGAGTGAGAATTAGTTGGCTTATAAAGGAGCTCCATTGCATGCACTTTTAAATAGAGATACCCTCGCTTACCTTTGCTATTCCTTCTAAGCGCATTACTAAGTGCCATTCTATCAATTTGCCGCGCTTTCTCAACCTGCTATATAATTTCAGAGTTGTCAGGAACAGATACTTGTTGAGAATCTCCAATCCAAGCGTCGATATCAACCCTCGGGATCCAAAGAGTAAGCATCAAGAAAACCAAATATATAAATATCTGGAATCTATTAAAGCATTGTAAGTGCTACAGCTTAGGCAAAAATACAAGCACAGCAACTTGCTCGTCCGTTGAGAATATCATTCCTAGCTATCGAGGTTAGTAAGCATGCAGGAGTATGGGACGCTAAGCTATACCGAAGAATCGCATTCAAGGACGAAATAATACAGGAGCGCTGTGAGATAATCCTGCTGCGCCTTGCCATATCCTTCGTTTTGTGAGGAGGAAATCGGAAACAAGCTCTGCGCGGAGCGGGGGTGTGGCGCGGTAAGGCTGAAATGCAGAATTCGGTCACAGCAAGGTAGTATTAGGCGAGTGATCTGAAATGAGTATCGAATATGTATTTCTTATTAAGTACTAGGATTTAGCAGCCACAGCTAGGCAAACACGACCATCTAAGGGTAGGGAACGTGGTGATTATGTATCGCATGGGTCTCCTAAGTATCCTGAGTATCCCGTTAGCCTCCCGTCGTGCGACCATGGAAGACAGTGGGAGGCTCGTGACTTGCTGAGGTTTCTCTCGAACTTCAAGTGGTTTCGTGGGATCGTAATAATACTATTATAAGTATAAAGATTAGTAACTAAGTTAATTATAGCTGTATTCCTATATATTACTCCGCTTTACTAATCGGTTAGGCTTTACTCGATATATGTAGCGGGGCTTACATTCTAGCTACAGTCTTAGCGACGTGCAATATCTTTGACCTGACCAGCGACGATGGCTCTCAAGCTACTTATTCCGCCCTGCATCTATGAGCCCCCTCACCAGAATCATCCTCCGCCTCATCATAAGCCACTGCGGATTGAGATACAAGGGCCACTAGAGACTGTACAGAAGCTTCTTCCTGACGTAGCCTGGCACCCACTAAAGCCATTCCCGCAGCCTGCGGGCCGGATCCTTGCAAGCCTTACACACCAGGCGTTGTATGGGGAGGGTGATATTTGCTCTTCTAAAGGCGACCTGCCTGTACTGCACGAGTACCTAGCATGGACAATGGATGAAAGAAGGCCACTAGAGTACATATGCATTGCTAAGGCGCGCTGTGTTGTATCATACAATTATATCATTTGATTAATATTTGTCGCTTTAGCTACATTGACTACTACGGAGTTACCTTTGACTACCTCGTCCCCCCCGATGATATAAACCCAGAAGTGCTAGCTGTTAGCATCATCGAAGTGGATAATGACGGAGGCGCATTCGCAAACAAGCACCTTTCATTCTCAGTAGATCCGATAGAATATACGGGGAAGAAAATCCTCGCTGTGCCGAGGTGTTATCAAGTCAAGAAAGATACGAAGGATCGTTGGAGAATAAAGAGTTTAGTGGCTGAGAGGGGCGGGGTTCGCGGTTAGCAACATGCGCAGCCACTACGAGGCATAGTAATTGCAAAGACGGACCACGCCTTACTGCTATAATTTATTACTATAGCTGTCGCGGCCTTAAGTAGTTAAACTCTTCTCCTAGTCTATTATTTAGTAGAACGATCTGCCACTCTCTAACCTATTGAATCTTACGCGACAGGGTATCATATATCGATGCTAAGTATAGTTAAAATAAGAATTTAAAATAAGAATAAACTTCGTACCAATTCTAATATACTCTTTTCAACTCTCAGTACCCCGAAACTCCACCAAACATCTCAAGCCTTTTTTTTTTTTGGCTTTTTCTTCGCTTAATATAACATTCCCAGTCCAGACCGCGTCCCAGCGGTTTCCCGCGACGATACCACAGGCATGCAAGGCATATTGTGTATACAAGCCACAGCCTGCAGATCCCTGTCTTACATCTGGCGTAAAGAGTTTGAGCAGCACGTTGTTCGCGTTGTCGTACCAGGGTGGCGGAAGAGGATCCCGCAGTCTAGTATTTGAGGGTGAGTTGGAGTGGCGGGTGGCTTGCGGTGGCTTGCGGGTGACGAATACCGCGATAATTCGATAGGAGTTGTGTCGTTGAGCTCGAATCGCTTCAAAACTTGGTCCAGTCCACCAAGAAAAACCCAACTGACATGGGTGTGGCGTTGAGACTTGATCCGAGCTGCTTGGCTAGCCGTGGGCCCTGTTTTAGTTCCCGCAGCGGGCCCTGTTCCGGGTGCCTAGTGGCAGATTCTTCTCCACATATCTGAACCCAATCGTGACGGGTATGCACGTCTAAAACTTTAACGGCTCTCGTGCGTGAGGGGCGGAGGGAGCATGGCCATAATAGAACTTAAATATATGCACACTCTGGTGATGGACCAGTGGATGCAGGCGGTGCCGAAGGCGTGGGTTGACGGTTCACCAAATTGTGAGAAAGCAGCCCTCGACGCGGGTGGTGATTCTGAGCCACCGCCGGACCCGCAAATCCCTACCGAATACCTGCAGACGCCTCGGAGGCAGCACCCCACATGCGTCATGTCGCAGTCCCCGCGATTGCTATCGAAGATATCGAGTAGAATTGCTGTGAGGAAGGACGCAACAAACAAAACGCAAGCAGTCGAGTATGTTGTAGACCTAAATGCCACACCACGGCCAGCGCGTCTGATGGCGAATACATCGGCAGGGATGACATAGACCGGCCGGTGTCAACAATTTCCTCTGTCAAAGCAAAAGATGATCGACTACGCTATCACTCTTGGCCCGCCCCTCGTCTCTGAAAGCCAGGTCTTCACCCGCCTTGCTGCCTCCTCTCGACCCCTCCACCGCACTATCAATCCATCCGGCTACTCGCCCCTCTGCTACAACCCTATCGCTATCAGCATCGAGACTGAGTCTCCTAATAGCGCTAAGGAGCACGGCGAAGTCCAGCTCTCTATCTGGGTAACAGCACATTTTAACCGCTTGCGGATCCTCACCCAAAATCCAGTCCCTATCACGCCTCCGCTTATCCTAGTTTCGGATGAGCATTGGAAGCTTTTATTTGCTTGCGATCTGGAAGGAGCGATTCAGATTATCGATGCCGTGGATTTTGGATCCACGGCGGATATTATTGGATGTTATACCACGTTGAAAGTATTAAGGCTGCTTCTTGGCCGGGCGAAGGGGCCGTTTTTAGACTGATTTAGAGAGAGGGTACTTATACCTGAATGAAATAAGCTCGGGCTCTTCTTCTTTCTCCCAGACGAGTTGACGTTTATAATAGATGGCCTCTGGCATTCCACGAAGTTGAAATGCAAGACCTGGATCAACAGAATGATAGTTCATCAAGCTGTGTGAAAGCAACCTTAGCCTGAGTCTGTAACATATAGAGCGAGTTGCCCGAATTGCCTCCCTTCTGCATAGTGAAATGACCATTGTGATTGGCTTTGAGCAATTACCCGCAACAACTACGTAAGGCGGGGCTTTGGCTATAAATTCGCGCATTTCTAATTCAATGACGCCACTCGATGATTTTTGAAGGGCCAATTATCACTCGAAATGGAGACCGAATCTCAGAATGAGCAACGTTTGCACCATGTGGTTGGAGGAGAAGGCATCTTTGGTGCATCTACCGCGTTAGCCTTGAAACGTGAATTTCCTGACGCACGAATCAATCTGTTCAAAGGCACATACGCCAGTATGGCGTCCGGAGACATCAACAAGGTCATCCGCAAGGCATACCCAGACGAAAACTAGGTCAAATTTGCTGGACAAGCAATGAAGAGTTGGGAAACCGAGAGTCCTTATTGCGAATTCTATTACCGGACGTCGTGGGTTCAAGTGCGTAGTGAAGACGGTAACGAGAATATCTACACAGGTCCTAAAGACAAGAAGATATCGACAGATGAACTCCTGCGTATGACAGGTTCTCGTGAAGAGCCAATACTGTCCTCCCACCGATTCTCGGTCAACAGCCTGGTGTTTTTCTTCCATTCCCACATAATTCTGGCAAGCCTAGATACGTCAGAGACGTTCTGCAAGGTTATCATAGCTGAGAGAATGTTCCGAGACATTGCTGAGGTAGTCCAAACGCCTATTGTGAGAGTTGCGAACGCTCAAGACATAAATGAGCACAAGATTCCTATTGCATTTCACGAGTCAACTGATGAAGATACAACATGCCTGACTTGGCAATAATTCAGCAAATTTGAGATCTGCTTACGAGTATCAAGGGATAAATCAAGGGCCGAAAACGCTTTCCGCGATAGACCATGTGAAAATGAAAGCGTAACTGCATACGGAAATCGAGCGCGATTGAAGGAAGTTGAATAGCTGCAGGTGCAAAGAATGGAGAGTTCCATAAAGGGACTTGTGGAGAAGCATTCAAGCACGCTAGGTAGCATGGCGGCTCAGAAAGGCCGCGCCAAGGCGATTAAGGGCACAAATGATGCTAATAGTAAGCGATCAATCCTCAAGGCCATCGTGGCACGTCTAGAGGATCAAGATTGGTTTGTTCGAGTCGCAACCGTTGAGACACTAGGCAAGCAAATAGCTTCTCTAGTCGAGGATTTCATAACAGGCTAGAACCTCCAGACAACTAGAGTTCGTCAACCTTTCACGCCTATGTCACTACTGCTAACAATTGTATTGTTCATCTACCTCACCTTGTTTTTCAACTTTTCTGCAATAATGTACGATGATTAGAAACTGGAAACAAGGCAAGCGGGATCTTGCCTTCAGCGAGTTGTACGGCTCATGAGTGTTAGAAAGTTGCTTTTTATATATCGAGAAGCCGCGCCTAGCAATAAAAAAAACATAAGCCCGACTGTGTGGACCCTGCCCTACTACAAAATTCCAATGCCCTCCCATGCGATTCTTTGAACCTTGTCTGAAGGCATTCTTAATAACTAGACGTTACCCTCTCATTACAACACGCGGAACAAAGAGCCCCATCGTAGTCCTAGTCGCATTTCAACCTCAATATTTCGGCGAAATGCCTTCCCATAGAATCGTTCCCGCTACTGAACCATTAGATATGCTCCATACGCACCCAATATCCAGTCCCAACGGGACCCTAGCTCAACTCGACTTCTGGCATTGCTACTACTAGTCGGCGCGGGATTGGCTGTTAATGGACGCGCTCCCGTCTGTGAACCAAAAAGCGAGGTTAAAGATGAGGGTACACGAGTCGGCAAGGATATTGATATCGTGGGTAATGCGGACTTCAAGACTAAAGTAGTCGAGCTTGCAGTAATGGTATGAGGAATTGTGACACCACTAAGCTATGTTAACCTAGACTTGCTTCTAGTAGAGAGGAGCGAGCGCGTATGATTTGACGTACAATTGTTCACAGGCGCTTGCAACTGCAGAATATAGGTCTGCGGAAGAACAAAAGTGGATAGGTTAGCTATGGCTATAAGAAAAGAGCCCTTAAACCGCTCAGGTAGGATTAAGGAACCACACCCACCATTCACTACGTCCGCCGGGCATGCTTTTATCCCACATTCTGTAACTTGTTGTATGATCCCGCTGTTCTGACATACGCATTTGATCGAATCAGGGGTTGGTGGAATTACGTTGCAAGATTGAACCGCCGGTGACATAAGTAGGGTTTGACAGGATGACTTTATACAACTAGTGTTAACAGAGTGCGTAGCATTCTATCGGGGGCTCATACAGCACAGGATGGGAGCGAAAATTGGCTTGTAGCGATACCGGAAAAGGCGCCTAAGAGTAAAACGAGGTAAAACATAGTGGGCATGGACAGCCAATCTCAAATTAATATCGCCGGTGATATAGGAATTCGCGACACTTCAGACTCATAAGGCTATCCACGTAGAAGATCAGTGCTAATCGGGACCAAACTATATATGTCATTATCGATACGATACTATACGTAATTTCGCAACGATAAGATACTAATTTTAAAGTGCTTACGGCATTCTTCAGCTGTAGCTGACGTGTGTTATCAATATGTGGAGTTCTGGCGAATGGGGGCTGATATCGGGTTGTGGCTTCTAACTATGCCGTTATCTGAATTATGATTTACGTGCCCTCGCAGCAATAAGCTATCAGTTTAAAAGCCCCTACTTGGCATTCCTCAGCCGTAGCTGATGTGTGTCGCCAATATGCGGGGTTTTGACGAATGGGAGCTGATATTGGCGTTGGCTTCTAGCTTCGCTTCTGGTTGCTTCAACTTGCATATTCACAAACAAATGGGAATGCTCAGCGTGGGTTAGCCTGACGCATCTAAAGGCTCCTTGTTTGGAGGACCTGCCAATTCTTGCCCTTGCAACCTCTACGTTTTAGGCCGACTCTGAGTGGAGGAAGATTTTGCGGAAGCCAGCCTGATAATAAGTAACGGAGGACGGGTTGCGCAGAACCATTTTCTGAGTAGCCTGCCGAATGCCCACAGTGTACGACTTTCCCTCATACAAAGATTCGTCAACAATGCTAATGAGACGCACCCCTGGCGACCGTGCGAAGCTGAGAGGTGAAATTCCCTACTCGTTATGGGCATATACGGCCTTCACAATTCTAGTCGCAGCCGTGTCGGCATGGTATATTTACCGGGCAATCATCAGCGAAGATATACCACCATTTTCTCCTCTGATTTCACCAGGTCGCGCAGTACTATCGGTCATCATAATTTCCAAATTTGTCTCCTATTTACTTGCAGACCTGACCTCTAAGTCCTTTGATGCCCTGCGATGGTCGCTAGCATCACGGGACACCGGAGATGGAGGAGTGCGACTGGGTACCTTCCTCGCCTTGAGCCCAGTTCAGGGCCTTTGCGGTATCGCAATACTTTTTATTCGAGGATCGTGGTGGAGTAGAGCGTGGTGTAGCACGAGGTACTCATAATCAAGTTATCCTCGTACCCCCGTCCTCGGCTGATATAAACATAACAGATTCTTTCGCCTGGCGTTAATTATAGTCATAGCTATTATCGTGACCAGTATGTATACGATTTTATTCAATTTCTATAGAAAGCTAATACGCGCGCATAGACGATGTAGAATACAAAATTATCTACACACCAGATCCTTCTCAAGATGCAGAAGTCGTCGCTGGGTTGCCTCCGCCAGAATTCATCGAGGCATTAATTTGGGGCTCACAATTCGTGATGGATCAAAGATTCATCGCAGGCCTCGCTGTCGTCCCTCTGACATTCGCTTATGGCCTCCTGTCAGATACAAAGTTCTCGACAAGAGTCGCTCCTACGACTTGCAGCGGGAGTAACTGTACGTCCTACTTCTTACCGGGTGGGAGCACTGTCGCTCGCCTCACTAAAGAGCCAAGTGCAACGTTATTCAGCAAACAAGCCAGAGGCAACCTGACAGCTATTTCCATACACCAAGCACCGGGCTACCAGCTCGATTTCCTCGCAGTCGATGATTTCAAGTTTAACATCTCTACCCAGTGTCAGACATATGGGGAAACGGTTGGAAACGGGATCCAAATATGCGTCACTTCGCTTGGAAGTAAGCTTGCAGCTGGTAAGCATATCGACAATCGTCGCATTCAGAAGCTCTGTGCTAAATGGTGTAACAGGCTGGAGTGTTTGCCCTTCAAGGCTTTATTCCACGGGATCCTGCTTCAAAGACAAATCCTGGACGGAAAAACTGGATCAGATCACTATAGTACAGGCGTCTAGGCGATATGCAACAGTTGCGTATAGTGGGAGCAACGCATCCATTCTAACTATCGAGAAGATGTCCCCACCAACCGCCGCATCCTTCTCTGTAGATGGGGCTTTGAACTTCTTGGGAATGTTCTTGACGCCGGCTATTGGAGTGTATAATACCTCGGATCCCAACTTCGCCGGTCATGCGACAACCTACAGCGTGCTATTTACTCTTACCTGGGGCTTAAGATTTCTACAGGATACTGCAAACGGCCTCAATTCCGCCCGACAAGAAGTTCTGCACAACTTTATCGCTTTAATTATTCAAATGCCCGCTCAGTCCTTGACACTATTTGGAAATTTTACTAAGATCCCTCCGGACATGATTACGCGAGCTACTGTGACCGAAATCACGCATCGTGCCATTGCGGAACGCTGGACGTTTTATGTGTTTGTGGCGATTGCGGCGTCCTTGATTCTTCTGACTATATGCTTATTGATTGCCGTTTCTATATTCGGTGAACGCCCAAGCTCCACTGCTTTTGCTGAAATGGACGTTTCGCTGCTACCACCTTCTCATCCCGATGACAAATACATAAAGGCGATCGCCAACTCAAAGCCTAGTGAACCCCTCACCCGAGAAAACTGGATTCAATATATCCCAAACACTGTGAATGTGTGGTTAGGAAACGAATGGAAATTCCAAAAACTGGTCAAGTGGCATAAAACCGCAGTTATCAGAGAGCAAGTGCCGGATGAGGAGGTAGATCAGGGCCTAGATGAGGAATCAACCGAGGGTACTCGACCACTTCTTCAGAACCAAAAGCAAATGGTGGAGCCTAGGACAAAGATTGTAACAAAGGTAACAGTTTAATAGTTGAGACAGACATGCTTATACATTGTGTGCGATCTTGTTCTTTCATGTCCGTTCCTTTGATCAGCCTATACAAAACTCACCGCTTGGGCTTGCTCACACCTCTGGAGCATTTACTATGCATAATATTATTCTGTAGAGATACCGGTGAACTGATACTGACTAGTATGCACCTTCAAGGATGGAGCAGTGCAGCAACTCCATGCAGTTCGAGCTGAAGTCAACGTAGAGATAGCCACCATTCTGTCTGCAAGCTTCTTCTCAACGCATCAACCTTATGCGAGGTATGAACCGCTCATCAACAACTATCACAGTTGTGCATTGATGCAGCGTAGAGTCCATTGGGCATCACATCAGCTAGGCCTGCTCTCGAAGGGTATAAGAACGGCTGTTCACCCCTCGAGAAACATGTCTACTAAGCGTAACAATTCACATATACGTCTTTTCTTTCAACTCATTGATACAGGAAGCATTCCACGGCCTCAGCTTACATAAAGTAGATTTTACCTGTTTGCCATTTCAAAAATCGCAGGAGGCTGCCAAGGAGGATATCTTGAGCGTCCCGTAGCCACGCCACCGCCATGAGTCCCTATAGCAAGCCCGAATTTGCCGCCTGCTTAAAGTACCCGTTTAGGAACGCATAAAGCTTGGACGTAGGTTTCGCCAGTAAGAAGGATTAGCGAGTTTAGGCACCACAACCCCACAGTCATGCGCATGTTTCTTCCTCGGGACTTAAGGCTTTGTACTTAAGTATGTGAACTACAAAGTCATTGTTTTCAAGCCCATTGGATGGTATATCAAGATCCTGAAAGCAGGGTGGATTGATGTCATCAATGAAATCTTTCGAATTCTTCACCCAGGAGCAGACGGAGCAGAATACTGCAGTGAATATAATACGGCACAGGAGAGAGAACGTTTTAAGAATTTGGAAAGGCCACGTCATTAAGATATCCTTGAAAATATAGGCAATCGGGATATGAAAATCCGGATACCGCTGTGTGCCTAGCTCAGGGTACAAGTATATAATTGCTTGAACGCCAGGGAGAAACTTATTCCAACACCATAGCCAAAACCGAAAAATTTGGCTATTAGCGATTTGAGCTTTTCTGTTGCGCTTCAGATCTGTACCAACTGTTCACTGGTGCGCAGTGGCACAGAAGCTAATGTAAAGCCTCACATTTTCATTGCACCATATCCGGCCAGTATTTTGCATACCGCAGCGTTCGTAAACGCAATTGAGTCCTTCCAAATATCTTCGAGTCCGTAGGAAGGCCGATTCGTCCTGAAGAACCGGTCACATTGCTTCAACGCCGACAGGAACTTCTTGTCGTCATCTATCTGTAAATAGTTTTCAAGGATCATTATGTGATCGTCAGTTGAGAGTTCGATCGAGCTAGTAGTACCGCCGTGAGATTTCATGTTCATGTTTGGAATGGCAAAAGATGACGATGAAGAGAGAATTCATTACATTTTGAGACTACAGAAAATCACGCTTGAACATCTATGGTGGGGCGTATACGTCAGGGCATAGAGTAGCTACCGCTCAGAAATCCCGAATGAAGTCATAAGGACGGGTTGGCACTTCCACAGAAGCAAGGGTATCTGTAGTGGAAGCTTGGGCCGTAGATATAGCTAATATCAGCTACGGTAGCCGAATCTTAAGCTTGAGCTTAACCTTTTGCTACGCAACAAATACCCATAATCAACTAGCGAGAAGGAGTTGCAATATTGACCTTACCGTCAGCATGCTTAAGATTTCCAATAGCTCGACTCATACGCCATCCAACTAGGTCTACCTCAACTGCAGGGATGCCTTCTTTTTCAAGCTGTGAATTAATTCGTTGCCAAACTTTGCACTTTTTATTATATAAAACACACCGCCATCTACGTTAGGATCCTTGTCTCGTAGCTCATGAGCTGTATCTTTTGTAATTTCCTCTACCTAAACTCACTCATATGAAAGCTATTAGATTTAAGAATAGCCTTGCTAGGAACCTTCTCCACATTACATCATTCAAATCTGCTGCTACACGAGCTTCGTCGGCTGTTGCTCTATCCGGCAACTTCGGCATTTCTTATCGTATGCTTTAGGCAGGCAGAGTTCCGGCGTTCTGGAGCTTAGACCCCGCATTCTTGAAAATTGTACAAGGCTTGTCTGTGTTCGCTTGGCTAGCATCCTGCGTAGCGATCAAGCCAATCGGATCCGCTAGAAGTGACGCTCTTGTCTTCGTATGCCTTTTCTAACACGTCAAACCCGTGCACAACGTCAAGCACGGGAAATTCCGTACCGCAGGCCGCATTCCCTAATCCTGCTTAAAGTTAGCCCTGCATGTTGGAATGCAAGGTCATGCCACAGATAATCACGGCTCATGCATCTACCTATACAGTAAAGTTTTACAATGCGTTCTCAACATGACTTCTCTAACCAGAACAGGTTGTTGACCCGACCGAAAAGAACAAACACGACCCCATCGATATTCCTGGAAATGCTTACGCAGTTGTGGGCATCGAGTCTGTAGACGGAACTTCGTAGCCTCGCGTTGCGAGAAAGATCCTGGTACTGTGGCATGCTAGGATGCGTGTAGAAGTAGGGGGCATGTGCCGACCCGCAGTCAGTGAGGTGAGTTGAAATATATGGGTTGAGTAGCTACTTGACGAGTTAGTGTCGGTTGCTATCTACTCCATCCGATCTTACTCGGAGCCCGTACAGAGCCGCATTGCTGACCTAAGCCTCCCCGATCACGTGCGGTTCCACTACACCACGGTACTCACAACATCTCTGTCGGTGTTGCTTCTAGTGAAAGTGGCATTTAAATGAATTACCAACAATAAACGTGTGTCCGAGCAAGTCGGTGAACACCTCCTTCCAAAACGCTACGATCAGATTTTGGCAGATGTTGGAGAATCCATAGGTTGCCTAGGAGCTAATTACACAGCGAGTTTGTCTTTTCCTGAAGATGTAAGACTGCGGAGTGTCGATTTTATCAAGCTAGAAGATTGCAGTACGGATTTCAAATTCTATGCTCGCGAATTCGGGCCCTCACGTTGATACAATTATTCGTCCCAGATAGGCTACCTAGACTATTAAAGATTTTAACGCGCCCTACTACATCATCCATCCCGTTCCTGATAGTCCTTTTACTTGCAGTGACAAGTGACAAGCCATACGCTATACGAGACAACACTCGTTTTAGGGGACTTTTCAACGCTTTCTGAAGATAAATATTTCTTGAATAGACGATCACTAAATTGGTTGTCTCCTAAACTCCGATTAGCACAAATGTACGATCTAGCTAAAGCGTAATTCCGGGTGACATACTTGCTATCAGAATAGTGAATATCTGCCCGACTTTGTTGCTATTCTCTCTATATTCTCTTTGAGAAAATTACCAGTTCATTCGTAGCCTAGAATGTCCACACATTTCTTACTGGACATACGCAATTATTGTGAACTTTCCAGCATTCTTAGGACTTGTCGTTACAAACACATTGCATTTTCCAAGACGAAGGCATGTTTCGAATATTATAGCAATATGCATGATTGACGCATGTACTAGAATAGCCTGCATTTATGCTTTTGGCTCTCACATACCCAAACCAGATGAGTGAGCTTTTTGATTATGTTCATAATTTTTTTTTCGTAGTTTTCGTATCAGAATGCCAAGAACAACGCGTTGTAGAGCTTCCACCGAAAGGCAATGTCTGCGCTTTGTAGTCAGACAAACCTGTGAGTTGAATCTGGGGATCTAATTCGAGCCAGAGATGTCTCAGTGCAACCCTGCAGCTGTCGAATTCTATCGACTAAACATTACTTAGTGCAACTGCATAATTTCGTTTGCAGGCTAGCCTTTGCTCATCTGTCGTTAGGTTGCCTGTGTCGCCAGCTCGCGTTGCAGAATGTCATCAATGAGAGCACCTTGAAGACTATTTATAGCATGTCCTTCATAATGACCACCCCCGATTGAGAGAGCAGGTCCCTCTGCCAGTTGCCCTATCGAATTGCCCCCCTCTGGGCTATATTAAGGCCATACTCTAGGGTAGAACACTCCTCTGTGTCACCTCTTGTGAAGGTGTAACTCCCATTGTATCCTTCGACGGGGACTCTGGTTCTCGGCTCGGTAAATGGCCCTTTCATCGATTGAAGAGTATTTGTTTACCCAGGGGCCTTCATATTTCCGTCGAAGGAAGACGTTGATTCTGCAATGCCATCGTTTCCAGCATCAGACACAATACTCTCGACCGCACTGTGTGGGTCAAGTAACGATATGGGGCTATTCATGTTGGGAATTCGTTAAACACAGATGGCGTAGAAAGAGAAACTCACAGATTGTAGACGAATGATAGGCATTGAGAAGACGAGTGAGAGGTGCAACGCGGTGAAAGAAAGAATGGGAACGGACGGCAAGTGATCCACCCGACTTTATAATTGCTCTTTGTACGGACCCATCTCATCCATCAGCCGTAACCAAGTCCAATCACGGTAACGCGGCTTGCATTCTACGTCAGTCAGACCACTCTCTTCAATATCGCATGGTCAAGCTGACCGTATATCAAGCTCCTCGCCTCATTTTATGGTTCAAACAGCCAATGAATCGAATTCCAAACCATACTAACGCAGATGACTATAGGCTGCACTGGCTAAGCGAATAAATTGGATGCACATCATCCCAGCAGGCCATCAATGCATTGTATGCTATGCCAGCGGTTATGCCGCCCTTTGTTGGATGTATCCAGCCTCATCCTAGCACGAACGCTTTGGTTGGATTTACTCAATCATCTGGTGTGGCAGCAAAGCATATACGACGTTACAGTTGTACGTAAATAGTTGAGACGATTTTTGCAGTCGTATCTGCCTGCTTCAATTCGAGCTGAGGAATTGGTCGTGGAAGTGAGCTTTATGAGGATATAAACCAGTATTACCGCAATTAAACAAACAGAGAGCACTACCAGAGCGGTGTGGTCAGCATTATCAATCAAAATGTCAATTCAAACAAAACTCTTGACAATTGCAAGCGGAAGGCGAAATACAGGACTACCAAGCAGCTTTCAGATGATATTCTTGAAAGCCATGGTGGATGAAAAATGCCCAATTTGTCCTTGTAAATCTTGTTAGGTTTGGATGGCAATATTATCCATCCTGAGGTCTTTGGTGTTCAATCACTCTCTTAGAGATGAGAAAGATACGTTTAATATAAGCTTTTCCATACTCACAAGTCTGAGATCAAATCAATCTATCAAAATAAGTAGTGATTGACTCAGCATATAAAACGCCTTAGCCAGTGTACCAATTCGCGTACGCTACTGCAACAATATGCAAGCGGCGTGAAAGAGAATATCTTTTCTAAGACCCCACAAAAGGCATCATGCACTATTGGCGTTATGGAGACCGGGAAGGCAAACTTACAGATGATGCGCGCGCGGAATAGTCGTTCGGATGGGATGGCGGCGTCCTTCACCACTATTTCCTCATCGACTATCAGCATACAATCACTAAAATTAGCTGCATCTATTCTTTTTTGAATATATCTGAATCTTCATTCTTATGTGCGTAGAGCTGCTCTATGTAAAGCGCTCTTCTAATCTGCAAGAACGCTGCGGTATGATGAATTCTAGCATGCAAACTCTAGACCCAAAGGACTTCCCTCCTGTAAAGTATTATTAGGCTTGAGCTAAATTTGGCCACTGATATACTAACAGTTATTAGTTCCGACTATAAAATAATGAAAGGAGTTGACGGTGACCCATTACGAGGCAATAGACTGTTCCGGTTTCCCCCGAACGCGGCCTAGATAAATATCAATATTTTCTTATACTCGGGCCAGAGGCAGAGATTTTAAACCTCGATGAGATACACAGAGGGCTGAGTAGAAACTTTGAGGATTATCAAGGATGCCGTTGCAGTCCTAACGATACTATCCTTATACAAGCGTCATCTTTTCAAGCGGCGAAGAAGATGAGAGGGAAACAATTGAAGCCGACTACCCGAATACACCGGCTCAAATTCACAATTTTCTTCTCTCGCACCTTTTACTGGTCGCATTACTGTCCCTACAAAAGAACTTCTTCACGATTTAGACTGTCACAGCATTGCTGGAAGAGAAGAGATTGGCGTACATCGCGAGCGTTCAGTCGGGCCCTTCGTGGCTATTACATTTGGGACACCATTAGACGGGTTGTTCTCCTTCACTTTATAGGAGAATGGGCCTATCTTCCTACGGGCCTCCGTACATTGTGATTTCTGTGGAAGCCAGCACAATGTTTTCGACTGCGGATATCTCATCAAGGAGGCCACTCACAGCTCCTAGTGGGTGGTATATCGGGCTTATGAAATCCTTTCAGCATACTCCTCATAAGGACTATAGAGAATCAACACAACTTTCAGAGTATTTGGAGAATTTCATCGAAGCCTGGATAGATTTCAAGTATTGTTTCAAACGACTTGGTTAGTGTAGTTTGGACGTGTGAATGAGGGCATTCAACTATAAGTTTGACGGAGGATGTTCACAACAAAGCGCAATAAATCCCACCAAAGATCTCGAAATGCTACAAATATGTGACACGGATGTATCCCAGTTACGTTGAGTGAAATTGGAGTTTGTGATCCGAGATGACAGTCAGTGAGTAGAGGGGAAGAGTGGAAGAAAAGGAGGGTGATGGCGAATAACGCCACCGGCCATTTGATAAACGAATCCACACTCGTGTATGACATAAATTCACGCCAATTGGGCGAAGGGGCTGCTCTCCGTCTTTTCTGATTTCTTCATCTCTACATCACAACACGTAGTATATACATATTTATTTCAATAGACCCTCCCAAGCTTGCTCCGAGATAAGAACTTCAGGTCTCATGTGCCTCTTCGCCTCCTAAGACTTCCATGGCACGAAATAATTCGAACCCAAATCCGCAGGAGGACCCGACTGGAGACGACGAACCCAAATTTCGGACAGAGTTGCGCTCTAACGCTTCTTTGCAAACATTGAACTGGCCTAGTCAGCAAATTCCGTCATGTATGTTAAGACTGGGGGAGAGAGAAAACCAACCGCTACATTGGCCCAGGGCTACCAGAGAATGGCCGCAGAGCTCGAGGCTCTTGTCAAGGTGATGGGACGGGAAAGTGATTAACTGAGGCCTTCAATAGCAACTGCTTGCATTGTTGTGCAGCTAGTCATTAGAACGTATGCAGTGTGAAGGGGCCGATAGGCGACTACTACAATTAGAACTGCGTCGGAGCTCTGTTTTGTACGCCCGAGATAGTATATAGCCAGATTTGGGGGCCTTCTCATTCAATCAATTGCATATCGAAACAATCATGGAGGTCGATAACTTCGCAAGTCATTTAATCGCTCTTTTCATAGGCCCAAGCACTCAGATCACATTCACCAGAGAATACAATCAGCTCCGGTCCTCTAGCTTCAAGCAACATCATTGGCTTTTCGATATGTTTTCGACTTATGATATACCGAACCCTTGTCCTCATCTGTTATGGGTAAGAAAGGAAGAAATTTTAAATTTCTTCGAGAAATCTAAATCTGTCCATCATATCAAGTCCGCTAACGAAGACATGGTTCTGGTGTTTACTGGGATGTAAAAAATTCGCCATTTAGAATTTCAACCGTCACACGACTTGCCATTGGTTGATATGGTTCGTGATTGGTATCGACTTTTGCAAGCTGCACATGAACACGAGCTGCAGTATCGGATTCGGGTGAGCTTTTCTCGTATATTGCAGGATAAAACTGGAAAAATTCCATTCAATCTACACACGAACGGATGAAGAGTTGTCCTGTTAGTTAAGATCTAAGAAATATTTCTCTTGAATACATCCGGGTGTTGGTCAGCGGACGCCAGAGAGCTGTGATAGGTCGCCACAATGCAAAGTGCGCCTAGCTTGCCCAACGGTCCCCATGCAAGATTTTGGGGAAGCGTAAAGTGATTTGAGCGCGCAGCTGCGGTATATGCAGCTGCGGGTGGAACCCAACTCAACGCTCCGCATTGATTCTGCTACAACCAATAAGATTTTCTATAGAGTTGACATGCCAACGTTCCAGCGAAGTGCGTTGGTCGACTAGCCCGTTTCCCCACTTTGGCGCCCATGCTCAAAGGACTTTTAGAGCGGCATGCTAGACTAGCCCCCACACATTTTCTTCATTCAGTATGCTTAGCGTTTCCCAAGCAATCGGTGTGATTTTTTTAGCCCAGGGCATGAATTCCCCGCTCTTTGTTCTCAAATCGGAAACGTTTTCATTTTCACTAGCCCTTTGAGTTCCTCGACCGGGTCTCCTCTCCTCTCCAGCCCGCCGAACAGAATTCTCAAAACGGTTAAAGTTCCCAAAACCCTTGCTTATTACATCAAACTTCGTCTCCCAGAGTTGAGAGAGTTCTGTAACTCTTACGCTAGCAATGAGTCAGTTTCAGTTGTTACGCGGCCTGACCAGGATCGTTGTATCATTGATACCCAGTCAGTTCTTGGTAATAATCATTGGTCAATTCCAGAGAGCACCCGGTGCTTGATGGCTTGCTAGAGCATTGCTGAAGGCTACAAGGATTGGATATGCAACTAACGATGACACAGCAAATCTTATTCAAGTAGGATTTTCCGTGGATCACCATAGGAATCTTGGAAACAGTTCTTAGAAATGGGTGCAAGCTTATCGACCTTGAGAATACTGTAATCATCAACCTAGACAAGCGGCTTGGTTTGTTATTACTTCTGGCACTTTCTTGCCGCCGGTTCGGAAGAATATCGGCTTAGAAGAGCTAGATGGAACTCGACACACCTGAGCTCAAGGGCTGATTTGAACTGGCCTCGAGCAATGCCAGTCTAATAGCTGAAGCCTATGCAATATACAAGGAACGGACCATGACTAGGCCAAGAAAAACCTATACCACAAACGATCTATCCTGTGCAAAACCAACATAATATACCTCAAGCCGCTACTCACTTTGCCACTGAGTCGGGTTCGGGTGAGTGTTTAAGGGAAGAGATCTTTTCGCGCAAAACACTCCACACACGCCGAAGCTTAGACCTATTTGATGGAATACACCAAAATTTTAGGCCCAGTTACAGGAATCCTAGAGTGCGCAGACTTTACCGATTTCTGCCATGGTTTGAAATCCTTGTCTATGTAGCGCAGCTCGTTGCATTATATGTTTTTTTCAAACTCTTCAATGTAAAAAGAAGAATTCAACACTATCGCTTGAATATATGAGGTCTTGCGGTGCGCAATAAATAGCTATTTCTGGTATGAAGTCCTTTTTGCTACCGGTATTGCATGTTATATAAGAGGACGAGTCTCCTTGTTGTCGGACGGAAACAAGAAGTTGTGCTCGAGTATTGGTGATCCAACCACCTCCGAGTTGCACTCTGGATATGTCCCAGTACTTTGGTACCTGTTCAAACGCTCAGTTTCTGATAACTATTTCGTAATGCGGCTTACATCTGCTGTTGCTCGGGTCTGATTGAAGAGCTCGGTCAAAGTCGGTGCGAACTCACGGCACTGCGTTGCCAGGCCCGTTGCCGTGCATATTTCAAATTTCCCTATGCCCAAGCCAAACAATGCGTTCAGTTCAAGCCATTCTACAAGACGACTCAAAAGCGCTTAGGCAGTGTGATCAAGATGATATATCTCTAGATGCTCAGGCGTCGAAGCTTGCTGTCTCTATCGTGTTGTTGTCAGGGGGAAGATCGTATGCTTAGGGAAAGGCCTGCGTGGCGCGACTAGCAAGGTGGGGGGTGGGGTCACCTGCCACTCCAAGTAACACAGCGCTCTCCATTCAATATGCCTGACGCTAGGCAACGTCAGCGCGTCAAACTCAGACGGTCCAAAATCAACGGGCTGCCACGTACCAAACAGCAATGAAGGAACTAGTGGCCATCAGGTCAGAGAAGTCACTTTAGAGAATGTTTCGAAAAACCAAATAGCTACACCATATACCCACAAACATACAGAAGACCGCTCGGCTCTTCAAATAATTCGAGAGCTTGCTGACTGGTAAGACATCATACGATTCGGCGCAGTAGGTTTAGCGCAATAAAATCTCTCCCCATCTATCCGCTGCTCGTGCATACAATATATCATTAGCATTCGAAGAATTGTGAGCTGCGAATCGCGTCTTATGACACTGCACACGGTGTTTTCTTCAATATTTACTGGGGAATGACGAGTTTAGCCACCTCATAACATCGCCTTAGTACAGTATGATTGGTCAGAAACATAATCCAGTCTCAGCGGGTAAGTTTTAAAGAGCAAAGCGAACGCATGTAGATCGTATGTATGATTAATTGCTCACTGGCTTGGTACAAGGCAGAAGAAATTCGAAATGCGGTGAAGTGGTTGGGTTTGCGATAGTCGAATGTCACATAGGGTGTCTTTTCATCATGCGCTCTGGAGACTGCGCTAAGTGAAGTTAGGCTTCTTTTACCTGGCCCTCCTACCAAGACGACTGCAAGGCTCCGACCGTGGAAAAACTCTGGGATCCCAGAGAGCAGATTGAGCTAGAAGTAGGGCTTGTGCACGAAGACGTGTCCTTCTTACTCTCCGATAGTAGGCTACCTGCACGGACACGTGTTGAGCTATTGCATACGAATTTTTTCGTGAATTTGGTTGAATACTGCGATATATTATTTACTATATTTAGTTGAGCTAGTTTATATAACCATATTTCGCGTTAAACAATACATCTAAGCACGAGGTTGGTATAATATTTGCCGCGAAATATAGAAAAAGCTAAGTTGAGCAGCTCCGATTGTGCATTATATCTATATCTGATGCAGAAGAGAGTACAGAAGAGAGTGGGCCTTGTAAAGTATGCATGGCAATTGCTGTCCATCCGAGAAACAGAGTAAACAGGATAAGGCGTTAGAGCTATAGAAGTATAAAAAGGGTTGACACAAGAACTTAAGCTGTATTGGTCTAGCAATCTAATGTTGGAAAGTGAACTGCAGGATTATCTGTCATCCACCGATCAAGTAAGGCATGTCCAGATTGGTCAGTCAAGTTGATGTCGCTAATTCTAGATGGAGCCGGTTCGTTGACTTAGGCATCAGACGGCAAATAGGAACCCTTCCCGTTTTCAGCTGTAGCGCCACACAGCAAGTGACAGCACCGGCAGGTGGCCTTGCTCATAATTGTGCCCTACAGTTGTTCTTTACAATTATAATAGATAAGGACTCGTAAGGTGCCGCAGACCATGGGAGCCTACATTATACTACCCTCAACTTTCAGCATGTGCGACTACACTCAAGTAAACTTTTCTTGTAACGTTGTGCATCATCGGATGATTGTCAAAGCCTGGTGCAAAAGATATCAAGATACACAGGTGCGGTGCAACCTTAATATCGTTGAAATGTACGATAGATCTTCACATCAAAATTGATGTTATCGAAGCTGACACTACATAGTCAGGATCGGCTGAATGAAAAATGTCCTGAATGCAAGCAAAGGTCACGAGGAAAGATTGTGCTGGGAAACAAAGCCTATCCAAGAACTCTCAGTGATACCTAAGCAATAGGTAATCATTCTCATTATGTACGCAATTACCAAGACTGTAATGAAACCAATGGAAGGTTGCCACGGAGATGAATTATGTTCAGCAAATTAGATTTGTATCGGTAGCATTACAGCTTGCAAACGGGCTGGAAGAAGTCTACAATCGCCTGCACTGTGCGCTGTACCATGTACTTGACGTCACACTGGTCAACGAGCAAACAAAGCAAATAATGACTCTGATACTTGCTTGCTTGTGAGTCTGGTGAACTAATACTTGCTTATATTCGTACTTGTACACGATTACTTGCAAGTACTTATACATAATCACAGAGAGTATGGAGCATCAAAATATAGCATAGCCGAGGTAACCCCTAAGTATGCACGGTTGTAGCCCCTGAGTACGCACGGTTACTATATTTGCTATAGATTCTCACCACCAGCAATCTATCGTGAGATCGACCATACAGCTAACTTAATAACTTCAAAGCTTTGCTCCCAAGTACTTGTAAGTTGTTTGCTTACTGACCAGTCTGCTTGACGTCATATAGGCTGGAACCATCATTGCGCAGCCACCTCATGTGCCATCTTTACTGCTGTCAGCCGGGTAGAGATTGATATTATGGGGTGCTTTTCGTGTTTTTGATGTTGTTAGCATCTTGCAGGTAACAAGAAATTGAACTAACCCCGATCACAAAATCTCCATGCAGTCTTCCTGGCGGGGTTGAACACCTTGGGCGTTTTATTTTCGACAAACTCAATCTGCAACTTTCGGTTTAGAGCTATCCATAAGTAAGTCTCCGTTTACGCCTAGGAGAAGATCCTCCGGACTTCACCAATATTGGGATGCTTTTCAAACCTTTCCTTGAGCAATATGCTCCCCATGTGTCGGATGTTAGGGAGAATATTCGAATCTCTGATAGTCTGTAGGATTTTAAGCCCCATCGCACATCTCACTGGGTTATTCTGATGTGTATGGCCGTGAGAAAACTCGTATGTACCTGCCTGGAATACGTCCACTACATGATGGGTCATCAGCATAGCTGAGATAGGAAAGCCTCCACCAAGAGCCATACCAGCTATCTGGAGGTCCGGAACAACACCTTCTTTTTGCCAGGCGTGCATCATACCACATCGACCAATGTCGCACATCGCTTCACCAAAGATGAGCAAAGCGCCATGTTTGTCACAAATTTCACAATAGCCTTGCGGCAGCCCAGGAACAGCAGCCATGCAGCCAAGAGCCTAGAAAATAATGAGCTTCTGAGGAGCACTTTGGCATCTTAACTCACTGCTCCGACAACTGGCTCCACCATGAAAGCAGGTTCATTGTCTAGGCCAAGTTCCGGAAATTGTTGTCTAGTTCATCTAGCAGCTTTTCCATATACTCTTCTATGCTTTCCTTGCTGTTGAGATTTTGGTAAGGTGATACATGGCTGACATTGTGTAGCAGGATGCTTTCGTAGCGCCGACGTCGTTGTAGGTGCCAACTCATGGAGAACGCCCCGATGGTGCCCCGTGATAAGAATTGTATCGGCTGATGAAGTGAATACGAGTACTCGGGCTTGTTAGCCGTTCCTGATGGTATCGTATTGCGCATTTTATGCTGGCCTCCGCCGCTTCAGACCCTGCTGATTTCAGCTCGAACGACAGCTGTAAGTACAAGGAATTGGTACCTGAATTGTATGCGATACATTTCGCCATTTCACCGTTAGTAGTTTTGATAATCTCACGACCAAATTCTTCTACTATCAGTATCCTGACACTCATCGAGGAAGCATACAAAGCCTTAGACATCTAGGAAATATCAGCTTCGATGAGAGCTGGGTGCTCATAGCCAAGGGAAGTCACTACCACCCCTCCTGCTGCATCAAAGGTCTTCTCTCCACGGTCTGTTCAGTAGAGGTTCCCCTTTTGCGCAACCATCATTGGGGGTTCTCAGAAACACTAGAGTCGGCAACAATCAATCGATCTACAGATTGATTACTCGATTAAGCATTAAAAAGATCATTTTGAGGCCCGTGACCGGCCTAATCAGGTAATCAATCTGTAGATCGATTGATTGTTGCCGACTCTAGGAAACACACAGTTGCGTGTTGGTCGAGGATAGGCAGCCAGGCGCCAGCCCAGAAAACCGTGTCCGTTTAGACACCGCATATGCATCGTCAGCATAGGCCGGCAATTCATCAGGGAAGGTAGATGACTTTGCTGCTCCTAGTGCGGCATGAGTATGGATGGGAACAATGGGTAAGAGTATTGATTTTAGACATAAAAGATTACACGAAATAGAGTAGGTATAGTAAAGCGCTAAGGAAGGTTGAATTATTCTTTCGATATACTAGTAATATCTTAATGGATGAAGGCATCCGGGTGATTCGACGACGAGGATCTGAAACCTGGAAGGGAAAACCTTGAGTGGAAGTGCCATACCACTCTCCAGCTGCTGGATCATATCATCTAGGGCTTACACAACTTCGGATTGGGCGCATATCCGTGCCTAATGCGTGATAATATGCAATGCACGTCTTGGCATGAGCGAGCTGTAACATAATGTCACATGCACTTCTGAGGGGTTGGCCTTGCATCGATGTTCCTTCTCTAATCTTCGACACAGGTTGCTGGGACCCCAACAAGGAACGCCGTTGCTTCCAATCAAGCACATGCATGCTTCATGCAATGCAGGCTCCTGCAGCTGGGAGGACAAGTGAGATACAAGGGGGGCCCAAGAAAGGGTGAGTAGTGCGGTTTTGTGCGCTCGAGCCATGGAACTCTATCGAATCTTACGTACACTGTAATTTACATATAATTTGGATCAACTCAGTATCGTATGTGCCCACCTCCAGCTAGGCGTACTGCCTCGCAACGTTCTCTCATATTTAAGTAGTATTTTTGAATATCTTTAAGTTCAATCTTTGCCCATTCTTCCTAGATTACAGTTATTAGCTGCTCCTTTGTTTTTGGCTATCTCTTGCAAACTCTTGACTTGAGTAGCCTCCAAACATTCTTAATTAGATTAAGATCAGGCGATCTTGCAGGCTACTACAGCAGCCAAATAGCGAGCTAATAGAAGAGACTCCTTGTAGCCAAAGCCTGGTGAGAAGAAGCGCCATCTTGCATAAGAATAGCGTTGCTTATCCTAACTCTGAAGATCTCGTGCTCTTGCTTGAAAGCTTAGATCAAAGGTATAACTCTTTGGCAGCAAGAGGATGAGTTGATATTCCCCTACATCTCACGGTCCCAAATTAGCAGCGGACCCTTTGATTCGTCTCCTCTAATACAAGCCCAAACCATTACACAGCAGTAATCCTTGAACTTAGGGACGATACAGTCTGGGTGGTATTTCTCCTCTACCCTTCTTGTTACCCAGACCTTCCCTCTCCTACATTTAAATAATGCCTCATCAGACCAGATTATCCTTCTCCACATCTCCTAAGGCTAAGGTAGGCAGGTCTCCGCCTATAGAAGGCGATCTTGTATATGTTTCTCTTCAAGAAGAGGCTTCTCTATTGCTAGTCAGCGATAGTAGCGTTCTTGTTTAAAGGCTCTGTGAATTGTTCGTTCGTCACAATTTAAGCAGAGCTCATTAGCAATTTGCTAGAGAGATTTCTGCTGCTGCTCTTAGTTGGCAATAGCATGTTCGACGAGTCGTTTACGTAGAGGAGTATTAATTATTAGAGGCCTACCAAGTCGTTTAGAAGGTCTTGGAGGAGTGACTTGCTGTCGAGTACAACGACGAGTTGTCTTATAAGGGATACCTAGGTATGAAGAGATCTTTGAACAATTCTAATTATTGTCCTAACGGAGGGAATGGATACGAGAGCGTTCTTGGTAGGTAAGGCGGCAGTTTGGCGTTTTGACATAAGGAGCTATATTGAGCTGGATTAGTTATCCTTGGTTCTTGAATTATATACAGATTTCTATTAGAGTAAGGAATCTTTGACAACTTTCCATGGCCCGAGCGCACCGAACGCACTACTCACCCTTTCTTGCATCCCCCTTGTAATACCGATCTGCGCTCCCTCAACTACCAACCCGTATCTACTCACAAACATCACGCATCGAACCATGGTCTTAACTTGCGCATACAGGTTTCTATTCATAGAGAGATACTGAAGCAAACATCACTCTCTAGCAATCATTCCTTTGCTCTCCATCTGGTATTACCTCCAAATCGTGCTCTTCAAACAATAGTCACCTGCCATGGTTAGAACGGCGGCATTTCGATCTAGTACTGTGCATTAGCTTCTGTCACAGACCACTCCTGATTCAAAGAGTTCTTACGCTAAATGTCTGACAATCGGTTGTGCTGGAGATCCGGTACTGAGGGGTGCCAAGCGTGAGGACCGTGGTTGGGAACGTCAGCGTGACGATGGTCAAGGCGAAATTGCGGGATAAAAAAAAAACCCTTCTGCATACCTGCCAAGCAAGTCAGCAAGAAGAGATTTATTGTCCAGCAACTGCATTGAGTTGAATCTGCTCAATATGAGAAGAATTAGCGATGAAACTGAACATCATGTGATGTAATGCCAAGACACTCTATAAAGTCACGTGACTATGTGGTCCGTGAAATCCTCCGCTGCGCCGTGAACGGTCGTAATCCATCTTTAGGTAATGGCCTTGAGTCAAACGCCGCCAATACGCCACAACTAAACTAGAAGCATACCATTTAATCAATGTAGGTTGACTTGGCATCTGTCCGGTTCCCAAAGATTGGGAGTATTGCGCTACTCTCCGATGGAACCTATTCTGTTGGAGTTATACCCGGAATCAGAGGTCGATTCGAAACGGCAGCTGAATATTTCCGTGCCTGGGTAAAAGCGATGCAGGGTAAATTCTCTTTCAGCGAAGAGGTCATTCGAGAAAGAACTACATCTGATGTCGTAGACATTATCAAGCCTATCAACGAGCTTCCAGTAAAACTGTTGGACTATTACTCCTTCATAAGTGGCCCTTTTCCGTTGATCCACACAGATCTATATACAAACAATGTTCTGATAGATTCAACTTGGTGTGTTCAGGGCGTAATCGATGGGGAGGACTCGTTTGTTGGACCCTGGGAAATGGCCGAGTTCATGAAAATTTGACTGTCGTACCGCCTGTGATGAACGGCTCTTTTCACCGCGAGAAGCGGTCTGATTAGGATAAGCGTGCAGAATAAAGACGGCACATCTACGTCGTGCAAGAGGCAGAGGATGCACGACAACTGGATAATAGACTTTCCGGGGTACTAAGCGATGAGAGAATTCAGGGGCCATTTCGTCATACGGAGACGGCAGGATAGGGTACTACTGCCGTGTGCTTGAACTGTTTCAGTAATCAAATATTTATGACGCATTTGAATTCAATTAATGACCGGCGTGCAACATGCAGTGGATAAGATGGTGATGTTACATGCTCTACCCTGAAATTGCCAATACAACAATTTGTTCATTCCACCGGCGGAACATTGTATCTCGAAGTGAGCCTTAGTGACACGCTTACACCTACAGTTAGGTCAACAGCCATGCTGGGAAAGCGTTCACGCTCAGCCTGCTCCGCCAGCTCGTCCGCGACAGATCTAGATCCCGCTCGTCCTACGAGACGAACAGCCCGCACCGACGCGTCCGCTCTGTGGAATAACACACCTGCCCTCGCAACAACAGTCCTCAGAATTTCCACGAGCCCGCGCTCCCGACCGCAATCCTTCGCCTCAACCTTTGACACGAGAGAATCTATGCATTCTTGAATCCTCCGCATCTCTCTGCGACTCCATGTCCGCTAGCCGAAATCCGTCCCCCACGCGGAAAGACACCGCTATCACTCATAAGAAGCAGTTCGCTGGCTACGATATAATCGTGGATCAAGGCATTGCACTTCCAACACCGCTCGCGTACTTTGTAAGCACGCTTAGACAGAGTTGTGAGCAGGAGCCTTCGCCGCATGCGCAAGCCACCATAGATACGCGGAGGGCCGCAGCATTAGAAAATAAAGCCACAGCCCGGAAAATGATGGATAAGCACATTCTTTTTCGGGGCGAGGCTTACCTAGGTGGTATAAAGGGCTTGAAATTAACGGATCAAAACAAACCTAGTCAAAGAGTTTCTTCCAGAGCCGCCGCGTGCGACTGCGCCGGAACTATGGGGCTCTCTTGCACGACCCCAACCCGACAGCTGCATCGGATATATTGGCGCGACAGAGGCAACAGCACACACTCCGACAGTATTCATGCCATTCACGCGTGAAGAGAATGATATGGTAGAATGGTGCGTTGCCCTCTTGTCGCTGTTTGTCGCTAATACAGCTACAGGTTCAATGTCGTCCAGAATGCTGACGCACATTTTCCATTGCTTACAGCTCAATAAAAAGCTGCCACGTTCGGCGAGAATCAGATTCACGCCTCGCTACAAGCCACCCGCGACGGCGCTCTGATTGTCAATTATTTGCACCAGTTCTATTCGCGAGCGTATCCCGGCCGTCCCCCTACACAGCTCGAGACATGCCATTTCTCTTTAACGACTGAAATTTATACTTGCATACTCTGGATACATTGGCGAGAAGAAAATCCAAGCGATGGCGAGGCCATACTTCCGAATGGAGGAAGTAGAGACGGGAGATGCGGAAGCTGCTGCACAATTATACTGACTTTGCCCTAGGGGAGCGGCTGTCGATCAAGAAAGCCCTCTATGCATTTTGGCCAAATCGTCCTGTGAAGAGGGTGAAGGAAACACAGCCGCAAAGCTCAATGACAACTTCAGTGTTTGAACTGCGGTTGGACAGGCCTATGACGCCTTCTAGTAGTGTAGGTGAGAGAGTTAGTAGGGTCGGATCACCTGCTAAGAGGACAAAGCGCACGCTAGACGATGTGACACAGTAGCTAGGCGGGCTTCTCCTTGATTTCATCTCTGCGGAGACCGAATATACCCTAGTGTATCTGCCATTATGTATTGCAGATATTTTCACTGCAAGTAGGTAGTTTGCTGCTCACTCCTCTACCATCGAACAATGGCCACCCCGGCAGGCAGTTAAACGGATAAAGCGTCCGCTATGACGTGTATTAGCCCCAATCCCATGAGATCGAAGTCGCTACGTGGCGTACAGCCTTCTTAGGTGTCTGGAATGATGTTTGAGCGGATATGATAAATCGTGGTATGTTTTTATTGGTAGGGCAGTTTGATAGGTCATCCTGTTACCTTCTCTGTGTACGCGCGCATTGTCATCTGGCACCAGAAAGCGCTGTCAGAGAGGACTAAAATCGTGCTGTGCATCCGTTCTCCCGGGCCACCCAGTCTCACCAGCCGGGATGTATTCCGCCTGCCATCCAGGTCCACCGAGCTTCAGAGCCCAGTGAAGAAGTGAGGCATTTGGCCGGCAGTGGCCCCTTGAAGACGGCATCCAGTAACATGAATAAGGCTAAGTAGCCACAGGACTGACCGGAAGTGAGACTAATGGAATGGGGCCATATGGTAGGAAATCCGGTGAAAAATCCCTGCCAGGTTGACTCCAGGCGAGTGACGGTCCGTTACAGCCATGCTCAAATGGACATGCATCTGGCCCTTCAATCACCTCCAACACTAGGCATCTATAAGGCGTCTTACCTATTTAGGTGCCTCATTGCTAGCACGTTGCCCTTACCCACCGAACCGGTGAGTCCTGCTGCTTGACAACGTGGAGAAAGGCGTATGTTTTGGCGTAACCACAGGCGATTAGGATGGGATTGAAGACTGATTTATACCAAGCTTTATCGCTTTACCTACCCTTAATTTGCGGACGATAGAAGCGACTTCTTCTGGAAATATGTGTGAATAGTACTGGCAACGAACGACCCCGGGAAAGTGCAAAGCGGTTCCACGGCACTCAAATAATGCGAAGACTTACGCGGAATATTGCTACAAGTCTCCTAGGCCTGTTAAATCGTGCGGCAACGGAAAAGAGGTTCAATCTGGGCCCCCTACCATTACCGAAGCTGGCGCTGGATGCGCAGCCACATTCCTAGCAGCGAGCTACAAATTCCTCCCTTACTCTCCAATAATTTTCTCTTCCTTCTAAGAGGCTCTCTGCCTAATATACTCTTGCTGTCTAAAGTCTTTAGTTTTTCCGTCTCTAGCTACCTTCTAAACTTATTGTGAATAGGTTATTCACGAAGCTTTTCTGTTTAACTTGGCAAGTGTAACAAGAGAAATGAGGTTAGGGACGAAGGGGGGATAGACCATCGATTTGTGGCTATGTGGGTGCAGAGCTCTTATGTACCGTCCTGTGTTGAAGATATAATCTGGTCGTTGAGATCCTCTCGGCCTAGTTGGTTGAGCTGCTTGGAACAAGAGTACCGTCCATTAAAGGGAATCTTTCTCGAGACACACTTTGCGTCTCGAATCTTGCCCTCGATAGCGGGAATCGCAGGCTTTGTAACTTGGCAATAATAGGATAAAGTTTGTCATCACTACGCTTTTACCTACTCAACCCGTTTTATCAATATTTTTTATTGCTATGTAAATAGTCGAACTTCTTTCTCTAATTCCTAAACTACATTTGCTTCATATCTCTATATACTATTCTACCTTTAACTCTATATTTAGACAAAATTATCGCACCTGTAGTTCTAGATAATTCGTTTCCTCTAACTAAACAAAACTACTGTTCTTCTACCTACCAAATCTTACGAAGTAATCGTACAAGTAGAACTACAGACCTAGCAAAAGCAAGGAGACGATCGCTTAAAGACAAAACTAATAATAGGCTTAATCACAATCTCCCCTAGTATCTGCTATATTATACTAGATACTGTTAAGTTAGCGAAGGGGAGGGGAGGGAGCAAGAATGATTTATTGTGTCCAAGAGCCATATACGCATCCAATCCCCAAGCTCCTCTCTAATATCTTCTGTTATATAGGCGAGTTGCCTCATACTACTAGTCTTTTGTTACCCGTATCACCATGACTCGATAAAGGAGACTAATAGTTAACGATAGATAGTCTAACTTAAGCCAAGCTTCCTTCCTAGCCTATACCATTTTGCGGATTTTCTACTAGGGTACTATACTACATAGAAGGGGGTAAAAGCATCCTAGAGACAGTATTCTCTATCAGAACTAAAGCCATTGCCTCTAGCTAGTCTGAGCCTATAGTATCATTGCGCCGGATATACTTTGCTTCGCAGACCGCAGGTGCCCGAGCTTATCAGTCCCAATATACTCTTTTCAACTTTCATCGTCCTGAACCTCCACCCCAATAATCTCATACCATTCCCTGGCTGTTTTGGCGTTTAGAGAAACTTTCCCTGCCCAGACCTTTTTTGCCCAAGCCTGCTTCTCCTCCCATTCATCCTTAGTGCCGGAACGTAGGCGTTCCTTCTCTAGCCATGTGTGCGCAAGGGCGGAAATGTCGGAAGGATCATGCGCGCCGCCAAAGGAAGCCGTAGCAGGAGACGGTGGCTGCTGTGTGACGTTGTCCGAATCTGCGGTTCCAAACGAGGCCTGCGCATTTGGAGCCGGTACGTTTGTCGGGGAGGCAGGCATCGGCGAGGCGGAACGTTGGCCCAAGTCGTCCTCACGATAATCTGAAGAGTTATTGGAGGACTCCGAGGCTCGATCTAATAAATTGTCTGAGAGCAGACAGTTACTCAAGTCTGGTGGATCATGTGGAGATATTGTGTATCGGCATTGGCGTCGCTTTCGCGGGTGCAGGTTATTCGCTATGGTAGAGAGATCAACATTATCGTCCATCGCCGGGCCGGCATCGGGTTTGCGCTTTTTTGGACTTTGAGACCGTGTCCTAGAATACAGAGCACACCTTTCCCACGAGACGAAGCCGTTACTGTTAGACAGACTCGTGTTTTCATTTGCTAAGAGCAGCCGTCGGCGTTGGCGACAAGTTAAAAACGCATCAAGAAGCGGAAAAATGGACCACGCGAACCGCGCAAAAAGTGTCTCGATGCTTGAGCCCAGGGGGTGCAGGGCACGGTTGTGATATAAATACTTAAATTCAGCTGATTTCTTGACGAGGTGTGTCACAAGCTTAGGTTTTCCCGTATCAGTAGACAGCTTCGGTACGAAGACAAACATCGGTCTGTCGAAGGCTATATGAAGGTCGGCTCGAAGAAGAAGTGCATTCGAGGGGTCGTCCAAGGTATTTGCAAACCCAGACCCGTATCTCGACATCTCGTTCTCATACCACCACTCAGCTTCTTTCTGTGGGCAGATATGCGCAACCTGTGCTTCCTCCACACAGCCAGTTATACGGCACGAGACATCCCGAACTTTAAGGGCGAGGGTGAGGTTCGATGGAGTGAAGGACTGTTCGGGCCTTGCAAGATCGCAATTTGCTGAAGCCGTTTGCTTCCACAGCTCGGGCAGCTGGCCGTGCGGGAAGCGCCATTCACGAAAGGTTGGAACTATCGGATATGGAAGGTTCGGGTCGCTGGTATCGTCATCACTCACCAACGGAGGTAAATGGAAATAATAACTAGTCTTTTGTAGGATGGTGGTGGGCTCGATTTGTGTGGACGCATCGGGATCTTTCGCCTCTGACAGCCATCCGTCCCAGCGGTTTCCCGCGATGATACCACAGGCATGCAAGGCATATTGTGCACACAAGCCACGGCCTGTAGAGTCCTGTCTTACATCTGGCGCAAAGAGTTTGAGCAGCACGTTGTTCGAGTCGTCATAACCAGGGTGGTGGAAGAGGATCCAGCGGTTTGGTGCCTCAGGGTGAGCGGCGGGTGGCGAGCAGGGCTCTCGAGCAAGATTCATGAAGCAGGCTAAATACCTCCCGGAGGCGTTCTGCTAAGGCGGGTGATGAATATCGCAACAATTCGATGAGTTATACCATTGAGCGCGAATCGCTTCAAAACTATTATGAAAATGTTGCTTGATTGTGTATCGACTAAGAGGCTATGGTTTCCATCTCGAATAGACACCCAGCACAGACCACCTTAGCACAGACCATAAACAACGCTAACACACCACCATCGCAACTCCCTCCAAACAACAAACCCGGCAGTGGTGATATTGTAGTATGACAAGCTAGGGCGGCCAAGCACGGCTTGTCTCAGCCTCTGGCTGTGTACAAGTTCGTTCCAGCTTAGTTCATGGAGGTGCTTTGTTTTGCATGCTGAGCGGCAGATTTGGGATACCTATGCCGGCATCCCGAACCCAAACTCCGACTTACAACATCCTAGCCATGATGAATTATATCCCCTAATAATTATAACAAAACCATAAATCATTGGGCCTACTAACATCAGCTTCTGAAACCTCTACCGCAAAGCCTCCTTCAACCTCGACAAAACCACCGCCTCGGCATCCTCTCCCTTCCCACCAACAATCCCACCACCCTCCCAACCCCTCCGTATCAATAATTGACCCTCATCCCCATCCCCCCACACCACCCCCCCTTTCTCCCCACCCAGCAACCCACTCTCTTTCTTTTCCCAAGGCAGAACCCTAAGCCCCCTTCCAACCTCAACATGCACTGCCCCCACCCGCGGCTCCAAAACCACCTTCACCGTCTTCCTCCCCCACCCCTCTCCCTCGAGAAAATCCCCAACCCCAAACCTCTTCCCAAAACACGCCATCTGCACCCCAACCCCAAACTCAAGCCGAACCACAACGTTCAAACGCCCCTTCTTCGCCCTCCCATCTGTGCCACCCAACACACTCGTTACCCCTGCTACCATCTCCTTCACAATCCGTCCTGCGCTCGCTTTCCCCGATCCCGCACCATCCACCGCGCGCCACGTGATGTGCACGTCGTACCGAACCACCTTGTTCAGCCACGTGTGCGTCTTCGCTAGTTTCTTCAGGTGCGCTGCGACTTTGGCCGACCAGTGTTCTGCAACAAAGGTTTGACACCGGCCTTGGAACACGAGTGCGATTTTGAGCGCGGCGGTGTTGCGCAGGTGAGTGGCGTATTCGTGTGCTTCGGCAAAGGCGGGGGAGAGAAGGGATGGGGCGCCGGTGTGATATGGGGTGAGCTGGATGGTGGTGTGTTTGTTGTGGTAGGTTTTGAGGGGGAGGTGGAGGCCGGTTGTTGAGGAGGTGTGGGTGGAGAGGTATGTGTATATTTGTGTGCGGAGTTCTGGGGGGAGCGTGGGGAAGAGTTGTACGGCCATCGTAGGGTCTAGATAGACTTCCAGGTCGTAATTGGGAAGAGTGGGAGTGGGATATGGTGGCTTGATGATACTCAGATTGTAGGGACGTTGTGAAGAGGACAGAGGTAAGTGGTGCGAGGCCTGCGTCAATATGGTTTGATAGCAGTACGTGAATCTCGATCTCGTATGGGTGACCACTAGCGAATGTATGCCGCACGCTTTCGCAAGGATAAATCAAAGTAAAGGGAACATAGGTGAACGCCAAATCACGTGATGCACTGTGTCTGCTACACACACAAGTCAATGCAGCAAGCCACAAGGCTAGTTTGAGTGTTAGCAAAGCTCCGATCATCCTTGATTAGGAGCTGTACCTTTCAAACTCTTGATGCGATGGAATAAATATGGTGCTCCACTCGCTGAATCGAAAATTTTGTGCGTGCAATTTTTCTTCGTCGTTTAACTATCGGCTTCGGCTCGGCGCCCTGCACAGTTCTCGGGCATCGGTGGCTGGGCAATTTGGGAATACATCCCGTGTTGGGAGGAGACTGCATTTTTATAGCATTGCTATAAGATACTGCGGAAATACCGTTAGTAAAGGGTCTTCTAAATGCGGATGGGGTGTTGGTCGTACCAGGTTTGGGTGTTTGCTACCTTGGTAGGCGGCCAGATGAGACCATGGCTCGGACGGAAGAAGTTGATTAAGCCATTTTGCTAACTTTTGAAGCTTTTCTCAGATATTCTTGGGCTTTTGGTATGTATGGTCAAATGTAAGGCGTAGAGAGAGAAAATTAGCGAGGTGTAGATTCATATGTCGTTGGTGGTCTGAGTTTTGACTCATTCGATCCCTGTCAGAGTCAGATGCCTGCGCCACCAACGCCCTTTATATAGCCTTGAGCTCCGTGCGGTACGAGCATTATCGACCAGGTTTTTCAATATTACAAACAGATGATCAATTCATGTTGAAACGCTTTAGGTCCTAGGATCATGTCTCTTTTGTGTAGAGCTTGACGAAGGGGTGGGTGCATGGGTCTGTGCGCGTTGACATTGATAACTCAAGATCAAAGTCTAAAGAAAACATTGAAGTTGCCGTTTTTTTTTTTCTCTCAACGACTAGCAAGACATTCCGCTACATACATCATTGCAATACTTGACAAGCAGCCCAAACGCCGGCCCGCCTATAACGCCTAATCACCAATTTTATACTTTGTTCTTCACAAAGCCTCCGCTGCAGCCTTGGCCTTCTCAAGCTTAGCACGCTTCTTGCGGAGGCTCTCAGACTCAGTGTCCCGCTTGTTCTCGCCGTACTCAATACGCTTGAGCAACTTTCGTTTCTTGTTGGACAACATCATCTTTTGTCTATCGCGCTCCTCTTCCTCCTGGCGCTTCTTCTTGTCAAATTTCTTGCGAATGGCTGCATTTTGCTCCTTTTTGGTTGGGGCTTTGACTTCGAGCTTCTTACCGGTTGCTTCGGCCTCGAGTTCGCGTTGATGTTCAAGGCGAGCAGCTTCGCCCTCTGAGATGTCGGACTCGGCATCGGAATCATCAAAGCCGCCAAAATCGTCACCTTCGGCACTTGAATCTGAGTCGCTGTCGTCATCTGAGCCGCTCTCGGCAATGTCCATGCCTTCCCCGGCCTCGACAGAATCTTCACGGTCGACGATCGCTTCCATGTCCTCGTCGTCATCACCGGCGTCCGGTACATCCTCATCTTCGTTTGCCATATCTTCAAAGGCCTCTGCCTCACCATCAGGTTGCTGTGCTGCCAATGGGAGGTTAGGGTCGTATTCGCCCTTCTTTGCCTTAACCCAAGGACTCAGATGAGGCGGCAACTCAGCACCAGGCGCATATAGGTCTGGTCGCAATAGTTTGCCCTGATTGATGCAGTCCCAAACCCATTGCGGTTGCACATATGTCCGGCCTGGCATGGTTGATCGCGGCCACTGAGCTTTAGGGGCTGCAGTATCGTCCTCCTCCGTTTGTGAGACCTCAGATACCGCTCCATTTGATAGGTAAGGTCGGTCGATAATCTGATGAGTAATGGCAGGATCGGATTCATTAGTTGTGAAGGCACCGTCTCCAAGAATAGCGTCCCAGCCTACCCTCTTGGATCCGAAGGCCTTTAATATGAATTCGAGAGATGCCCTAGGTATCTCACGCGATAGATAGAATGTGAACGGGGCGAACAGAGAGGCAACCTCAGCACTACTTGCTTGTGGTTGAGGTAGGATATCGGCATCAGGGGCTGTTGGTTCAAATTTGTCAATCTGCTCATTGTTTTGCTCGTCGTCATCTTCAGCAGTTGCCTCTGCCATGACAACTTCTTCCTCGTCATCCATAGCAGCGGCCCTGTCGGCAATCGCTTGTGCTTCTGGGTTAATCTCGGTGTCCTCGTCATGGTCATGAGCGGCACCATTTGTAGCATTTGCCTTGCCTTCCAGTTGGAATGCAGCCAGTTCGCCGCCTTGCTCGTCACTCTTGGCGTTGAACTTGGGGGGGTATACGAGGCCTACTGACGTGTACAGGCGGTAGTTGACGAAGCCTAATAGAGTAGTGTAGAACTCGACAAAGGTGCCCATGATCCTGAAGTCGATATCTCCACCGGTTCGCTGGACGAAGCGGTAGGGGACAAGCCATAGGATGTCTTGGCCTTGGATGGTGGCCTGGTAGTAGATACCCTTGATAGAGAGGAATGACTTACGCAGAGCGTGCGACGTGATTACGTAGTGTTCAAATTCGCGAGTAAGTCGCTGGCATAGTGCGATGGTCTTCGCAGGAATGTGGTCACTGGAGGGGAGGTTGGCGAACAGGAAGAGCATGGAGAGGGCATCGTCGAGGTCGCGCAGAGCATCGACAAAAGTGGGATAGCGCTCTTTGATGATGTGGTCAAGCTTGACCTTGGGCATAAGATTCTTCTCCAGGCGAGCAGCGTCTCCTGCTTCGCCGCGGCCTAGGGCGCGACCAATCTTCTTTGCGACCGACTTGTGCTCACGGAACCTTGCGAGGAGCGGCTCGTGCAGCAGGTATTGAATGTCCTTGGTGTAGTAGAAGGTGGTGGCGGCGGTGGATCCCTTGGTCACTTTCTTCTTGTTCTTGGGCTCGCGGGGGTAGATGCCCTTGAAGATACACAACCGTCTGAAGTCTGGGAGCGAGATTTGGAGCTTCTTGACCGCGCGGGTACGGGTGATGTAGTTTTTGGCCGCACCAGAAGTGCCTTGCGTATGTGTTAGCTAAAGATATGCTGTGCTGTAAGCTCAATCGCACCTTTTTTCTTTGATCGGCCTGCCATTGCGAGAGTTGGTACACTTCCTTGCCGTGCAATGTTGCTGGGCGAACTTTTGGCGGCGGGCACAAAAAAGTTCAAGTTGCGACGGAAGAGCCGAGGTGCTGCCGGAGTTAGCGCCGTGGGCCAGACAAGGGCCTGATGCTGCCAGACACGAGCAGAGGCAGAGCTCCAAGAGGCCAAATGCTAACGGATATATTCGCAATATCCCAAATGCCTCGGTAGCGCCAAACAATCATGTCCGAGAAGCTTCTCCTCTTTGTAGCCGCCGCCGCCGTGCGCGTGCTGCTGCCCACTGTCTTTCCCGCCCTCCCTGGCCTTCTCTCTGGCCGAGTTGAAGTGTCCACACCAGTCACCAGCTTCAAGAGATGTATGCACCCAATGTCTAGGCCACGTGATGGTTTCTTGACTTACATGCTGCAGTGCAAGAAGGCGTTTTCCTCTACACGCGCAATGTCTCTCCCTACGATGGTGGCGTATATCACCAAGCACCCCTCCTCCTGCCACTCTTCTCGCTCCTCCCAAACCCATCCTCCAACCCTCTTGCTACCACCCTGCTATATACCGTCGTCGATCTTTTGAGTGCCAATGCCATTGCGCAAATTGCCAGCAGTGGGCAGAATGTTGCTACGCGATTGTTCGTTTCCTCGAGGAAGGACTTGCGGTGGACCAGTCTAGCAGTGGCAGCAGGGTAACGTATGATAACTGCTTGGGTTGTATCACGTTTTAACTAGGCACAGGTTCCTCCTCAATCCTTTCACCATTGCGACATGCATAGCTCGATCTACCTCCGCATTCTCCAACCTCTTTATCCTGACTGCCATGGCCAAAGCCTCCCAAGGAGCGAGTAGCACCTTCGTCCTAGCCTTGTCTTTCGCCGCATACCTCTCAATGCACCCTATACTCCTGTTCCCACCCCTAATGGTACTCCTGTATGACGCACGTGCCATGAAGACGAACACCAAGCCGAATGTATGGTCCTTCGCCATTGCCCATACACTTGGCTTGGCGGTCGTCATAGGTGCATTGCTCTCTGTTTCCGCCTTCATCACCGGCTCGTGGGACTTCATGGGAGCCACATATGGAGTGCGACTGCTTCTTTCGGATCTCACGCCCAACGTGGGTCTGTGGTGGTACTTCTTCATAGAGATGTTTGATTCATTCCGCGAGTTCTTCCTGGGCGTTTTTTGGCTCCATGCCGCGTCATATATGCCTGGCCTTACCATTCGCCTACATAAGCAGCCTTTGTTTGTTGCATGTACATTGACTGGCGTATTTGCCATCTTTACCCCATATCCTAGCATAGCTGATGCCGCATTGTACATCTCTTTGGTCCCTCTGTTCCGCCATCTCTTTCCATGTAAGTGTGTTCCACGTTTATCGTCAACATATTCGATGCTAACTCACATAGTAATGCGATATACTTTCGTAGCCTTCACGGCGATACTTTATGCTTCGGTTCTAGGACCGGCTTTCTATCATCTTTGGGTGTATGCTGGGTCGGGCAATGCGAACTTCTTTTACGCCATTACACTTGTGTGGAGCCTGGGCTTATCTATTATTCTTGGCGATTCCATGTACGCTGCATTGAGGGATGAACTGGACGTCGAACGGCCGGAATTACAAGGGAAGGAAGTAACGCGGATATGAAGGTGAGGGTAAACATATAACATAGTGAGCTCATGTACGACGAATCACATATCCATCAACACACTGGATAGTACCCTGCTTTGACATGAATCACAACCTATACAGGAGAAAACGCCACTTACATCTTGATCATTGCCCTGGGCTAAACAGCGGCCTTCATAATCCATATTTTCTCTCTTAAACACACTGTCAGTCGATTTTGGTGTGTTTCACTACAACTATTGCATGCTCAGGTAACATCTAAAGCTAATCGAAGTGAGGCGTGAGCCCGCTTCGACCTCTTTATCACCTCACATCAAGATCTCACTCTCACCCCTCAAAGTAGAATAAAGGTGAGTCCGCTAACGCTTTCTGTTCACCTTCCACTTATTTAATTCGAGGTTTAGGAGTTATTTCTACTCTCGCCCTCCACGACACTTCTTCCACACTTTTCATCTCCCAGTCTTCCCACCCCATATCCTCGCGATCCAACAACTAACCACCACATCATCGACACTACCACCATGGCTACCAAAGACGACCTCACTCCTCGCGAAAACGAAGTCCTCGCCTTGGCCTGGCAGTGTTTCGAGAGCGAACCCAAGGCACGCCTATCCCCTCCACCTCACCCAACCCCCCACTAACCCACCCAAGGTCGACACCGTCAAGCTTGCCAGCCTCACCGGTTACACCCCCAAGTCTGCCTCCGTAACCATGGGCAACATCAAGCGCAAACTCCGCAACAAAGTCGCCCACGTCTCCAAAGACAACCCGACCACAAAAAAAGTCACCGGTCGCTCCCGCACCGCTACCCCCACCAAAAAGAGGACCAAGGACACAGACGCGTCGTGCCCTGGCTCCGCTGACACCTCCTACGCCAACACCTCAGACGCCTCGTCCTACCCCTCCAAGCGCTCCAAAACCGTCGCCGACGACGATGAAGACGGCTTTGACGTGGCGCGCATCAAGAAGGAGAGGGACGACGAGCTGGACAAGAAGGCGGATGATTTCTGTCGGCAGGCGAGCGAGTATAGCGCTAAGCATGATTTCAACTGAAATGTGCGCTGGGATAACACGCGTAGGTATGCGAAGCGGACGAGGAAGGTAAGGGCTAGGACGGCGGTTTGTGTGCCGGGGCTGGGGGAGGCGGTGGAGCGAGTGCGTGGGTGATTTACTTGCTTTGCTTTGCTTTGATGGTATAGTGCAGGGGGTTCGTGGGCGAGTAATGGGGCTGCGGAGTTTGAGGTTGCGGCTGAGGCCCTTGGGGCTTTTATGGAGATCTTAGGATTTCAATGCATTGAGTTGAAATAGTGAGGTGAGATTTTAAGGTGGTGTTGTGTGATGTTGGAATATTTGGTAGGGTTGGATTTGGCTAATGAGTATCTATATATGTTGTGTTCACAACCTGTGTGAATTCCTGTGGATGGGCTAAATATCGCAACTCGCTGGGCGCAGTAGCAGAAGTAAGAGACTACGGAGACTATCATGGAGCCTCCCTTCCGCGCTAATCTCCCTCCAAAGCCTCGACACGATCCGGCAACCATCTCTGGAGCAATCCCGCCACACCCTGCTCATCCCGCTCAATAGTCTCGCGTTTATCCTCATCCACAAATTCCGCATTATTCATACCGCCAAAATCAACAACCCAAGCATCCATCGCCCCATCGATAACCACATTTTCCAGGTTATCGCCCCACACGATACCATGGGCATTCAATTCCCACACAATATCAGCAACTTACTCTCCCCACTTCTTATGACACCCGACCTTGCCACGGAATCCCACGCTCCCCAAATCAACACCAATCCCGGCCGGCACAATCCACGTCATCAGCAGCCCCATCGTCAACTCCGCATTCTCCCCCGCCACCACGGTGCCACGCAGTTCTAGGCACTCGAATCCCCAGCGCCAGCACAACTTCGTCAATGCTTACCAAGACACGGAGCTCGCGCTCGAATTCTGCTTTGCGGGCATCGAGGCGCGGTTTGAAGTACATCCGCGTTCAAACTTCTCCTTGGACCGAGCCGAGAACGATTGTGCCGGCTTAGGTGGATGCCATGTGTATTTTGCTTGTGGGGAAGTGGGGCAGTGTGGTGCATGGTTTGGGGAGGTTGATGGTGCGCATGGGAGAAATGGCGAAGGACGGCGTGTACGTCCAATTATGTATGCCTTCTGCGCGTACACCCTGATTTCTTCCCGTAGTCGATGAGGTCGAGATTGTAGGTCGGCGAGTGGAGAAAGCACTCGAGACTGAGGTCCTGGAGTGAGGTTTGTGGCGCGAGGCTTTGGAGGATTGGTGTGCAGTGCTGGTAGATTGTATTGCGAAGGCCGGCGTGGGATACGGAGTTCCCTTGAGATGTTTGGGCATTTTCTAAGTACGTTGACCCAAGACGTGTGTTTTCGATATGTGATGTCTTGACTGTGATAAAAAATTGCGTGTGGCCAGTTAAGAGGCATTTTTCTGGGTCGGCGATGCCTATAGGGCCTATAGTGGTATCCAAAATTTGATTCATTGTGTAAGCATTTGAATGATGTGTAAAGATTGAGATGACACCATGAATACATCCAGGAACACTAGTGTCTATATCAAGATTAGCTTAGGTCTATGTGTGTCAGATAGGAAGTTAGAAGTCAACCTAAATTAGACGTCAAGAGATATTCTGGTCGCATCGCTGGCTTCTTTTTCTTCACAGAATATACTAAATTACACTTGATATCGCTGTATCCGGCAACTTAAGTTCTAGGCAAACAGCAGCACATCACCATCCAAATCTACCTAATTGGGTGTAAGACTGCTGGCTGCTACGTAGTACTGGAAATCTGCGTTCTTAAACTAAGCTGGCATTCAGTTTAACAGGAAAATTAATGTGTTGACGGCAATTCATTCGGCAGTGTTGGGCATGCCCAGGAATTATTTGTTCTGAGGATCCATCCGCCACTTTGCCCCAAACCAACAAAAAGCAACTAAGATTTTCCAATTTGGGTGATTTCTGCAAGCCCACTAAATTTAGCAAATTAAATTGCTACGCAGCGTGGGACAGAAGGCAGGTCTGCAAGGAAAAGTTCTGATAGGCGTGATTCAGTAAGCTTAAAAAGTGCGACCGTCGCATCCACAGATCCAGTTCCGTCTGTGTGGCACCCTCCACTATTTGGCTCGAGATTTCCCGCCCACTCAAGCAAAACTGGTCATGGCAGAGGCACCGCAAGTCGTATACTCACGCGCACCACAAGTGACCTACTCGCAGGCACTAAAATTTAGACACTCAGATATGCCGCAAAGAGCATATGAGCCTGAAGATGAAAAGCAGCTCAAAGGCAAGATCCACACTACCAATGATAGCGAGACACCCAGCTCGGCATGCCAACCTAGCACCATTCTGAGAATTCGAAGACGAGATTTCTGGATCATATCAGCAATCGACCTACTCATTATTAGCAGCACGATTAGAGGGAGTGTAGGAGGCGCAGTCGCTGTAAAGAATACAAAGTAAGAAACAACGATTTGATTCGCAGGAAAAGTAACTTGAAACTCCAGGCCAAAACCCGAGCAGAGTGCATCTGTGGCATCGCCATTGTTGTCGTCGATAGCATCGTCTCCAACCCCCAGCGCAATACGAAGCGGCGTACACGTCCCACTGCCAGCGCCTTCCATCCTAAAGATAGATATCTCTTGTCCAACGCCTGCAGCTATGACGTGATGGAACGGGCAAGTCTATGATTATACCGAGTTATCTGATATTCCTTCTTACGATATTTCTGCCGTGGCCGCTTATACCTTGCAACAGTGCGTAGACACATGTAGCAGTTATAACAAAGTGAAGGGAACTGGGGAATACAAATCAGCGGAGATAACCAACGACCTTGCTGTCCAGTATGGTATGAAAGGCGCGAATTATTGGTTGAAAAATGTGACGGGGCCGTTGGCCCATTCGCTTACTGGGACGGTTTTGGTCATCAAGTAGAGGCGACTCTAATAGTGAGCACTGCGCGTATGGGGAAGGCATGAGCAGAAGATTCGAGATTTATACTGACTCATAGTTGAGCGAAATTTCCCTTTCTAATATACAATACATACATCGGCTGTTTAGAGTTTCTGTTGGGTTTTACACGTAAAATGGGTATATATTCTCGAACTGCGTGGGTGCAGGGAATTTGGAGTAATAGTCAACAGTGTTACCTAGAGCATTGCTCTAATCCCTCCACTCCGGCCCTATCATTCCACTTGATCGAACGGTAGTTCTATAATAGCTGATTATAATAAGTATCTTCCCATGATTAGTTGTCCTCTCCGTGTCCAACCAAACGAAGTTATAAAATGCTCGCCAATAAAATATTGAAACACCAATCCTACTCGGTTTGCCTCAACATGTTTCCAAATCACATGTGAGTGATAAATGCTTCTACATCTCAAGTCTTCTTTGATCACTAGCCTCCCCCGTGACAGCTACTACTTGTTTTTGGTTGGTGCTTCCATCTCCACTGGCCCATCACCCACACTCTGCCCATGAAGCTCCACTTGTGGGGTTTCCCCATGTAGTTGATATCTGTAGTGTGGAATTGGCCCTTTCTGAATACTCTCTGCTTGATAAACTTGTTTCTTATTTTTCCGTCTGCGAAGTAGCCACGCCGCGAGCGCAAGCGCTGCAATGCCAACAACTCCACCCACCACGCCACCCACTATAGCTCCAACATTGGTATCTGAGCCTGAAAATGGGGTTGCTGAGTTTGACGCGGACGGTGATACAGACTGTGATGCGGACTGCGATGGAGATGAGCCCGAACCTGTTGCCGATGCAGTTGGCGATGACCCCTGAGACGAAGGCTTCGCAGAGACGATCTTCATATTATCGAGGTAGATTCCACGCTTAGCCTTGCAGCAAGCGCCTGCTTCGTCCGACCCGGGAGCTCCGCAGCAAAGACTCCCATCTTCCACGCAACGCGTAAGGCGGTAATCGACTTGGGAGCGATTGGTTGAGACACCGTCTTTGTCGACTATCATGACGTTAGTTTCCCAGCCTCATCTACAGGGAGTGCAGACGTACCATAGGTATCCATACACAGCTTCAGGCAACCCCCACTTTGCCATGACTGGTCCGTACAGCTTTCGCGCCAGATGTCTTGGCCTTGCGATATACAAAGGCCCTTGAGGTCCGAGGATTGTGAGCAAGTGTCCGGTGATACATCATTAGTTCTGCAGCACATGTCTGAACTCCCGCATTTCACATATTTAGATTCCATTGGCGTTGTAACGCCAAAATGGTAGCATGGTGCTTGAGCGAGAGACTGCGCAGTGAGGAAGATAGTAATTAAGGCAGATCGGAGAACCATCGTGACTGTGTGGTGCATGGAAAAAAGATGGGGGTGGTTGTGCTAAGTTACGGGAGTTATCAAGATTATCAGGCTAAAGAAATAGCGTCAGGCGTGCAATGGGGCGTAAATATTTACTCGGAAGCCGGCGTCAGCTTGACTTCAAGCCAACATGCCTGAGGTAACACGCCTCAGCAGCCGTCTTGTCGCGCTAATTAGGAGTAATGGGGCATCCGATTAAGCCTGTTATGGGCCGTGCAAGATTCCCAGCCCCGAATCTTACACGGTGACTCGCCAGTCCTTCATGCTAAGTTATTGTGCTTGCTCATTCCATATTACCTAGTTCAGCTTGCCCCTTTTCATACCACGTGTATACATTTACCTTGTGTTAGTCACGAGTTGCCACGTGAACAGCTATTCACTCGTTCTCTTACGCCGTTAGAACTTCTACATTAGCCGAAACCTTGTCATGGATAAAGTAAGCTCAGGACTACAACATAAGTCAACACTAGTCGTGGTTTACAAGCGAGCCGCGCACACAAAAGCGAGCCGCGCACCCCAAAAACACACCAAAAAAGTTGGAAAAACAGCCTCTTGAATCTCAGCAACAGCTCTATAAAATATCCCAAAAATATAAGCATAGCCTCTTATATATATGCTTAGTCCATCTTAAAGCTCTTAGCTTCATAGGTTCCCTTTTTCCCAAGATATATTATTTTAGCCCCCAATTTTCTAGATTTATTGATTATCTTACTTTATCTTAAGAACTACTTAATATATTCTTTTCCAACTAGAGTTATAGTCTTAAGATAGGTATATAAAGCTAATATAAAAAAAAATTGTTTATTTTATAGAGCTGTTGTTGAGATTCAAGAGGCTGTTTTTCAACTTTTTTGGTGTGTTTTTGGGGTGCGCGGCTCGCTTTTGTATGCGCGGCTCGCTTTTGTGTGCGCGGCTCGCTTGCAAACCACGTTACTCAAGCTTGATACTGTTTGTTTCAGCATTAGCGACCTAACCAAAGAGACTGGAATAGACCTATACATATGTATTGATAATGCGTTTTACGATCATTCCACCAGTACAAATACTATAAAGTCGGGCGCGATATGAGCCAGCTTTGCAGGGCGCACTGCATCAACCCATTGACTTGGCAAAAAAAAAAAAAAAAAAAAAACTCACCACATTGCCATGGAACCTAAACAGCGTTGCGCAGCATGTCACGCCAGCACCTTCCACCCTCCCGCTCTCGTAGCGCAAGGTTATCCTCAAATGTCAAGGCAAGGCATCCTAAGTCCAGCCCGCGCCGCGGACTTACCCGTCAAAACTTTATTTTGACACTACCGCAACGCCGAAGTAATTCCAAAAGCCGTGACATAAGATCATCGCTCTAACCAGCCAAGGCGTCTTATGCTTCACGTGCGCAATTAAGAGTGCGCTTGGCTTGCAGGGCTGGTTTGTTGTGAGGGCGTCGTGGCTGCGGCTTGGGTGGTCGCACTACGTAAATACATACTTTGAAGGTTGTGTTGAGTGAGTATCGTGTTGTCGCGCTTCGTGGTGTATGCTTGAGTTCCAAGACTTCGTCAGAGGGCGCTTATTTCATTGTTTTCGTCGTCTGTATGCGCTATGAGTGACCAGAAGAAGTAAAATCTTTCAAGGGTATATTTCTTGTGGTAGCAGAATATCCTAACCTTTCCTATTACCGTGAATTCGTATAAAACGTGTGTGACTCCCAAACCATGCTGGAATAAAGGGTATCGTTGCTGTGTAGAAAAAAAGGCGCTGCGGTCCTATGCTGAGGGTACGAAATCATTAGTCGAGCATAACATGCGTTGAAGAGGAAATCCCAGCTCGTAGCATCATTTACTTCCTAAGAGAGGTAGTCCCTAGCCAATTTAGTGCGGCGAAATGGCTGGTTTCTGCGTTGAGTACGTGTGAGTTCGCCTGGGTAACGATGTGGAAGGGCGGTGATGAGATGATGGCTCTACCTCATCATAGTTGCTTGCTGATGTAATTTAAATTTCAAACTCCGAGGTTCGTGTGATAGTCATGCCGTCCTCCCTTCTTAGATTGTCGTCACTGGCTTTGGCTTTATTCCAGATGTCACGAAACCCCGTTCCGGTCCGTTGACCTGCTTCATTTTCCAAAATTGCCTCTTCACTCCCGCGACTTGTGTCGGGTGCTCTTGCGCCTTGTTCCGTATCCTCCCAATCCTTTAACTCATAGCTTTTGCCGCGATCCCGCGTCAGCTCCGGAACCGCTGTTATTGGTACTGATTTTCGCATCGATGATTCAGAGGTTGTGTCGGCAAGCGTTCGCGAGCCTTGACATGTTGGACGCGAAGAGTTTCTTGAGAAGGAACCGGTCGACTTCTTGATAGATGTAATTTTAGAGCAGGTTTGAGATAGGTTAAAAGGGATCTTGGCTAGTAAGGGTCGAAGGACGGGCGCGGAGGCACAGATCTAATCAGAATGTTAGTTGCGTCATCTCCAGTCTGGATATACTAGACTTACCACTCCCAAATCAATTTCAATAGCTGCAGATATCCACAGCGGATAGGCATACCAAGTTTGGTCCCATTCACCGAACATACTTCGGTAGACGAAGTATGTTCGGACAATGCCAGCAATCGTAACAATAATGCCAAGACCAAACAGCACAGCGACACCAAGCCGTTGTTTAAGAGGCATACGAAGCTAGTAGTCATTAGCCAAAAAATAGAAGACTAGAAATTGTGCACACTTACACCCCAGACCAAAGGCATTGGGGTAATTGTTGTCGCCAAGTCAGCAACAGTGTTGATGGTTCCAGCAGCAAGAGTGGCAACGCCCTCATCCAAACATGCACTCGTAGGGTATCCTAATGACCAATAGGCTTTGATAGGAGTACAAAGGAAGATTGAGAGGCACATAAATGATATAAAGATCCCAACGGTGTATGCAACGTTGGCATGTACCAACCACTTGAACCATTGTTTTCCTGAATCTGCGATCAACCGGTAATAAAAGCAATGAAGACTTAGTCTTGTGAATGTCGCCGAGACGACGAAAGCAAGCTTTGCTGCGAAGGCAATCTTCAAAGTTGGTTCAAGTTTGAAGTAGGGTATGTCCCAAACATGTCTGTCCTGCAAGACGAAAGCATAAGATCAGTTCATATCGTCCACAAAGTCAGATATCAGCCACTCACCCATCCAGAAATCTGATTTGCAATTATGACAATGATAGCCAAAGTAATTGTGGCGGTCTGAAATACGTTAGACTCAGGAGCTGGGTTGGATCAACCTGAAGAACAATCCGACTCACCAACGCTAGAAAGATGAAAACATCATCGATCCCAAACCACCTCTTGATGGCTATGCGCGTGTCTGTAGGTTGGTGTCTCAAGTTAGCGCAGCTTCATATGTTCATCCAGTAGAACCCCATACAGAGCCGTAGTGCCACAACGATAGTGGCGAGCGTAATGAAAATGATGTTGATGATGAGCAGCGCATGACCTCGAGTGTGCGGATTTTCATAGTTTGGAGATGGCCAATTCTTCAGGACATCTAGTGGAGGCACTCGCATCCTGGCGTAGACTAGGAGGTAACTGCATGGAAGAGAAGAGAAGAGACGCACACGAGGCTCATGATCAAAGATCCACTCATAGGGTGGGTAGGTAAGATCATGTAAGGGAGCGATAATTGCCCGACACTAGGTAGTATCGCTATTCATCAATTCGGCGCTATACAGGGTTTCTTTAGTTGACTTGCTCGCGATTTGAATAGAGTTTTGGCTCTAGTGCAGCATTGGCTCGTGCAAGAATACAAACACACACAGACCATGCACATTGGCGAGGATCCAGTGTCTATCGTATCGAGAGCTCTGCAGTGTCCGAATAAAGGGCTCGCTACTAATTGGGATTGGGTAATTACAATATCACATGGGTCTGTCATTTAGTCGGATCGCTCCAGGAACCATCACATTGGAATCCTTTCCTGAGCACGTGGGAGTTTGCGTAAGACAAGCTTTGTCGGCACCTTCAACTGGAGAAATCGTCGGCATGCCTGCTAGAAATGAGATGTGCCAAGGTCTTTGGTCGAGTACTATATAGCCTCAACAGCCAACATAGGTAGCAAGCAGCGGATGGTCCGGAAGTACCCGCAGGGTATAACCAGTACACAACGTGGCTTGCATAGATGTGGGCATTTTTTGCATCTGGAATACCTCGTGCCGTAGACAGGATGCGGGTGATGCTCTGGAAGGGCTTGGGATAAAAAGGGAAAGCGTTCGAGGCAGTCAAGCCACGCTTGCCTGTTTCAGCCCCTCACGTGTCGGCACATTATTTTGATACAAGTCACACAACCCCTCGCTGCATAGCTCCGACTACCAGGTCCACTCATGTGAACTGCAAGTCATGACCCATTCGCATCCGTTCACCGTGAAGCTACACCTAGGTACAGATCATGGATCTCAGGACCCATGATCAAGTATGATCGCTCTCGCCGTGATCACCGACTAACACCCTAGCCAGGGAATTCCCTGGTTGGCAATGAGCATGAGCATTGTGTGCAACTTGCTTGATGTCACCAGTGTTGCTATCGCTACACATGCCTACTATTGAAGCTATCCACGGAGCACACATTACCTCATAGAAATAGCGTCCAGGCTAAATACGGTACGGGTATGGATATCTAAGTATGACTTGCGATCTGATACTTCTCTCACCTCACGACAAACCCGGGAGTCCCTGTGTCCACGAATCATAAATGGCTAATGAGCGGAATGCCCGACTCTTCTCCACGCGTTTCAGCGTGTCGCTGACGACGCTGTAGGTAATTGTCGCGTGGCACTTACTGACGACTTCGCACTGCAATCTCCCCACATTCAGTAGAACATACAATGAGCATATTTAGGCCTGATCAATCCGAGGACTGCATGCCTGACACGGGCTAGGACCCGAGCGAATGACTCTTTCAGGCATTGTGGCGTAGTCAAGCGTTGTGCCCCGTAACGATCTATCCGGTAACGTGATTCTCTCCAGGAATGCAGGCAGTATCACATCCTGCAAGAGTCCAAGGCTCAATCAGGCATGCAGCATCGAAAATGAGTCCACATTTGGAGGCTTGCGCATGGCGTGGTTGTGTGTTGCTAAGCGCTCAATAAGGGTGACGAGACAATCAAGACAATCGCAATCAATCGCCAACACAGCAGCTGTCGGGAACGAACAAAGACATATATAGTCCACCTCCCGCATCCAGCACGCATTTAGGGCTTCATTCTGCATAGAGTTGGACAGCCCGCGGTGCAAATCCGCCTAATCGACAGCCTCGCCGCCTTACAGCCTAACAATCATGCTGGCCTCAGCAACCATCCATCACGAGCCTGAGCGAACCTCGCATTTATACATGCCAACACACTCAATCTTCACACCACCGCCCTACCCACGGCCCCAGGCCCAATCACGCTTATTAAAAAAAAACATGTTAGGCGCCTGCCCCTGCGTTCGCAATTCGTCGAGGTAAGCCTGCGGCACGCGCGAGGCAGCTCGCGAGGCAACCAGGCAGTGCAAAGTCAGCAACGCAAACCCATGGTGAGACTTCGCACCTACCCACAGCCCAACATTTGCGGTGCAAACGAGGCACAGGCGAGTGCAAGGCAGGACACCATGTTTTGAGCGAAAGGCGCAGTTGACGGGGGAGCGAGGATATAGCTGATGGGCGGCCCATGGTTCACGTCGTCCTTCACACAATACCATATCCTCATTCAGCGATACTATATCGGCAATATCGTGTCACAAGTTACACCACTTTCATCCTCATTTATTTGCCGAAGCAGCTTGCTTACCATGCCGCCCCTCATACACCTCGCCACAAACATCCCCTTACACAAACGCGACTATGACTGCCAGTACTATGACACCTCATGCCGCGGCCACCGGCTCGTCGTCCTTGCTATCATCGTCAGCGTCGGCTTCTTCGTTAGCGCTATCCTCGCCACGCTGTTCGTCCGCTCGCGCAGAAACCGCGCTGTGAGACAACAGGCCAATCCGCGCTACCAGTACATGTATCGCATGAAGACGCCAGACGCATGGCTGGTGACTGGCGCGCCCGCACCCGCGACGAAGCCGCAGCCGCAGCCGGATATGCCACCGCCGCCGTATGAGCCGCGGAGGCCGGAGAGGGTGGCGAGGCGGGAGTGGAGGTGAAAGGGAATGGGAATGGGTTCTTTCCCTAACTGTATGAATGTTAGAAGTTTTTTAAGTTTTTTAAGAAGTTTTTTTTTTTTTTTTTGGAATGGTCGGCCTGAGATGGATACGCATTTGTCGCGAAGGCGGGGCCTGGCAGATAATGCAAGGCTTGCCGAGAGGGATAGCAGGGAGCAGAAGCAGATACCCAAGAAGAAGCATAGACGCGAGCGCCGCTGCGCTACGCACAAGGAGACGAAGCCAACCAACATAGCATCAATTAATCAATCAATTCAATTCGATTCTCATCAAACAGTCATCACCCCAACCCCAACACAACCAATTTATCCACCAGAACGCAACGCAACGCAACGCAACGCACAACTAACGCCTCGCACCCAACTCCAATGCGCTATGTGAAGACATCAATCTTTCCTTCCCCTGGGGATCTTCACGCTCCCTGCAGCCCCAATCCTACCGCATCACTCCCCTCATCCCGACTCCTATCTCGTCCGCCCCGCCCCATCTCGCGGATCCGCCGCCCCTCCATAAGACCCCTCAACCCGCGTTTCTGCAATCCCACCACAGCACTAACTTCGCCGCCCCACACTTCGCGCTCCTCAATGCCGCTCCCATCATACCCGCTAACCGACGACGACGCAGACGTCGCATCCGACACGGCAGACCCCACCTCATCGTCGTGGAAGCGCTCGACGTCCGTATTGACGCGCAGCGCACGGAGCCCCGCATCAAGACTGCGCTCGACGTCCGTCACAGAAGTGCCGTTTGTGCCGGCGGTGAGGGAGAGGTGGTCGGAGAAGCCGTTTGTGCCGTTTGGAGCGGAGGCGCCGTTGACGCCGAGGAAGGCGATGCCGGTACCGCCGCCGGCGGCCATGGCGGCAGCGTTGAAGATGGCGGCAGTGTTTCTGTTGTCGAGGAGGATGTGGAGGCGTTCGATGATGGCCTCGAGGAGGCCGTCGATGTGGTAGGGGCGTGCAAGTTGGAGGAGGGAGCAGAGGATTTGGGGGGTGCAGAGGGGTGAGTTTTGGGGTGGGAGGGATGACATGTAGAGGTAGTGGATGAGTGCTTGAAGTGTAAAATGTGTGTGTGGTAGGTACAATGTTCGTGGCCGCTGAGCTGGAGGTTGGGAGATGGGGTCGGGTGGGCTGAGAGAAGAGTATGAGGTCGATGATGTGGCCGCAACATCAGACTGTGTAATCGTATTAGCGGTAAGTGTGGTAGCAGCCGAATAATTCGTCCTTATCGAGGGAGTAATGGTGATACTTGAGTTGCGCGAGGGGTGTGAATGGGTCCCTGGTCGCAAAGTTGCCGCATCTGCATTTTCCTTCTCCTCGCTTCGGGTGCTCTCACGAAGAAGCTGATTGAAATACGGACCCCAGCGCCGCGCGATGAGATGAGAATTGACGGGTATGCGCTCACCATGTATGGCAAGGAAGTCCATATCTGCGAACTCTCGTATACCCAAAGCCATCTGGCCAAGTTCAGTCGCTGCCGGTAACAATGTCCTTCCTCCAGCTAGCAAATCCAGGTGATCATTTTGAGGCGGGGCGCTGACAGATTGGAAAGCTGAGCTGGGTGTGACTTTCCGAGGGTTGTCATAGAGTCCGAATGCCTCCAGCTCTACCACGCACATGTTAGTGAAATTGATTCGTCGATGATTGTAGTCCTCGACAAGGCTTCGCCTACGATTGCCCAGAATCACAAAGCTGTTTCTGCGATTCCATAACACACCCCGATTCCAGCTTCCCTGGCTAAAAATGTTACCGCCAGCCTCTATTCGTCCCCAGCTGAGGGTGCGTAAATCTAGGGCCCAGAGTGCGTACTCCTGCTTTGATGAAGTCAAAAAAGTTCCACTGACGACGAAGTGATTATTGATAACACCGCCATTAGGAAACCGAAGGCCCGGTGGCGAGAAGTTTCCCTGCATTGGCTTCTCATGCAGAGTTCCATCCGGATGCCGTACTTGAAGTTCGAGCTTGACATCTAAAAAGTTATAATTCGAGTATATGAGCATTGATGATTGGTTATTCGTTGTCGGCATATTTTCATCGGGGGTCCGTGGTTCGCTGCCTTGTTTTGATCCTGCGCCTATATCATTGGGATCGATGTTAGTCAAAGGCGCAACAACACTCCTGTAGGCTCCACAGCTCCTGCCAAGTGTACTCGTCTCTGTCCATTTCAAGCTTCTCAGGTTAAAGACGCTAACCTGCTCGATATAGTGATTTGCACTGTCTTGGCCACCAACTACCACCATTTCGGCGCCACCATCACCTTCTAACTGAACACCAAGAGAGCCTTGGTTCGGATTTGCTGAAGCTGGATTATGGCGGATTGCTGTTACTGCAGCACTTGTAGAGCTGAAAACTGCGGAGGAGGGTAATACGGTCGCACAGTGGGCATAACGGCCTTGGGGTGGATCGCTCGAAGGGACGTGCATCCATGTCCGTGTTGGGGCATCAAAGATGTGAATGTCCGACATAACTACCACCTCGGGCTGCGCATCGGCAGGAGTACCTTGGAGTACCGCCGTAGCCTGATTAGACGAAGAAGTTGCCGGAGACATGCCCCCATAACAGACCAATTTGGTATCGCCAAGTGGACAGACGCTGTGGAAATATCGTGCACTTGGTATGTCCCCGCGTGCCTCAACCCTAGTCCAGTGTCGCTTCACAAGATCCAGTTCGTACAAATCTGATGTGAGTGATGGTCTCGTGCGTGACAGCCTCCGACCACCAAAGACATATAACTTGTCCCCTAGGATGGTAGTCGTTGCACCGACTAGAGGATGCGGCTCGCGTCCAGTAGTCCGGTGAACATTACATACCAGCCCCGAGAGCCCAGCAGTTGACGAAGAGGGAGTATTTAAACCTGCAATTGCCGGAGAATCCGTACTGCCCGTTCCAGGTGTCCGAGCAGAGCCTGGGCCCCTCTCTTCTTGGCCATCCTGGCGATTGATGCTGGTCTGACTGCCATTCAAACCACTATAATTTCCGGAATACAATTGAGAGGCTGAGGGTGCCGATATCTGTGAATCAAGGGTATTATTGCGGCTCGTACTAGGCGCGGCCATGCTCCCCGGGGCAGGAGGGGGATTCGCAGAACTGCAAATGCTCAGCGCCTTGGGTTCAAGAGTAAGATCAATTGGTGTTGAGAATCTTTGAATAGGTAAGGCCCAGTCAGGTATCAATATTTCAACATGCCGCGATCTAACACTAACACTGGAAGCGTCGCTAGTGGATTTGCGGTCTGGTTAAGGGGAACCGGAGAGATTGGGGCGGTCGCTTGAAACGAAGGTTGATGTTCGTGAAGAGGTGAATCTAATCGAGGTACAGGGGCTTCCAGGAGCTAAGACTACTTCATAGGGCGAAATAGCAATTGGAATATGCTTCGCTCGAAGCCGGCCAGGTCCAAAGAATGATCCACAGGGAGATTGATCAGGATACCTCAGAGAAGGGATTTGGAGAGTGGAACGGATAAGGGAACCTGCAGATTCGACCAGTCTTTTCTTGAAGACTTGCCGGAGCTTTGATACTTTCTGACGCCGGTGGCGGTATTCCCGGGGTGAAGTACTGGCGCTCCAGGTAGGATAGGATAGACCTAGGGGGAGTGACATGATCAGCTACTGCGAGTTTGACAAGGAAATACGAAGACGCAGAGACGGTCCGAAAGAGCACAATCGGCGAGTTTTCAACATGGCTAGACAAAGGCCAGCCGTAACAGCTTGCTGGTGCAGGCCGTTCTGCAAGGTTTGGTCGACATGCATCATGTTGAAAAGCCATGCTTGTGTTGTGCTACATATCCCGAAACGTCGAGTCGTACCAAGGAAAAGGCTTGCGGCACGTCAACACGGGCGGCTGGGACAGAGGAGAAGAAAGACGGCCATGCCTCAGCGGCGCCGACAGCGTAATCCATCGAAAAAGTACATGTCGGCGGCAAACTTGACGCTAGAGAAACGCCTTGCAAAAGCTAGGGAGAGCTGAGGGGTACTTTGGAAGAAAATCACGGGCCTTACCTCGCAGCGCAGTTGTCCAGGAGCGGGGAAGTGGCCGTGCAGACGACCGAGACGTATGATCAGGAAAAGCAGTGCTCCGCGTTCGCGTTTCGACTCTTGGACTCGCGGCGAAAGCGATGAACTGGTAGATGAGGTCGTGCGCAGATTTAGCTTCTAGACTACAAGTAGCTAAGCAGGCTGGGCGGATGCAAGGGCGGGCAGCGCAGAATAATAACGGAGACGGGGAGCGATTAGCCTGGGGGCGGCGCAGTGGGAGGGATGGATGTACTCGGTGAAGTCACTGCCCGCTATAGCAGCGCAGCGACAGTAATAGCAGAGTACTTGAGCAGGCTGACCTGCGTGAATGCGAATGCGGCCCACCAGACGGCCCACGAGGCGAGCGCCGGGCAGCGGTTGAACCAACGCCGACGAGCCAGCCTAAAATGGCTGTACGGACAGAACAGTCGGTTGGCTGAGCATTAATTTCGCTGCGCTCGAATGAATTAAAACGACCTTGGTGCCGCGCAGCCTTGTGCTAGACGCGAGAGGGGCCACTTGTGTGCCCTCTTACTGCGCCCACTGCGACAATGCCGGGGGGCTAATTGGGCCTCGCGCAACCAACTGCGATGCGGCGCTGCAACCAACTGGAATCCTCACGAATCGACAACAGCCTATTCACCCAGTCTGACTCAGGCGGTGGGGCGCACTTCACTTTGGGTCCGGCTTTTGGAGTATCAAGCAAACTGGGAGGGAGGGCACACTTTTGGTCGTCATGATATTGATTTCATTACTGCCAGGCCGTTTCAGCCTTAAGAACCCGCCGTCCAGGCATGGGGCCTTGAGGTGTTCCCACTTCTTTCTAGAACCGCCATCCTTCTTATACCCAAGCCGCCCCCTCAATCAAGGGCCCAACCGGTACACCCCCCATCGCGCATCGTGCCGTCCCTTCCCTTATGGGGCGGTTGTGCTCTCCTTGGCAAGTGGAGTGAACCTGAGATATGGCTTGACAATGCGGAACTCTGGGAACAGCGTCTTGGCCTCGTCATTTGACACTGAGGGGTGGACCTACGATGTTGTTAGCCACCTTGCGATAGTCCAGAGGAGTCTATGTCATTTACAATAACGTCATCACCTGCCACCCAGTTGATGGGCGTTGTGACGCGGTTCTTGTCACCGGTCTGGAGAGAGTCCAGGACTCGCAAGACCTCGGCTGTGTTACGGCCTAGTTAAGTCAGCGCATTGCTCCTTTCATACACGGAAGCAAAGCAAGGGCAAGTTACCGGTCGACGCTGGGTAGCTGAGAATCAATCGGATAGTCTTCTTGGGGTCAATGATGAACACTGAACGGATCGTGAAAGCGATGCCCTTGGAGTCGACGTTGGTGATGTCCTGGTGATCGAGCATATCAAAAGCATATGCGACCTTTCGCTCTTGATCTCCAATGATTGGGAAAGACAGATTGGAGCCCGAGATTTCGTTGATATCCTTGATCCATTCGCCATGAGATTGAATGTCATTGGCGGAGAGCCCAATCAACTTGGTTCCACGCTTCTTAAACTCAGGCTCGAGCTTAGCGAATGCACCCAACTGCATAGAAGTCAATATATATCTGGCATTTACCCGTCCGCTGGGATCCAACTCGCCTCAGTCGTGCAGACAGGGGTGAAATCTGCAGGGTGGGAAAATAGCACTACCCAGTTATCCCCAATAAAGTCATGGAAGTTGATTTTGCCTTGAGTAGTCTCCGCGTCAAAATTTGGAGCTGTCCAATAGTCAGTCACGCCGAAAACAGCTTGCCGGGGCGCTCGCAGAGCCTCAAAGATCGAAAAAGCAAGGAGCCAAAACACAAGCTCTTTCTTATTGCTTTCCCTGATTTCTGAGAGGGCAGTCTCACCAATCGATCCCAAACGAAGAGGTGTGCGATCAGACATGATGCTTTCTATTCATGATGTTAGTCAAACAGGGCAAACATGAGGGGTAGTGGGGGCAATGGCGAAGGCGTCATACTTTGGTGGTTGACGAGCTTTGAGGAAAGTTCAAAGATTGACCGAAGCAGCTTGTACAAGCTGAAAAAGATTTCTAGAAGATAGAAGGCAAAATGGAGGGGAGCCAGGAGCTGCTGTCCTTTTGTATCAACGAGCACCAGCAAATCCAGGCGCTGTTCTAGTCTAGCGTATATTGCGCAATTCTCACGTGTTTTAGACCAAGAGTTTTCACCCATAACAGATCCCGCGTCAAACGTTCTTAGACCAATCCCGTGTTTGGTTTGCCGGCGGTATCGGCGTGCCAATGCTCGTGGTGGCGGAAAAGGTGACTAAGGTTGTTATAGAGAGGTTATTTATTCGATAGCTTCAGCATAAGGGTGTGTGACAACCGCAGCTAATTTGATAGAATATTACGAACGGCACCGTTAGCCAAGTAAAAATAATGCGAGATTCAGCACATATATTATTATGCTCGACAAGATATACTGAATGATCCTCATGACGACATACAATCATGCAAACAACATCTGAAGCTTGTTCGGGTATTTTTGACCTTTGCGTTCGACTGAGGGCCTACATAGTTGCTCCTAATACGCGTGAATTTCCGCCAGATATTACTTTGTGGTAATTTGAAATCGAGTGTTGTTACGCAGCACCACTAATCATCAAAAAAAACGATACTGCTGGTTGGCTAATAGATGCGCAGGCTGGTTACATCATCACGTGACATGCACGTCAGCAGAACACCAAATCGGCCACAGTTTCTCTTTCCGCAATTTCGTCAGCAAATTATATCGTGAATAATTTACAGCTCTCGACAAAGAAGGCTATGATGTCATTTGCAGGTAACTTGTCGACTCGGATCACAGCTATTGATTCAAGTAGTTGATTGAAGGCTAAGTCACCCAAAGCCCACGTCGATACAGATCTTAGATGGGCATTACCCAAAGTATTCTCTGAATAGCCTTCCCACTCGGTTATCTGAATCACGCTGAGAGCCGATGCAAGCGCCTCTGTCACGGTGTGCTACTTCTCCCATCGACCCACCAGCTCCTCCCACGATAGAGGAATGGTACTCGCCGTTCTATACTCCAGATGATACCATGTGTATACCTTCCTACCATCTCTGCTCTTTTCTCATGATCGACCGTTAAAATGAAGGTACTATCCACAAGTAACTGTCAAGTCAAACACTCCTGCCCCAGTCACAGTGTTTGTCTCGCATGGTCATCCTAGTGTTCTTTCTTCATAGTCGAAAGCACTCACTCAAGTGTAAACACCATGCCAAAATATTCTAGCTCGTACTTTTCCAAAGGAGTACTTAACCAGTACCGCACCTCTTTTTTCTCCTTCCTTCTTCGCTGAGACTCTTCTTCCATCTTCGAAAATTCACATTCGACTTCCGTCTTCGACAACCCACGTTCGACCACACTTGAACTCGACTTCCATCTTCAGAAAATCAAATTCTATCTTCATTCTTTCTGTCATGTTCTACTGGCAGTAATCCGTATTCTTCCCTCAATCAGCAGCAGATGCAGCAACAGTGCAACAACTGCTGCTGCTACTACAGAGCTGCTAAACCCCTTCGATACATTCGAGATCAACAGCACCATTGTTCATGATTCTTGGGGTACCATTCCTTCATCTACTATCGTTCAAGAGATGCTGACTTCTCACAGGAGAAATTCCAGACGACACCCGTCACAATCGGCGAGAAACCCAAACGTCTTCCATTTCGGACCCACAGCATCGATTCAGTCTCTCCGGTATGCCACCGATGACTTATCAGATGCTAGGGAGTCCGCTGCTCTCGATACTGTTAGTGTGATACACTGCACTTCGCTTGTGTGAGCGGCCACAGAGGGGAGGAATAGTATGCTCTACCTATAGAGCACTCCTACCCATACATTCACTCTGACCCTGGGCAAATGTTGCTGGAGGACCCTGATACCAAACTCCTTCAACCCCAGGCCACTCATTAATCAATTCTTTTACCATCTTGTTTCCATGCACACTAACAACCCTCTGATTTTCGTATTCTGTATAATTGGTGGAATAATAATCAGGGTCATGAACCCAAATAGCATTTCCATCTCTTGCCACAGCAATGGTATACCAGTTATTTCTTCATGCAGAATAATCCACTGCGCTTGAGAGAGGAGAGCAAACCAGTTCAATAGTAGGTTGCAACGCAGACCATTTTAGCAGGGATTTGCTGAGTGTAGCTCCAGCCTAGGCCGCTTCTTGTCCTTGAGGCAGTAGATTTGGAATCTTAACATGACTAGCCTTGATTTTTGCATTGGGGTAGCAAATAGTATAAGGGTTTGGTGTGATTTCGGCACCAGGAGGTTGTATTTGCATCCAGTTGGCTATAGGGAGAAAACTAGTCAGGGTATCAAATTTAAATGTTGAGGAGGGGGTTGATTGTACATAGGGCCAAAAGCCCAAGGAACAGGAGCAGGAGCAGAAGAATCCATAATAGAGAATTAAGATCTGAGAACTAAGGCCCTGTTCCGTGCGCTAGAAATTTTCCTGTTTCTCTAAAAAATAAATAGCAATCGTAATGAAAACAAGTGCGCGTTCGGTTCGCCGAGTAGTTTCTTGTGCATTCTCAAGAGGGGCGCCCATGTGAGAGTAGTAACTACACTCAAGATTCGCTGAGATGGAAATGGGGAGGCCTTACTGAGAGCAGCGCGAGCGACTCGCGCAGGATTGGCGTTATAGGGCGTACTTGGAGACTCCATGAGATTGAGACGGTCACGGAAACAGCTAAGATGGAACACATGTTATGCAGAATATGATTGATTGAGTGAACTAACAAAGCAGCTGCTGTGTCATCTCAAATACGACCAGCGCACTGACCATGTAAACAACGCTAACCACCATCTCAACTTCCTTTAAACAACGTCACACCGAACGCACTGAAATTTGTCTGGCTCGATTTGATAAGGCTAGCGGGGCAGACTAAGGCACCCTCGGCCCCTCTACTCGGCGCTACCTACGGCAAAAACGGGTTGAAAAACAGCTGCGCACCGAACAGGGCCTTCGAATAGAAAATTGAGGTTGATAGAAAAAGATCAAATTTAGAAAGCAAAGTAGAAAGAGTATGCTTGGAGTAATATATAGATAGAGAAAGGGAGGTAAAGTAGGAGAAGTGAACTTGACGGTGTACTTATCCGAGGCGGTCGACCTATCCCAGAAGCCATCAAGGCAATGAAATGCTCAGGCGAAAATAAGTACGGTAATTCAAGTGCCTTAGCACCTGCTGTAAATGAGGAGTGGAGGAAAGGTTGCCTCACCTGTGTTCACATCAGTCGTTCAGACAACTGAGACAATATACTCTTGCACTCGTCTTACCTCCTGTCAGGGCGGAGCTACCGTTCAAAAGGTAGCTAGTCCAAAATAGGATGTTTGGGTTGATGCTACCTCCTTTTAGCTTCTCTCTATGGGAGGTGCTAGTGATGTGGGGAAACAACGGACCCTTAACAGGTGTGCAGTAGATAAGTGGGGCTGCACTTTTACCATTTAGGAAGCTTGGCAGATGTCAATTGAATTTTGCCATGCATTTATCCTCCGCCCAGTGCAGCGAGGAGTGATTCAGGTTATACCAGAGGCGTTTTCTTGAAGGTAAACTAAATTGTATTATCCCGGACGTGGTAGTAGGCCTTTACATAACGGGTCAGGGCTGAATGCCTACAGCAAGCTAATGCCTCTTTTGAATAGATCAGGGTGGAGAATGCCGGTGCTGCAGCATGGAATTCTCTTATTCAGTGTATGCAGGAAATCTCAAAGCTTATGCAAAATAGCGTACTAGAGATCTTCTTTTTTAGTAATTAGCTTGGACATATTGATACCAGCCACCTCAATCGGTCTCCGCTTCTGCAGTTAAGATCAAGCTCATCAGCTTTTAGTCTACTTAGCTCCGCTCCTCCACATATTAAGTTGCCAACATGTGAGCATTGTTCAGTTATTTCCGGGTTTTTCTTAATAATAGTTTCGCAAGTCTTGGTGGTATCACAATTACAACGTATAATAGTTGGAGAGCCACGGTGACGATGATGCCGTTGAATGGGCTAAATCCATGAGTTGGTCAAGCGCCGGAGGCGCTTTGGAGGTCTGGCCCGGGCACTTTTCAACAGCGGCACAACAAGTTGGTAGACAGCGTTCAGAATACAGTTTTGGGTAATAAGAGAAAGGTAGTCTAAGGGCCGCGCGTGTAATTGTGCAGTTGGATGCTTATTGGTGTCATCGCGTATGCAAGGCTCGACGAACCATGTGGCAGGCTGACTGAGCCGACAGGCTGCAAGCGTAAATCAGGATCTATTCCCTATTCCCGACCAGTCTTACAACGGCTCACACACCTAGCTGGGAGTTTGCCGTCAAATGCTTGTTTTGATTCGTTAGCTCAACAACAACTCTGGTAGTCCTCTCGGCAAGTCTGCACGCTGTCCGTGGGTCGTGAATTCCCGCGCTGTTTAAGGAATTGGTGGAGATGTTATATCCTCACTGATCCCGGCGATTGCTTTTCTCCTCTTCATCGCCCATCTGTCGAGTTTGATTCTGCATCAGACACGACGGATGGCAACATGGCATCCAATGCTGAAATCGACCTTCCACACCAGTCAGAGCTCGCTTCGTGTCTACCCGAGGGCCCGGGAATAACAATCTATGATAAAAGCCGGAATGGGAGCTGTGACCCCGCTTCTGACACCGAGCATGACGAGAAGGAGAAGGAGGATGAATCGCAGCATTCTTCACTTCAGATGGGGTCGCAGCAAGAGTATAAGGATCTTATTTGGGAGTATTTGACGTTCGAGACTGAGCTTCCCCATCCAACCACCATTCATCCGACATTACCCGGTCAGGAACCACTGCCACAACCACCAAATCTCACAAATTATGCAGATCCATTTGACTGGTCAGAAACGAGAAAGAATTTGACGATATGGGTTGCTTGTATCATTACTGCCCTCACTGCCTTCTCGGCGGGCTCTTACAGTCCTGGATTAGCTCAGATGACTGCGGAATGGGGGGTAAGCAGCGTCGCTGCACTTGTTGGCATCACGCTCTTCACTACTGGCTTCGCCGTAGCTCCCATGATTCTTGCTCCCTTCTCTGAGATCAATGGCCGAAGGCCGGTCTTCATCGCCTCGGGACTTCTCTTCGTTCTATGTCAACTTTGTAGCGGTCTCGCACGCTCCTACACAGGCATGCTGCTCGCGCGGTTCTTTCTTGGTGTAGGTGGTTCAACCTTCTCTACCATGGTCGGTGGCATAGTAGCGGATATCTACCGCGCTGAAGACCGCAATACACCAATGGCACTATTCTCCGGCGGCGCGCTCTTCGGCACAGGTCTGGGCCCCCTTGTGTGCGGCTTCGTCGCGCAGAATACGTCGTGGCGCTGGATCTTCTATCTCCAAGCTATTGCCGATGGCGTCATGGTCGCCCTCATCATCGTTATCCTCAAAGAAACACGCGGCTCCGTCCTCCTCTCGCGGAAAGCAAACGCCCTAAACAAATACTATGAAGCCTGCGAAGCAGCAGGGTACTACGGCTTCACCACAAGCACCCACGATAAAAGCCCCGGGACCTCACAGCGTATCCGCTGGAAAGTCAAGGCCGACGAAGAACGCGCATCCCTCTCCAAAATGATCGGCATCTCCCTTTACCGCCCCTTCCACCTGCTCGTTACCGAGCCAGTCGTCTTCTGGTTCTCCATGTGGGTCGCCTTCTCCTGGGCCGTGCTGTACCTCACGCTCGCGGCGATCCCCCTCGTCTTCATAACAAACCACGGCTTCAGCCTCCAACAGGCCAACGCCGTCTTCGCCGCCATGTGCATCGCCAGCATCTTCGCAACCATCATGTCCATCACGCAAGAAAAAATCGCGCGCAGCCACGGCAAGTTGGCCAACTCGCCCGAAGGCCGGCTGTACTTTGCGTGTGTCGAGAGCGCGTGCATGCCCATTGGCTTGTTCATGTTTGGCTGGACGAGTCTCCCTTCTGTGCACTGGGTCGTGCCCAGTATTGCAGTGGGGATCGCGACGATCGGCATCTTCATGATTTATCTGTCGACATTTAATTACTTGGCGGATACGTATCACCGGTATGCGAGTTCCGCGCTGGCTGCGCAATCGTTTTGTCGGAATATACTTGGTACGCCCTATATCCCTGCATCCATAACCCGACACTAACGACCCATAGGTGGCGTGTTTCCGCTTATTACAACGCAGATGTATAACCAGCTTGGATTTGGGCCGGCGAGTAGTTTGCTGGGCGGGATCGGTACTTTGTTGACGATTGTACCGTGGATACTGGTCTTTTATGGGCCGAGGATCAGGGCGAGGAGTCGGTTTGCGAGCGAGATTATGGATACGACGAGATAATGGTTATGGTTATGGTTATGGTTATGGTTATGGTTATGGTTATGGATATGGATATGGATATGGATATTACGACTACGAATTTACCTCAAGATACCCTGCATTTATAGAGGTGCATATTTGCATATGTAATAGGGAGCGTTATTGTTCAATACACATAATTCTTGCTGAAGATTTCTTGAAAGGTTCATTCTGCTGAGATGGCATACATGGCATGTTTGCATCTTCATGAGGTTCGAGTGTTGCTCGTATGAAAGGGCAAGTTCTTTGGGCGTGGACACATTCTATTTGCTATGTTTGAGTATGTAAAGGATATTACTAAACGGCGCCTGCCCACGCCCACCCTCCCACTCTCCATATCCGCACACCTGGATCTCCTTTCCATCCACCACCCCATCTCCGTCTCCGTCTCCAACTCCGGCCCCCAAATCGCCATTCCGTTCCTCCCTTTCTCCAACATCTAACAGCCTACGCCCACGCTCCAACAAGACTCATCAAAAACGCTCCACCAAACACCAACAAACACGCCACAACCCTCTTCCTGCCCCTAAGTATCACCCAACTCTCATCGCTCAAAAAGTCCTCCGACATGAGTTCCACCAGCGATGCAAACACCAGAAACCCAGCAGATACCGCATTCATAATGCCCACGAGCAGCAGCCCCACCTTCGAGCCCGGGCTATATAACGTATGCGTCGCAATACCAATAGCCTGGCCCAGCGGCGTCGTACAGCCATACGCAACAGCCATAAGCCAGGGCTGCGGCGAGCGCTTGGGCCACGTGATGTCCGCAATGCGGACGCCGAGCGCGAGGCCTTCAAACGTCTGATGGAACACGATGGCGATGAGGAGGACTATGAAGTCGTTCCCAACGGCGACAGCGAGCGACATGCCGATGAAGACGGAGTGAAACAGGATGCCCATTTCAAGTAGGAAGCATTGCATGACGGCCTTTTGATGCAGTTGGGTTGGCGTGAGGGCGTGGGGTTCGTGGGCGCTTTCGGTGTCGTCTTCGATGGCGCAGTCGAAACTTGGGCGCTTTGATGCGGGGCCTTCGAGCGATTCAATGGCGTCGAGGCGGTTCTTTTCTTCGCGGTAGCGGGTGAGGGTTCGGCTGATGCTTGTTACCCGGCCGCGAAGGGTGCCGAATTCGCGTATTTGCATGCTGCTCTCCGAGTAGGTTCTGCGGATTGCGTTGGTGGGGACGGGGACTGGTGGTTCCTCATCTCTCTCTAATGCATTTTTTGGGGTTTTCTCCTTTCCCATGCGTGATACGGCTACTATGCCTTCGTTGCCGCCACAGACATGCTGGGCCGGCGAAAAGACCATTTCAATCATCGTGACAAAGAAAATACTGCCCAGCATGATCGCTCCAGGCATAGCCTGGTAGTCTGTCGTCCAAAACTTGGGTAGGCATGGGTTGCTAAGTGACAAGAATGCTGTAGGTAGCAAATGGACAAAAGCAGTTGCGATCAAGACCCCTGTGCCAAAGTGCTTGGCACCAAAAAGAAAGGCAGGAGGGATGCGAAGACGTGGGAACTTGGTGACAAGTATGGGGAAAGCACAAGCGGTCGAAGACACAAACAGAATAATGAAGAGTCCGCCGACATGAAATGCAAGGTCGTAATCCGGTTGCGCAGAGCCAGACTCACATGTGTCTCTGGTGGCGAGGCGGTGAGTAGATTCACGGCCTGCAGAGTATTAGACCGAATTATCACGCCATATTCAGGCAGGGCCATATTGTTGAGATTTTCTTACTGCGTGTGAACTCGAATTTGGGAATATTCCCACTTAGAAAAGAAAACATCATTGAAGTAGCAAAAACAGACAAGAGCCAAGCAGCCCAGCTCTTGAACGGTACAGCTTGGTGCTCATTGCCGATGGTTGTGATTGTATGGGTGCAAGGTCCTGCAAAATGTGAGCATGTGGGCACTCAATCTTCATCTCGGACATCAATGTACCTTTACAGGACCCTTTGACACCCTTCCCAACCTCCATCGACCCTTTCCCGATCTCTTTCAAATTACTGTCTTCCAGCTTAGAATGGAGCAAGCTACGGGACCCATTGCACAAGAGATCTGCATCACCCAGCTCCCTAGAGTTCGCGATTCCATTCAGGTCCTGGCAAGTCGTCAAATCAGCCGCAAACCTCGGAGGATTCTGGTTCCATCCAGGGTTGAGCAAAATATCGTCATTCCTCGACGGACAATTCATGGTGTCTTCGGTGAAGTCGTATGTTCCCAAGTATCGTTGTTGAATAGTCTAGCGATGTGAATTATGCGGAGAAGCGTCCACTATATATCAAAGGATGACGTGAAGAACGGTGCAAGGAAATAATCGGAGCACACCTATCAGCAATCGGCCGCGACTCCATCCGGGGCAAGCGTTGCCGGTTTCGCGCTATGCCGAGCAGCCAAGCCTACCCCAGCTTAATCCACCACGAAAACTCCACGGGTCCGCGCTTTGGCTGTTCTACTGACCAACGAGAGAGCAAATAGATCGGCCGGCTTGTCACAACCACTGCAGGTAACGGCTCCATCCCGACGGCGGGCTGGGCATGTTCAGTGAACTGTGACCTGGTCTGGATGAGCATGCGTCTTCACCGCTTCCCAAACCCACATGAGGATGATAAATCAAAATAGAAAGGATATTCTATATTTCTATTTTGACATATCGCTGATTCAGCGCGAACAGTGAGTTACTTGTTGAAGATTCGCTGTCTGGAGTCTCACATGGCAGAGACGCTAGGTGCAAATATGACTGCATCTCTTGGCGAAAATATCACTGTTTGTTAGCCGAACAATGTTAGCTATCGCAAGGATAACGGGCCTTCTCTTCTCAAAAGATATCTCAATTTCTTTGCGAACTCTAGCGCATGTTGAAGCGCCAAGAGATTGCATAATAGCCCACCCTTCTATACTAGGGGTATTACGGTCATGTTTGGTTTGTCGTGCCGGTTTCCAGAACTTCAATTGCTCCACCAACTAGATGCAAGCTCCCTGTGACCAAAACCATTACCTCCGCATCTGCACCTGCATCTCTGGCCCATAACCGTGCCACGGATCTTGCAGTTCCGACGGCTTCCTCAATTGTCCTTAGAACGTGCACTTCTGCTGAGCTGTCAATCTCAGACCATGTATGCGCAAGCGCTTTCTGTACAGCGAGCGTGTCGACGTCTTGCTGGTTAGTGTTGATCGAAACTAAATCAGGCTTGTACCCCTCGCTGAAAGTCTGGTTCGTGGTGAAGACGACATGCGTGAAGGGCGAAGTTGAGTCGGAGCTGATGCCACTTTGTAATGCAGCGTAGAGGGCTTTCGCAAGTGCGTTTGCATCTCTCGTCTGTTGGTTGAATATTAGGATACGGGGTACTCGGGGCCGTAACTGTGATGTAGCACTCGCTGACTCCATCTGCTCTGCGAACCATCGGCCAGTGACTTCTATACTGTCCAAAGTATGGCCACCGTCAATGTGCCAAGCAACGTTCTTCTCACGTCGAACCTCGCATCTTCCTGCCCAGTGCACTTCTTCCAAACCGCGAACGAATGCTGGAGGAAGGGAGATGTGTGCAGAAGTTGTAGGATCTGGAACCGAGGTGTGACCCAAAGCTCGTAAATGCGCCGCGGCCGTTGCAATGGCAACAGAGGCATTGACTTTCTGGAAATCTGCGGATAGGCCTAGCTTTATCTCATCGTTCGCAAGCGAAGGGTGAACATCAATGATGTGAAGATCTAGACCCCTCGCAGCAGCTCGTTCTCGAAGAACCGTTAGAGCCTCTTCTTTTTGGGGTGCTGTAAAAGCGACGCTCCCTTCTTTGAAAATCCCGGCTTTGTGCCATGCAATTTCTGGAAGTGTAGACCCAAGCATGGCCGTGTGGTCAATGCCCAGGCTAGTCACGGCGGTTACTGTGGGTTTTGTGAGGATGTTTGTGCTGTCAAACTCGCCCCCGATACCACACTCAATGACGGCTGAATCAACACCTTCTTCAAGATATGCATGCAGAGCCATAAGTGTCAAGTAGCGAAAGTATACTGGTTTAGTCGGAACATCTTGTGGTGCATTTTCGGCCCTTGCCACAGCCTCCAACTTGTCCCACACCTGGAAGAAGTATTTCGCAAATAGCTCCTCTGATATTGGCTCATTGTTGATCTGTATGCGCTCGCGTACGAAGCGAAGATGTGGGGAAGTGTATAGGCCAATCTTCGAAGGCTGTGTACTCGAGTTGTTCTTGGATGCCGCATACTGTGCAAGGATTGAAGAGACAAATGCGCTCGTCGAGCCCTTTCCTTTAGTTCCAGCGATATGTATAGGCTTCAATCGGTCGAAGTCTGATGGCTGTCAAGACGGTCAGCCTAGTCATCTCAAAGATAATGGGAGTCGCACACCTCGTACCCGATTTTATGGCACCACTCAATCATTTCTGGTATAGCCTGCTTGTTCATACTACGACCAGACTTCCTTATCGCATCGACAATAGAAAAATTTGATTGCAGCGTATTCAGCGCTGCAACCGCGGCCTAAAAGTGTCAATTAAACCGTTGAGCATTTGGTGAGATAGACCTACGGCATAGTCGCGTTTCTCCATACTCGGTAGGGGGTGATAGTAGCGAGTAATTGACGTATGGGGCCAGCAGCGCCAGCTTCTGCAGCCTAGCAACATGAGGGCATCGACATGATGTCGATGTTTGCCAGAGCAGTGAAGACAGTATTTCCACGCCGTCCGTTACTAGCCGATGACGCTGAGCAGATACCTAAAGTTGGCGCACGGACCGTCCGTTTTCGCATTCCCCAAATGGCTGTTCCATCCTTCCTATCAGCACGTAAACAGACAAGCTAAGATCTTGCCCTTTGTCTATATAAACCTCTAAATAATGAGCAAACTTGCGTTGAGAAAAGTCTAAAACGAGTGGGCAGGTGACTTATTTACATTGCGTTATGCTCAAGTTACGCTGGGTGAACTACCAGGGCTGGCGTTAGGACATCCATTGCACTGAGCCTCTCCGTCGAATGACGGAGAGGGAAAATCACTGTTTTAAGACTGGTTGCAGATCTGAACGGTAGGAGGAGTGAAATGTAAGTTCTTGGCTATCTACCACCGAAATCCTTCCGTCCTACTCATCATTCTTCATCTCTCCATCACAATCTCAAACACGTTGGGTAGCGAATACCTGCCATTTATTCAAGGCCATTTGCAAATAAAAAATAAAAAATAAAAAATTCGATCGATCAAGAGCAAGAATACATGTGATAGAGCTGGCGACGGTAATGGTGCGACATCCGCTGTATTTCGATAGCCAGTGGCTGCTATCGCGCCATATAAACCGACCTCTAAGACTGTGGACACTTAAGCACGTCCTGGATACTTTTTATGCATGCTTGGTACTCGATTGGAGCAAAATTTCAAATACGCATAGGAAGTACCTACCATGCGTTATAACAGTGAACCCCAGCCTGCTACCTTGCTAACCTCGATATTCGATTGCAATGTATCAGAGAGCGACAGCAGCGATATCGCTTCTTCAGGTTAGCCAGCTGAATCCGACAGTGGAGCCAAACGGATGGGACCTTGCTATCCTGGACTGGAGACTGACCGTAAGAGTTATCAAACCTCTAAACAGTAAAACTTGCGTAAGCGGTGACACGTACAACTACACGATCTGAACTATTTATACGAACACTTCGGAGAGCTGAAGACGTTTTACCTAGAAGACATGAGAATGGCATCCGGTGGTAAAGATAACCGCATATGTCAGATCTTCAAAACTACCACGTTATAGGCTGAACTTTCTTTCCTAAGAATATCGACTTTAGCATAATATATCAAATGGATCTTGCTGCTATGTACCTCTATTATAGGTCTAATAGCAGACTTAGTTATGCCTACTGTCATATTAAGAGACTTTAACAGTCCCTATTCATTTGAAAGCCTCCAATTATAAAACTATACTCGAGGAAATGTTTGTGCAGACCAATCAGGTGCAGCACCAGTCACCAATCAGACACCACCACAAGCGCCGAGCCGTATATCCGCCCCCACGAGTCGACGACTGTCAGGTGGAACCTCCTGCGTGCTCAGTTGTAATCGACTAAGCTGAGGTAACGATTTTGTTCTCTAAACACCCGTCCCTATTGCAGTACTGTTCTTTCCCTTACATAATGCAACCTCATTGACACACGCTGTCGCTTTCGCTCAGATATGGCCTCAAGCAACAAGCAACTTAGTTGCGGCGCCTACCATGTTGCGTGGATCTGTCCCGTCGCAGACCTCGAGCTCTTACCAGCAGTCCTGATGCTAGACGAGGAGTATATAGTCCCACCATACGATACACACTACGACGAAAACACGTATACCTGCGGCTCTATCAATGGCCACGCGGTCGTCATCGCAAATTGTCCTCAGGGAGAAACGGGCAATGTCAACGCCGGGCGGCTGACGGGCACTATGTTCAAGACATTCCCAAACATTCGAATGGCGGTGCTAGTAGGGATCGGAGGTGGTATTCCTAGTCCAGTAGTTTCTGAGGACACGCTCGAAAATATCCATCTTGGAGACGTCGTGGTAAGATGGCCTGGTGATGGCAAGCCCGCCTGCATCTACCACGAGAGGGGCAAGTTGATGGGTGACGGTCAATTTGAGTTGGTGCGCGCGATGCAGAATCCAGATTAGAGGCTGACAGCCGCGCTTAGCAAGCTTGTCTTGGATCACGAGTTGGGGCGAACCGAGTTTCATAGTCAGCTTGCAAGGCTACAACGATATAAGAAAAAAAGGAAATTTGCCCACCCTGGCCACGAAACTGACAGGCTTTTCAAGGCTACGCATGTCCATGTGGGCAATCCTGCATCACCATGTGCAGCATACGATAAAAGCGAATTAGTACAGCGCCCAAGGCGGACGGAAGTCGACGGCTGCAAGCTAGTCTTCCATCAGGGTAGAATTGCCACAGGTAATGCGGTAATTCGAAATGCTACGCAACGAGACCAAATCAGCGCGAGGTGCAATGGAGCGCTCTGCGTCGAGACAGAAGCAGCGGGTGTCGATGTCAATCGACAATGTTTGGTTATTCGAGGTATCTCCGACTACGCAGACTCACATAAAAACGACCTATGGAGGTCATACGCTGCCGGCAACGCTGCCGCATTCATAAGAGAGTTCCTCTGTAGGGTACAACCTGCAACAGTAAAGGAAATGCAAGCGGTTCCTGGAGGTGAGCAGGAGGCTTTTCCTGTAGCGGGGCAGCCTTATACAGAGTGAGACGTGCGTACTTGCAGCGCTAATGCTAAATAGCTCCAGGAACTTCGCAGACAGAGAAGATATTTGCCACTCCCCAGAACCAGAAATCTCAGTCTCCAAATGAGTTCATCTATACTCAACGCACTTCCTTGGGCCAGTCAATACATGTGTCTGGAGAGTGCGAGACGACCGAGAACTATGCTTCGCTAAAGAAAAGTATCCAGACGTTACAAACGATGGCGCTAGAGGAATGTGTTGTCCAAAACGAGGACGCAGAGCGCTTTATTGACGATCTAGCATGCACCCTACACTCAATTTCGGTCCGACACAAGTATGACTCTTCCAGCTCACCACAAGAGAACGTCAAAGTTTTTTATGGATACGACGACATCAACCCTCGAGACATCGAGCGTCTCAGGGGAGTTGTAGCTTCTTCGTACAATATTTGTTTGAATACGGGCTGTGAGTGTCATCATCATTCGTTCTTTCTATAGATTGCTGATAAAAAACATCGATAGCTCCCAGGTACAAGGTAGCTGGCACTGGAAGAATCATCCAGAAGTACAGTAGTACAGAAATCGACGTTGGAGGCTATGAGATATGCATCATACTAAATGAGCGGAATTTCTCAAATGCTCAACATAGGCGAAGTCGACTAGCCCTTCGTCCGAAAAGCTTTGATACCATCGCTAGGGTGCGGGTCTCGCAATCTTCTGGAGCGAAAGCAGTTATAATGGCGTATACCCAGTACAAACACGGACCAGACGGACAAATCTCTTTGAATCCCGTCATCTCCGTTGGCAGAACCCTTCCTAATGATTCCATCGTCTTTGAAATTATAAAGCAAGATGACATTGAAGCTCTTAAACGCCTTCTAGTAGAGCGGCGATGCACACTCAGAGATAGAAACGAGTACGGAACGCCGTTGTTACATGTGAGAATCTGCCTTATCACACATAAAAAGCCTGTGCTGACCAAATTGTGCCATGTACTAGTATCCCGTAGATCAACCGAATGTGTGCAAATTTCTTGTTGACAACGGCGCGGATATTGATGAAGTAGCCCCCTTTTATGACCTACCAGAGTATAACGGGTATGTAGCTCATAGTCTCCCAAGCTTCTCTAAATACTTTCTCATGTCCAAACTTTACTCACGTGTTCTGTTGCTAATAACTCCTTTCCTATCAGTGTAGCATTGTCTGAATATACGATCGACTGGGATCAGAGTAAGTATGCCTTGACAAATATCATGGAATGCAGGTGGCTATTGTTAGACGCTGGTGCAGATCCTACTCTCAAGGGTAGCGAAACAAATAGCCCATCGATTGAAATTTCAGCAATGGGTACATTCGTGCATGTATACTGAATTCAATCTTGCGAAATGTAACTCGCCCTGCTAGGAGTCACTCAAAACTATATTGGACCGTGGTAAACTATTTATCGATCTGGAAGAAAGGATGCAAGACGGAGCAACACTTCTCCTACATCGTGCTCGATGTTTTGGCCATGGTTATTGTGCGGAAATGTTTGAGGTGCTCCTTGATAGCGGGGCAAATATACATGCTCGAGACTACGAAGGAAGAACCTGTCTCCACATTGCGATCAATAACGCGCGGAACCCTAAGGATGGGCACGAACGAGAAGCCAACTCTTTGATATTTCTCATCAAACGAGGTGCGAACATTTTTGCCGTCGACAATTATGGATACTCGATATTCGAATACGCATATAAGTGTCATCATGGCGATCGTGAGCCCTTTGGCAGCTACAGAGGTGATCTCTGGGATTCTGTATTATCACGATGCGGTCTTCAAGCGCACATTTGGCCGCCGGAAGAGAGGGTGTACCATTACACCGTTTATTATACCGAATCACACTTTAGAGAACCTTGGGAGGAGCGGGAGCATCTATGTCTGTATCCCCCGGGGACCTCTTCTCGTTGCCATCATGGTACAGTTCATGACTTTGTAGTTGGAGATGATGATGATGATGATGGCGTTGCTTATGATAACGACGATGGAGAACATGTGAAGGAACATAAGCGCAAAGTAGGAGGGGAGAGTAGACATGGAGCTAAAAGGAGGCGCTACCAGTACTAAATGCAAGGACGCAACCATGATCACAACCAGAGACCGACAGTACTTTGCTTGTAGATATATTTCTATTCTACACCAAAGCCGGATACATTTGGTGGAATAAAAAAGAGACTTGCCCCATTCTTCAAATACCACGAACATGTACCCACCCCTCTCAGTACATATATCAAAACCATGATGTCATCCATCGCCTTCCCTCCCACCTACACCTACTCTTCAACCCCACCACCCTCTTTCATCGTACTCTCCGCACCACCATCCTCAAGCTCGCCCACACTCCCCCACAGACCCTCAATACCCACCTCAGCGCCCTCCCGCTTCCCCCTCGCATACTCCCAACCGCTCCTCAAACTCATTCCTCTCCTCAACCAACCCCTGCCTCAATTCGGCGTTGGCAGCATTCCTGAATTCAACAAGCTTGGCCTAGAGATACCGAATGCCCAAATCCTTTTTCTTTTCAATGCTTTCGGTGACGGCTTTCTGGCGCCACTGTCTGCTCCTCGGATAGCTTGTTTGCCCTCTCGTGGTTGGCCACGAGCCTGGCGCTGTCTTTGTATTGCTGCTCCAGGTCTTTGAAACTCGCAAAGTGCGCCTCGGCGGCTGCTTTGTACTCGTCAAACGATTTGCGCACATTGTCGTTGTCCTTTTTGAGCGTCTCGTTCTCGCTCCGGAGATTCTCGCACGCCCTTTGGAGCAGCGCCTTATCGGTATTGCGGTTTATCTGCACGTTCTCCAAGTTCCATTTTTCGTCGTCCAATTCCGCTTTAAGATGGTCGACAAGGTCTTGTAAATCCTGCTTCTCACTTCCCCATCGCTCCATATCAATCCTGGCTTTGCTTTCCAACTCCTCCACACGGTCAATCCAGTCTTGTGCTTTCTTCTCAAGGCTTTTGTGCATGTGTTCAAGAATCTCGCACTTCATCCGTGTCACTGCCTCTAATCGACTCAACGCACTCATCAGCCCATCTTGCACGTCCAACGCATGCTCCGCATCTTCTAGCAAACGCTCGATATCCATGATGCGCTTGATCGTTTCTTCCATGCCTATTTCTTTTCTTTTCACACACGCAAACGTACTCAGCCAGTATATCAAGACCAAACCGCCAGCGAACATAACCACAATCACGATATGAGTCGGTGCGTTCGGTTTGGCGGGCGCGTAGCATACCAAGTGAGACCCGACATGGTAGATATCTGTGCCGTGTTTTACACTCGCGGGTACTAATATAGTTCCGGGTTGGGTGTGGTGAGATGTGTGCGGAATGGGTCCTGGGGCAGGCACATTGTTCCGGAAGAAGGTTGATAAACGCGTCATTGTGGATGGTAGCCAGAGTGTGGTGTAGGAATTGAAAAATAGGCGCAAGGTAAGATATGGGGACAGATTTTGTGCGTATGTTGTGCGCCGTGATTGTTTAGCTGGACAGTGTTGGGTGTGATTTCACATGGCTGAATGAGGAAGACCACTGGACCAAGTCCAGCGGGATTCACCCGAGGCGAAAAAAAATTGTGGTGTCGTGAAATATCCTGTAGTTCTTTGAACAGCTAAATTGTAAAAACCGGGGCTTCCTTGTTCAAGCGTGGTGTGCAAAGCCTAATCTTACACAACAATGCAAAAACCTAGCCCCTGAGAACTAGTAGCACGCCTTTCCCAAGACTCAAGTTCACACACACACACACACACACACACTCTCTCTCTCTCCCTCTCTCTCTCTCCCTCTCTCTCTCTCCCTCTCTCTCTCTCCCTCGCGAAACGTCACTAAACTCATCTCCTCAAGTAAAAACATGATTTAATCACCCACCTTCATCCAAACATCAATACACACAAGAATCTCCCCCTCCCTAAACCTCAATCCGAAAATCCACACTATTCCCAATCTCACGCGGCCAAAACTCCACCGTAAAAACGGTACTCAACCCAGCGGCACGCACCGCCTCCACAGCCGCAGCCTTCAACACGACACCCTCAGCCGTCCAATCCCACTGACTACTATACGTCATCCGCCCCTGCTGAATAGTAGGTAAATACTGCGTCCAATCGTCGACCAAAAACTTGCCGTCGGATTTAACCGCTTTAACGGTGGCGGGGCGCGCCTGGCCCGCCCAGGTCAGCGGGAGCAGCAAGTCGGCGGAGACGGACGGCAGCTTTGTGGAGGTGGTGGCGAGGGTGGGAACGGCGTAGTGGAGGAAGGTGATGGAGAGAGGGGCGCCGCGGGAGAAGGGGAGGGAGAGGGTTGCAAGGGGACCTGTCGGGGCGGAGGGGGTGAAGACGGTGGCTAGGAAGGAGGGTGTGAAGGTGATGGATTCGCCGGCGACGGCGTAGTCGCGCGGAGAGTTGAGCGATTTGGCGCCTAGCATGATATTTCCTGCGAGCTTGTTGCCGTTGAATTTGAAGGGGAGGGTGACGGCGGAGATGTTGGTGCCTTTCTTGTGGTAGATGTACGCGGAGCTTTGTTGCGATGTCACGCTTCCATCTGTGGTGCTTTCGGGCAGCGCGTTAGGGATGCCTTTGACAGCGTTTTGGTAGATGGCTTGGGCCACTGGATCGCGCCAGGCGTGGGCGGAGCGGTTGAGGAAGTCGTTGCCGTTGTCCCAGAGGATGGTGGACGTGTTGTATTTAGCAGCTGTACGGACAAAGTGATCGAAGTAGCGCCAGCGCGCTGCGGTTTCGGTGGCGACGGGCGAGGCGGCCCATTCGCCGATAATTAAGGGGATGTCTGTGAAGTTGCCGCGGACAGCGGCGAAGTCGGCGTCGAGGGTTGCTTTGTCGGCGTCGGATCCCCAGGTGCTTTTACCCCAGGCGTTGAAGATGTAGTCGTCTTTCATCTATGTAAGCAAATCACTTTAGAAAGCAGAAGGAATAGACTTACAAGGCGAGTAGTAATGGTACTGAATACCCCAGGGATTCTTAAACTTAGTACTCGGACGCTTAAACCACTGACTTGTCTTGACCCCATCCTCACCCGCGCCAACAAGCGTAACCACACGTTGCGAATTGAAGCCACCAGCATCATTAATCGCCTGCAGAAAGATATCATTCAGCCGATTAACAATCGCGCCATGTTCCGGCGTAGTTCCCGGAATCTCGTTGACAGGCTCCATCGCTAGCCGACTGCCTTTGCAAGCAAGTTTCGTTCCGATCTGATACCACAGCTTGTACATTCGCTCTTCCAGCGCCGTGACGTTTGTTTCGGCCTTGGTCAAATCCGCCCAGGTCCAGCTGTCGTGGTGCGCGTTTATAATAGCGTAGAAGTCCCTTGCGAGAATCATGTCGACTACGTCCTCGACTCTTTGCAGCCACTTTGCGTCGACGGTCCAGGTGGGCGACTGCGACGTAAAGTGATAGGCCCACGTCACGGGCAGACGAACGCCCTTGTAGCCCGCCTTTTTGGCATCGTCGAAAGTGCTGGCGACAACGGGCGGGTTGTTCCAGCTTCCTTCTGTCTCCACGGCGTCAAGAGTGTTACCAAGGTTCCAGCCGGGATTGATGGCGTCGAAGAACTTTCCGGCGGAGATTGGAGTGAAGGAGGCCGTCGAAGGGCACGTCACCCCTGTACTATTCCCCGTGCTATTTCCTACAATCGATATGGTTAGAATTCGTTTGGCCTTAATTCCATTTTCAAGCAACATACCTTGCGCATAAGTGCCCTGGAAAATCGCTCCAACGAGCACTACAGCATTGGCGTAACGACCCATATCTCAAGCTGAGTTATTCGATAGACTGAGGTTGCATGAGGCTTTACTGCAGGACCGGGAGTAAATATACTCTCCAATCGATCACCGACGCTCAAATAGCACCATCCTGTCGTAGACACCCATACAGCCCCCCTTACCAAACGTGCTCACCTTTAGCATATCCTGAATTACATCTAGATGAAGCGAAACCCCAGATCGTGCCTAATCTGCACTAGTGCGACAACTAAGCTCCGTCGTTGATGAGCTTAAATTGAAGCGACCGCTTCCTACCCGGTTCGAGTGCGGAGCATCCAGCCGGGTAGGCTTCTAGAAGGTCACGGTGTCGATAATTGACTGTTCCGGGTTTGGTGATGCTGGTTAGTCGATACCCAAATTGCACTAGGGTTGGCGTTCATATGCAGGTCCCCGACAGGCGCATATATAGATTAGCCGGGCTTCCCTCATTTTTCCACCAAGTACCTCGAGACGCATAGTCCGGAAATAACGCACTACTATTAAAATCTTAGCCTCGACATTAGAATCGTCCTCAAAGTTGCTCTCCGGAATACAATTGGCGCCGCGGCACGCCGTCCAAGATGCGTCTAAGCTAATAATACAAACCATACATCGAACAATATACTGCAGAGACTCCGAAAAGGGTGCTAGCTATGCCAATAAGCAATATCAAACAAAGAGGGAGACACAGAGCGGAAAACAAGAGTGAAAAAAGTTTGATTCCCTAGACAATGCCCTGCACCAGAAACGCCGAGTAATAACGGAGTCAGACTTCCAGCGGAATGCAGATTGACTCCCAAGTGGAAAGGAAAAAGCGAACCCGATCATCGAAATCAGACCCCTGGAATCGCCGGCGGCCGGTCGAGAGGAGAAAATGACGGATCTTCAAGGCTGTTAGTCGATACTCTTTTGATGCATCTAAGGACCCGGAATCCCGCATGAGTTGTGCGGGTTTGAAGAGTTCAATCGATGGCATTTACGTCGTGGCTGTTGTCATCTGCAGTTGGTATGCCGAGTTCATGGCGATCAGCGACATACCATCGGCCGCACAACCCCCCCCCCCCAATCTCTCTTACTCTGGGCGGGGCCTCTTAGCACCATGAGGGTTGTTTCCCCAATCATTGCCGCCCTGTTGTTGTTGGCTAAAGAAGGCCGGATTAAAGCCTGCTTGATTGTTGAAGCCGCCACCTGCATTGGTAAGTGAGAATTCAAAGCCAGTCTGATGATCCTATATGGCTTGATAATCAGCCGAAACGGAGGGGTCAGGTGACTCACCCATTCCTCCCATCATACTCATGCTACCTCCCATACCCATCATAGTATTGCCCATGCCCATCATGCTGTTACCCATGGGCATGTTTATTCCCATTCCCATTCCGCCGCCCATGTTGTTCATACCCATGCCACCTCGGCCGCCACGATTGCCCATACCGCCACGCATGTTGCTGCCCATCATGCCGCCGCGATTGAAGCCTCCACCAAAATTGTTCATGCCACCGCCCATAGCGCTGCCGCCGAAGTTGCTCATAGGAGCCTGGCCGGCATAGCCCATGCTACCGCCCATATTGCCACCCGTAGGGCTGGTGAAGTTGCGATTGTTCTGGTAGGCCATGTTACCGCCTCTGTTGTTAAAGTTGCCACGGTTGTAGTTTCCACGACCATTAGTAAAGCTACCAGGACTACTGAAGCTGCCTGCTGAACTGCCGCGGTCATTCCGCCCTTTCTCGCGTTGAGGAACGTCCTTGGGCAGTGTCTTGAAAGGGTTGTGATTTGGAGGGCTGAAGATGGCAGTCGTTTTCTTTGCATGTGTTTGGTCCTTGAAAAGACTTTCGATCTGACGCTTTAACGCGGTCGCGGCCTGCGGAGTCTGTAATTGGATATAGAGCTGACTGTAGGCTACATCAGTATCATTCTGGGCGAAAAGCACGGGTTTCCCTACCCTTTACTCTTTCCGTTCACCTTATGTTCGCTGAATGTCACTTCAACCAATTCATCTTCGCAATTGCTTTGATTGGCCCAGCCGCGAATGTCTTCTTCACTGACCCACCAATTGACGTCATTGACTGACAATGCTGCAGCAGCACCTGGATCCAATGGACGATCGTCATCCTCTCCTTGTTTGCGCTTTGTACCCTGCTTCTGTGGCGCCTGTTTGTGAACCTCATGGCTGCCTGTCGAGCCGCCTGTGCTAGCGATCTGCTGGGTTTTGCGACCAATCTTTACATCGCCGTTTGTCGTCTCACTCAAGAACTCCTGGCTGGCCTGTCCAAAACCATCAGGCTTACTGGCCTCGTCAGCACCCTTTGTAGTCGCACTCGCATCATTAGCGTCAACAGTCATCTGCTGCTGTGCGTTGGGGTCTTGGTACGAGTCATCGCCGTAGATGTCGATATCGAAGTTGTCGTCGTCGGCCATATCTGCTATTATAGATCAAGTAAGAGCTGCAAAGAGCGCGAGGTGAGTTCCAGGATGTTTTTTTTTGATTGGCTTGTAGATACTTGAAGGGCCCAGATTAATGGCAAGAGTATATGAAGCTCTGTAAGCGCTATACAAATCAGCGAGCTATTACACAGGGCGGCCTGAGGCATATAGAACAGTGCAGTCGCAACCCGATCCGATTTGGCGCTGATGAAACAGAAGACGCCAGCATAGAGTAAGGCAATACGTACAGTGCCGCTGTCGGGGCGTGGTAACAGTCCAGAAAGACAGCTTAGAAGCAAGAGGTGACAGTCCGATCGCCACTGGCAGATGCGGATGGGTAGAAGGGGTATAAGGTAGGGTACAGGATATGGGCTGAAAGATGGAGGTGATGTATAGCCTGCTTGGATCTTGACCTTGCTCCCAGTACAGTGTGTGTGCGCAGTGCGAATACGGTATTACAATAGTCCCAGCGAATTGAATAGATGCGACAATGCGCGACTCCAGTAATGAGAAGAAAGCAAGCTAGTGGAAACGGAGAGGTGAACACGCTCAGCCTCTCATCCCCTTTCCCGTGAATCGGCGCACCGCAGCCTCCCGGAAAGAGCGAGTTACTGTTTCGAGCTAGGTCAGTGTGCGTCTTTACCTCGTCTGCAGTGTGAGACAATCGTTTGAAGAATGACAGCAGCAAGCAAGTTTAGAGTTTGGTGACGTTGGTGGGTGGAGGATGCGAAGAAGAGCTGGCGTCGCGTCGTGAAGGAAGCTCGGACGGGCACTAGGACAAAGGGGGGTTAGCCCCGGTAGGCGTCTCCGCTCAAGGCCAGATTGCTCTCCGTACTTTTGGGGACGACCGACAGCCAACGTCAAAAGACATATCTATCATCTATCGTCCATTGACGCCTCCCCACCCGTCTCTACCCTACCCTTCCCAGCCACCCACTCACCCACTCACCCACCCATCCACACCGCCCGCCATGGAGAACGTCAAGGAGTTTGCCGAGTATGTCGCCTGCAGTCAAAGTCGGCAGCGTGTGCCTGCAGATAGCTAATGCGCCCACAGTATGCCCGCCGAGTTCCTTAAGGAGGGCACCCTCTTCATGAACCGCTGCACCAGTACGCCGTCCTCTCTCTCCATCTCCGTGCCCTCGCGCTAACCCCCCACACAGAGCCAGACAAGAAGGAATTCATCCGCATCTCGCAAGCAGTCGGCATCGGTTTCCTGATCATGGGTCAGTACGACGCAATCACCCTTCCAACCCCCCCCCCCCCCCAATTAACCTGCCCAGGCGTCATCGGCTACATCGTCAAGCTCGTGCACATCCCCGTAAACAACATCCTCGTCGGCGGCTCATAGTGCGCGATATTGCTCTATACCCCCTTTTTGCGTCGGCGCGCGTTTTCATTCATCCTTCACACCATTTGTTGTGCATCTCGAACGTGTAGGCAGGGGGGGAGGGAAAAAAAAAAAAAAAGAAGGATGCTGTACAATATGGACATAGGGTCAGCGGGAGTTTGATAATATCCAATAGCATGCCGTGCGCAAACACAAGAAGCCCCCTATCTCCATGTCGTGAAACCACGGACAGAAAATATACCTTATTTTGGTAACCTTCTTGATCGCTGGAACCGCCCCAATGCGCCCAGAAATATCGCCAGAATACGCCCCAACTCGCGGAATATTGCAGGATCAATCTTCAAATAGCATCGGATGCCTCCTCCACCCCCCTCCTCCACTCCTGTACAGCCGGGCATCATGCTGCAGCTGCGGATTGACTCTCCTCCCCACCCCATCCTGCCCCTCGTCCTCACCCACCCCGTCATTCCACGTATGCACTGTACACGTGCCCTGCGACGTGCCCCACCCATTCCACGACGTCGCTACAAAAGTCAGCACAACTCACAGGCCCAAATAGAACAGCACACAAACATACCAGCAATAACAGGAACATACGGATGCCAACTCGCGTCCCGCACACACGTCATCCAATTGGACCCCCCGCGGCCCATGAAGTCATGCATCTCCGCCAAAAGCTCCGGGTCCCTTGGCCGCGAGTTGCGCGTCGCGTGCAACACGTCGATGCGGCCCGCGAGCGTGGCGTCGAGATTCCACACGTAGACGGCGCCGTCATAACTGCCGGAATACACGTACCTCGAGTCGGAACTGCCGGGCGGCGAAAAGTGGCAGCGGATCAGCGTCTTGAGCACCTTGTGGCCGCGGAAGGTGACAAGCGAGCAGTCGTGCGGGTGCGGGCGAAATAAGCGGTCGTCGTAGGCGTGCGAGCGGTACTCGAAGCGCGAGGTGTAGCGTTGGGGGTCGATGCGGTCGGCCTTGTCTGTGGAGATCATCTTGCGCAGGTCCCAGAGCTTCGCCGTCTGGTCTTTTGCGTTGCTGAGGACATAGCGGCCGTCGCCCTTGCTGTCGACGAAGGTCAAGCCCTCGGTGTGGCCCAGGAAGACGCCGGCCGCGCGGCCGTCGCCCATGCTGCGGCGGTCCCAGACTTTCAGCGTTGTGTCGTCAGAGCCTGAGTAGAGGATATGCGGGGACTGCGCGTCGCCGAAGCAAACGGCGTTGACGTCGTCTTGGTGGCCCGGGATCCGCAGGATGGATTGGCGGCGCTCGATGTCGTAGACGTAGACGGAGTTGTCGCCTGTTCCTGCGACGATTTCTCGCCCATCGCCAGAGAAGCGGATGGACCAGATCTACGTATGTCAGCCGTTTGTCTTGAGTCCAATGCGGGAGATGCATACTCCAAAGTAGCTATGGAAGCCTCGCGGTGGCTGGGGCCCAATGCTAGCAAAGTCAAGCAGATTAGGCTCGGCGTCGCTGTCTGGATCGGTGGATGCGAGACATACGACACTCCGGATAGAGCTGTATGCTAGAAACCGGTTGTCAGGACTCAACGATGCGTCCGTGATAGTCCACTGTCCATAGGGATACACAACCGACTAACGCAGCGTCAGCAAGCTGCCCACATCTGAAGTCTCCCCATCCCATCCCCACTCACCTTGTAATACTTCCACTCATACGGATTCGACGTATCATACATCCTAACCCGAAAATCCTGCGCACACGAGAAGAAAAAGTTCCCATCGTCTGAAAACTGCCCCGAATAACACCGCGCATTATAATGAATAATGGTATCCGCCACCGACTCCGGAATCATATCTTGCTTCAGCAGCCGCGTTGCAAGCCGCTGCCGTCCCTCACCCCCTCGCCCCAACGACCGCTGCATAATGTCGTACGCCAGCCGCTTTTTCCGCTTCATCGTGTCCTCCGCCCGCTGGCTCGACCCAAATGCCCCGCCATTCATCAACTCCCTGCCCTGCTCGCTCGGCACCTTTTCAAACGCCGCTCTGCCCCGTGGGCCGCGGCTTCGCGATGACCGGCCTGGCCCGACGGGATCGTAACCCGTGCCAGGGTTGTCATCATCATCGTCGTCGTCGTCATCGCTATCGTCTTCGTTGTCTACAAACACCCTTTGTAGCGTGCCACCCCGCGACGTCAAGTCCGAGGCAAATATGCGGCCGAGACCCGCATGTCCGAGGAGCCGCATGATTTGGTCGGGGGTGATGTAGACGGCGCGGGTACGGGCGCCTGTTGGTGGGTTGTCGTCTTCATCTTCGTCCTCATTGCTGTTTTCGTCATCGTCTTCGTCGCCCTCGACGTACTCGAGTGCTATCTCGACCCCGCCAAGGTTGCTCAGTCGTTCTGCTGCATCTGCGAGGAATCAGCGATACATGTGCTTGTGAGAGGAAGGATATTGACCGACCGTGAAAACTCAGGTCTTCTTCCTCATCTTCGTCGTCCCCGCTGCCGCCCTCGGCGGGTTGATAATCCATGTCGTCATCATCATCGTCAGTCGTATCTCGCCAGAACGGGTCATTTGGGTCATATGCAACGGGTGGGGGGTCTCCGCCCTCACTCGGAGGGCTCGCAGGAGCTCGCGAAGGATCCATAGCCGTTAGGTAGAAAGTAAAACAAAAGCTGTAACGATGCCGGAGGAAATGCGGCGACCCGGTGGAGCGTGGTTGTTCGACGTCTTATCTCCGATACTACCGAGGCACAAGTCCAGACTAGGTACTGTCAGCTAATTAATATCCATACAACAAGTTCCGGTGCTACGTGGACAATGGTTTGCGTGCTGGGACGTGGGGGTTGAGGGGGGTAGACAACTGAAGAGTTGATACCCATGCAACATGATCAATTAGATCTCTAGTTGACGACTTCTACAAAATGTAAACTACCCGAAATCTCACTGCTCGTGCGCGCCAACAAACCGTGGAGGAAGATCAAGATCCCACGACGGCCGTTCTACAAGGACGACTTCTAAAGTTTGGTCAGTATCCCCACCCATAGGAACTATGCCCAGTATCGGGCGGTACTTGAACGTGTGCCACCATGGTTCTTTATGTTTCTGCTGCTCCACGGCCTCCTCATTTTTCTCTCCATTCGCCGTGTTACCGTTCGCCTGCTCGTCCTCATGCGCATCACCCCTCCGTAAGGCAGCTAGGTGCTGGCTGTTTTCTTCGGCCTCGTCTTCATTGCCACCGTTGTCTCGGCCATTGACGATGACACCCATCCATTGTCCCTTGCCAGACTTATCCATGCCGCCATCGAACTTTCGTATCTTCGTCACAGGCGTCTCGATCTGCGAAACTGGACCACCCGCGCCGCTATTGTTCTTCTGACTGTTCCATTTGCGTTTCTTCAATATCGCCCCGGGGTCTGTTCTAGATATTGAGAAGTCCTTGGTGAGGTCGAACATGAACAGCCACTTTTCTCCATATAGCCATATCCGTTGCTCTGCTCCTTTCACGTCCCATACACAGCCCTTAGCCGCCAGATCAAGTTGTCGGTACTCAAGCGGATAGCTTGTTGGCGGGTTTCTCCTTGACCACTCACTCAAACGCCCAGTCATAATATGGAAGAGATACAGTTGATGCTCGGCGGATACTACAAATAGTCGATAATCTGTCATCGGTAACTCATGCGAGTGTAGGTGAGGATTGTGTCGCGTAGGATGTACGGCTGGATTTCCATTTGGTAGCAGTCGGCTAGAATCATCTGTGGTTGGTTGAAACGAGAGCAAGGCTGGCGTGGAATCGAGTCGAGGAAGGAGATGTCCGGAAGGGTTTTGTATCCAGTGTTGGCCGAGGAATATAACGCGCTGCCGCTCTTCCGCCTCTTCATCATCAGACTCATCATCCTCCATAGCAACTGGGCTTGAATCATCAATGTCCACTTCCGGTGCGGTAGAGTCCTCGTGACCTTTTACAACCCAAGTGTCGGCATACCCGGCTAGATCCACTACAGCGAAGGCGTTTCCATCCGTCGAGAATTCGGCATGCACTACAGTGCGCTCGTATGAACTCGACAGCCCGCGAAGCTGGGTTGACTGCATATTGTCGCGATCTAGGCGATGTAGGTGCTGTACCTTGGCCAATGCGCGAGGTAAATCGCTTGTGCCATCCGTCTTGATTATCCTGACGAGCTGGATCTCATTAGTAGCGCTGATTGCAGAGAGCCATTTCCCGTTCGGTGATAATCTTAGAACTCTCGTCCCAGCTATCATAGGCATATCCAACTTTCTTATTCGAAGGCTTGCACCACCCCCGGGCTGACCATGGAGTAATTGAAACAGCCTGACCGTGCTGGTAGTAGAGACGGCAAGCAAACCCCCATCTTGAGAGATTGAAGTTGAAGTAATATTCTCGTCTCCTTGCAAAGCCAAGCGTGCTACTACCTTGGGCTTCTCTGAACCACTATCTTGGGGCTTGACACGCCATATGCGTAATTCCGTATTCCACCAGCTGACTAGCAGACGTGCATCGGGGGCACTGACTAGGGGCGGTGTAGGAGGTAGTGAGGGAAGGCCGCGACTCAGCTCTTGTCCAAATTCTCGCAGAGGAACGAGGATGGGTTGAGTATCGATACCTGGATGAAATTATTATTACGTTGATGCCAATGAAAGGGCATGCTATTACCTCCGGAGGCGATGACATTCAACTTATTGCCTTCATAGGTTGCCAGAGCTTTTACGTCATGTTGGTGGTACCTCTGATGCGAAACCTTCCGCCACTTTCCCCTGTGTCCCTCGATTTTTGCTGCAGACTTTTTGCTAGTGTAAAAGCATGTACGTCGGTCCATGCCTGCACTGAAAATACCAGTACCATCTCGCGACGCAGCCAAATCCAGGATGTCCGCTTCATGCCCTGCGATTCTCTGCACCTGACTGTAATTTTTGCCGTTGTAGATTCTAATCTCGCCAGTTGAGTCACCAGAAACAAAGTCCCCATTCGCAAGGCATTTGACTTTCCAAACCAGAATCTCCTTCGGTCCCCCACGGGGCCCACTGCCCAACGAGATGTTCCTCAAAACATTCCCGTTCCGCGTGTCAAATACACGGATTGTGCTGTCGGCAAAGCCGGCGAGAACAATGTCGCTGTCCTTGTATGTGATGCTTAAAGCACGAGCTTTCTTGTTTGTCGCGCGAGTAACGAATCGGTCGAAAGTAAGGTCATTGTTTTCGGTAGACAGGAGAACAATGGTGCCGTCGGCGCAGCCTGCGACAACTTTTTGATGCACCGTATGACCTTCATTTAAACCTCCAGCTGCAGTTTTCTTTTGTCGAGGCTGGACAGCAAAACACCATACTTCGCTATGGTTGCCATTGGAGTTTCGCGCTGGAAGTCCTGTCGCGAGATCCCATTCAGTGACGCTGCTAGAATATCCAATGCTGAACAGCCGTAGTCGTCCTGACACCAACTTGTTGTTCGCGTCCTTGCGGTCTGGCTCCTGCGTCCACGCCAGACCCTCCACGCTTCGGTCTTTGCCGCCATAAAAGACCTTCTCTTGTAGCCCAGCACCACTCTTAGGGTTCCATATCTCGATGTTTCCGTTTGCGCGTCCGATCGCGAGTCTCAGCGATTCAGGGTCATGGTTGCCATGCTCAGGCTCGGTGTGTGAGAACGCAAGGGCATTGATTGCAGACGACGGATATGGCACGAAACGGGAGCGATGGATATCCATATCTGCTCAGCTAAGTTGGGTCGCGGCTGCGTATCAAGTGTACAGACTCAGCGCAAGCTTGATGAGCTGACACATGCAACCAATAATGTTGCTATCATAGTTGTTGAAGTTGTCACGGTCGCATGAGAACTTGATATCTTGGCGCCGAAACTTTTGAGTGGGTCCCCGAAAGGTTTCTCCGGGACCGACCACACCTCCGCATCGCTCCCCGAACCACTTCCTTTGATTCGGAACAACTGGCCTGACTCATCAGATAGGGTGCATTTATTGATTCGATCATGGCCCTTGATACTCTGGATTGGCTGGATGTAGTCCTCATGCCCATTGAAGGCATTCTACCCCCAGGGAGAACCAGCGATGAATGTCACGTTGCATGAAAGACAGTGTTGGCTATACTTCAAACTATAGGTAGCATCAAGGCATCACGAGAGGGCCATCTTTCACTAATAAGAATGCTGCTCCTACATTCTGTAGAGATATCAATCATGTCCCCCTCCATTCCTAGGAAACCGGAAGAGTAGCCATATCACAAACTAGCTCTAGTGTTGTCGTACGTCAGGTCGTATTGACAATATTGGTGGGGGAATAATTGCATTGTTTCCAGAGAGCAAGTCCGGCGTATGACGGGAAATGCGGGTCCCACTGTGGCTCCGCTTTGTGTGGCGTACCAAGTGCAGAACCCGAGGTCAATGTTCCTGAGGTCGCTTTCGGCATCACTTCGCGAGTCAAAATTAAGATTTACCAGTTGAGCTACGACCAAGACCTATTGTTTCAAGATAACGTCATGACATACTGCTTGCAGATGGGCTGAATCTGCTCGAGGTCACACAACCACAGTGTCCATCTATCTACGTATGGAGTTAATGCAGCCACCAGTGTACGGTCACGGCGGGAGCTATTGAAAGCCCCGCCAAATCAACTTGAAAACGGTAGTGCGCCTGATCAAACCCTATTCAAGGGTTTCATGGCGAACGGCGACGTCTGATCATGACGACCACCTCCATCTTTTCTACGCGGTACGTGTGCACACGCGATGGCCTGAAAGTTTTCAGGAGGCGGAAAAGCAATGCTCGCGACAATTTCGCGATGGAGCATTGATGGTTGCCCTGGTCCAAGGTCTGGGCTGAGGCGGGGTCTGACTTCCGCGACGGCGACGCTGCATCCGCCCGTGTCATCAACCATGGAACAAGGAGCCTGTAAATAAGTCGTGTCTCCTCACGTTCTGCCTGTCGGTCGGTGTTTCGCTGAGTATTGAGACATGCAGCGTGCGTCAGCAGCCATGTTTGGACAATGAAAAGTTTGCTTCAACGGTTGCACATTTATGTTGGACTAGACCGCACAGATCTTGACAAGTATCTTGTGTCAGGGTAGGTGCTGTGGCAACGCAGTAAGCGATAGATACAGAAGCCTAGGGATCCCTTCACAGCGCCTCGCCGGTGACACGAAGACTCTTTGGCACGCTCTAGCGATGCACATTGTTGCTGTGTGAACGTCACTGGCATTTTAGCATACGGCGGGTACTGTCCCGCAAAATCGTTGAATTCTGGGCAGAATTTGCTCAGGCAAGGGAGGCAGACAGCAGCGTAGGTGATGCTCCACAGCCTGCAACGGCTCTCTCCACCAGCGTTCCTTGGTGTCGGGCCCAAGAATAGCGTGGCCGAAGAGGAGCAAAGAAAAAAAAAAGGCCGGAGCTGGGTTGAAAGTTGCCTCAAACGCGTGGTCGCGTGCTGGGGGCTTCAGCACTATCAGACGCGTCTACTCGCGACTGTGACATAATCCCGACGTGACAAGGTGCGGCGGAGGTTGGTAGAAACACGGTCAGCTATGTCGGCTGTTAGTTTAGCAGCTGCATGGGGCGAGGCGGGCTGCAGGCTGATGGAAGAATCAAGAAAGAAAGCTGCATGTGGCTGCGGCTAGGGCAGCTATGCTTTTGGTGGTAGGTGCAAAAAACGCGAAAGATCGCGCTAGCATGTATCGCCTTGAGAGATGAGCCACGGGCCGGCCGCATTTACAATAGCCGAATCACATCATGCCTGTGGGAATAGTTCACGAAACGCCAGGCTGCGAGTGATGACTGCTGATGCAATTGATCAAAAGACTTGCACGGGGCTGATGCACGCCTGAGCCCAAGCTGTCTGGGCAACGTCAAGTGCTTGGTGCTACCTTGCTGGCAATGCCATGTACCATCTCCACTCTGTGCATCAGGTTGACTGCGGGATGGATTTGCAACAATGAAGCGGCTGTCACAAAGATGCCGACTGCATGCAAGATGGAGTAGGGTGCCGGTAAGGGAAGGCCATGGCAGGACGGATGAGTGGTGGAGCGGCCTGCATGCATTTCGCCTGTGCTGCAGAATTGGCAATTTTAGAAAACGATGAGACGCGGTGAGAAGATTGCAGGCGGTGGAAGAGTCCATGGAGGCTCATCAAGCATTAAGCGCGGCGCAGTGACAGGTGCAGCGAAACAAACGATTGAAACGACGGAGAGCGAGGCTCTAGAGTCAAGACAATGTAAGGGAGGCCTGTGTGACGCCGCCTACCACAGCACGCCTGGTTCGCTACTTTAAGATAGGCAAAAAGCGAGCGCTCCCAGAGATGAATGCCATGCGCCAGACGCGTGCGTGTGGGGCAGCTGGATAGGAGGATTGCCGTGGGTGATTGCGAGCAGTCGAGATGAGCCGAACATCTTCTTTTTGCGGCCTTAATCCGCGGTGGTAAAAGGAGGGAGCGCGTCTCATCAATTATCAAATATGACGATAGTTTTAGCGACCAGCACCTGCTTCACTGGTGCCAGATTGGTGCAGGGGAGACCAAGGGCGGTGGAGCAGGCATTAGGTTCCTGGACCAGGGTGCGCACCAGCGACAAGAGCGTGGTGAGCAGCCGGAGCACTTCCAGATGGAGGCCTTGGCGGAGTCAAAGCAAGAAGTTCAGACGGCCAGGCAAGAGACAGATTGGACGGCATCCAAGGCTCATGCTGCAACCTTACCGTAGCTGCATGCGCTGGCTGACCGGTACCGACTGCGCTCACTGGTCTGCGATAGATACAGGCAGTCGACGATGCGTCCACAGACGGCGGTGCCGCAGAGCGCAAGTGCAGCCCAGCGCGGTGCAGCCCACCGCTATTTGCGTGAGGTTGCGGCTTGCCACACCGTGGTAGATGGCTGACAGCCCGCTCGCGACGAGTCGCGAGCACGGCGGAAGACCCGGCGACGCGTGCAATCCGCCGTCCAGCGTGTTTCTGGCAACCAGGCGTGTTTCTGGCAGCATGCAACACGCAAAACAACGCCCAGCCAACCGAGTCGTGTTGCGCACGGCGCCGTGGATCACAAAGGCGCTCGTGTTCCTTGCTGTAGGCCGGCCGGGATGGGTCGTCGAGCGAATCCGGCCTAGCCGTCCTAGTCCACGGTGCTGCTGGGCGTTGCTGGCCATTCGTTTTCCAACCCTCAGCCCGTCTCGACGGCGGTCGTCTTCCTTCTTCACTCCTCGCCTCCCCTTCACCCTTCTCCTCACACTTCCTCCCCACCACCGTAGAGCACGGAGTCTTGGATCTGATGTGCTGCTGACCTTCTCGGCTCCATCTTCCATAAATCTCTCCCCCCGTCTCCTGCTCCTCGGCCTCTCCCAATCCACCGTCCACCGTCTCTGTGCCAACCGGATCCACCCCAAGCCTGCCCGTCCGCGCTGCGCCTGAGCCTTCCCGTTGCACCACCCCGCCACTTCTCAGAACCTCAAGCTGGACTCGAGATAGCAGAGACTCTCGCCTACCAAGTCTGTCGCTCTACATACAGCCGTCAAGTCCAACTCCTGCCCACCCAGCCTCGTGCAACACTGTGCACTTTGCGCCATCTGGACTGTGCTAGGTACGTTGTTGTCTTTGTTCTGTTCCAGCCATTTGTTTTTGGTTGCCTGCGTGTTGGAGAATTGGGTGTGTTGTTCGTTCCTATTTTCCTTCCTTCCGTTCTTGGACTGGCCGCTGCTGCCCGATTGGGAATACCTGGATTTGGACCGGTGCGTGACGGATGGACGAATAGAAGGATGAATGAGATAAAGAGAGACCGGCTTGGGAGGGTGTAGCAAGCGTGCAAGAGGAGGATTCGACCGCCTCTCTCTCTCTCCCCAGACCAAGCATTCGATTTCGACCTAGGCCAACCAACAAAGGCATCCATCAGGAATGGAGACCTGAGACAAGGGCAGATGTGTACCTCAGCATTGGACTGCACTCTTCCTGCACAGTGAGAACACGACCGGTCTCGCTACTACAGTATTCACCGTTTCGTATAACATCATGCCTCCATCTCGGCTACCAGTCCCGCTCGACTTCTTCACCAGCACCAGTCTGCGTAAACCAGCACCCAAAATGGTGTGCACTGACTCTAGGCAGCTAGTTCCTGGTTGACTATATACCTCGAACCAGTGAATGCTGCTGTTCACACATGGCCGCCTGTTCCCTTCATTCACCATCTGAGCAATTCATAGACTGCGTCGCTATGCAACATATTACCATCGGGTGCCCCCCCCCCCCCATGGCTAGCATATCAAGGCTATCTCATTAAAAATTCTCTAGACCACTATTCTCTTGACCGCTCCGACCGTTGGCTGTTCGAAATCGCTCGCATCTCAAGCCCCTAGAGCACGCTGACTTTTTTCTAGTTCTTTCCCTGCTCTCTCCTGCTCCTTCAGTGACTCGAAGGATATTCACAGTAGGCCTTCACTCTCACCATCGCGTGTACACGCCTAATCCTTGCGTAGCTCGTGTCGGCCACCCCTGGGATATTTGCATTCCAGTCTTGGCGGTTTACCCTGCGGAGTCGTTAGCTCGTTCTCTGCCACTTAGACCCCTCCCTTTGCACTGCAGCAAACGCTGCTCGTTAAGAAAAACCGCCCAGTGCCTACCGCTTCCTGGATGCAATTGTCAAGGGATCCAATTCTCCTCAACCTGTACTGTTTCTAACCGTGTGCCCTGTACACCTGCCACTCTTTAACTTAATATCTTAATTCTTGAAGGTGCGCAAATATCTTAATTCATCTAAGCTAGTATACTAATAGCGGGGTCAGGCTCTGCTAGCATATTCCCCCCAGTCAAACTTGAGGAATACGAGATTAGAGGCTTTCGTTACATATTGAACGATTTCCTGTCTTTACACCACTTGCCTCCTGGCTGCCACTCTCTAATACAGCTCAACTCACGAGCTACTTCACCACCTACTCACTCATATCATATCTCGGACGCAACTACACCCAACATGGCGTACCATCAACAAACTCAGCCTCATTATGGACAATGCGACTCATACTGGGTCGAATCACATGACGACGGCATCTACGCTATGCGAGCCGAACAACGCGAACGCCAGCGTGCCATTGCGAGGATGCAGCAGCGAGCTCTTGGCGAGGAGCTATCAAGACTTGCGGCTGATGAGTACCAAGAGGATATCATGCAACACATGCTTCACATGGAGGTCAGTTGATCAATCTTGAAAATGAGACGTTGTGCTGATATTTGATAGTCTCAAACCTTGCCTGATGTCAACTCGATTGATATTCAGACTGAGATTCAGTGGTTCATGCGGCCTTATCTGCTTGACTTCCTAGTCGAAGCTCATGCTGCTTTCCAATTGCTCCCCGAGACCCTCTTCCTCGCAGTCAACCTTCTCGATCGTTACTGCTCTCGCCGTGTTGTCTACAAGCGTCACTACCAGCTCGTCGGCTGCGCTGCCCTCCTGATTGCCGCCAAGTACGGTGACAAGAAGGATCGCGTCCCAACCGTACGAGAGCTCAAGTCGATGTGCTGCTCGCTCTACGACGATGAAATGTTCACCCAAATGGAATGGCATGTTTTGCAAACCCTGAATTGGGTTGTTGGACATACCACTGTAGACGCATTCCTCCAAATCGCCTTGTCCGATGCTCCGTGTGATGCCGAAGTCGAACACATGACCTTGTACATCGCCGAGATTGCTCTCTTCCACAAGGAGTTTGTCTCCACTCGACCCTCTGTGCTGGCCCGATCCGCTCTTGCTCTCGCCCGGTGTGTCCTTTCCCGACCCCAAGCACGAACAACCGACTGGTCTGGCGCATACGACCCACAGACGGTCATCGGCTTGTCCAACCACTTGTATCAACCATCGCCTGTCTTGTCTCGCAAATACGGATCACTGCAATTGTCAAATGTGTCTGCAACTGTTGACGAGTTCCTACAACGCCAAGCTCAGATTGCTCGACGTGCTGCTGCACCACCCACCCCTCCCCCAACTGTTACACTAGACGAGCCAAAGGGCATGATGGACACCTATGGCCCCCAAACACCCCAGAAGAACATCTACGGCGCGCCAGTTATGCAAAATGGCTGTCTCACTCCACCCATCACTCCCGAAGGCGACCAGTTCGGACAAGGTTATGTTGTTAAATCTCAACCTGTTGCAAATTACCCAACAACACCTACTTCCGACCACCCTTCAAACATGCAACACCAAGGCCAGTACTATCACACCAACTATCTCCATCCTGAGCACATGTGAAGCATGAAGCTGTCTGAGGTGCCGGTCCTACTCTCGACTGCGAAAGCACCACCACCACAGACCGTTACCAATAGTCCGGTATTTCCGCAATACCAAATCATTTGTGTATAAGCGTCATAGCATGGTCCCCTAGCATTTACGAGCGTCTCTCCCATTTCCTCTGATATAACACAAGTTACAGTTTTCCAATTCAAGTATTTCCTTTGTCACGTTTGACTTTAAAATCTGGGGATCACTGACTGCCGGGCTCAAATACATGTTACTGAGCTGTCCTGGTAGATCACACCCCCGCTTCCTGGATATTATGTCCGCCTAATATGGTTCCCGGTCTGTGCCGCGGGCACGAAAAGAGGGTAAGCAATTCGCTGAGATTGCACCTGGCGCTACCTCCTTTACCAGGGTCAGCAAAAGGCGCGCCAGCATGCTTACTCGCATATGTTGTTGTCTCTGGTGAAGAGCGATGCCCATCTCTTCCTTCCCATATTTCGTCGGAATACCAATTTTGCTCTCTGAGATTCTCTTTCCCTTTTCCGGTGTGTGCGGAGGATCCAGCGGGCCAAAATTACACGTTGATGCGAATAGGCATGGGTAGCAGAACAGGCCTTCAGTAGACGGGTGCGCTTTCTCATCAGATTGTACTTCACTAGCCAAGGGCTGGTAAATGGGGACTATGACGAGCATCACTTTTCTCGAGCAAGAAAGCACAAAAAAACGGTCGCCAAAAAGCCAGAAATTAACAGATTCATTGGTATCCCGTAGCCTATTGCGTGTTGATGTTTCGTGTTTCACCATGGCGCTGCGAACAGCGTGTGAGAGGCCTTGGGCGAGCAGTACTTCTCCAACGCCGCAAGGATACCCAGTTATGCGTTCCACGCTCTTCATGCGTGAACGACTTGATATGCCATTGTCTATCATTCCCTCATTCCCCATCACTAACCAACTAACTACCACGCAACTGCCCACAACGCCCAGTCATGACTCCTGTGCGTCTCATCCCAAGCACGCCTATCTCCCGAATGCTAACACACCCCAGGCTTACACAGACGACGCCATTGTCCTATGTCCGCGCTACGCCGAAAACGACCCTGAGTCTGCGCCCCCGTCGCCCGCCTCCGTCGAGTCGTTCGATGTCCTGGACGGCATTCCGTGGCGCAGAAGTTACATCTCAATCAATCGCAGCGCGCAGCGCGAGGCGTGGAAGCAGCGCAGCATCCTAGGCACACTCATAGTTCTTGCTGTTGCAGCGTGTATAGTAGGACTATACTTCGCCGTAAGGGGCACATGAAGCCGCCTCCAATCCAACAGCCAATAAGTCGATCTCCCACCTCAACCACGGCGCCGCAAAGTCCCGGTCCAAACATGGTAGTCGTCGCGGCCCTGGAATGTGGCGTCGCCCTAGTCGGGCACTCAGCTCCGGGGAGCACCAGCCCTGTCTACAAACAGCAACAGGGCAAATCCAATTCATCCAGCAAGGAAAACAGGGCAATAACAAACCGGATGGGTTGGACGGCGAGGTTTTTAGGGGATTTGGGGAGGGATGCAGGTGTGGTTCGATTGGTGTTAGCGCGATGCGTTGGCAGTGGGTAACCGGGGTGGGAGGGCGAGATCGCGATCGTAGATTGGATAAGGGCAAATGGGCACGTGGGTTGTGGGGGCGAGGAATATATTATTGGGATTATTGCGCGATGTCACTCTGCTGGAAGGAATAGGAGGCCAGGGGGATAGTTACCTAGTCTACAGTAATAATTGTTGTTGTGGAGAAACCAAGGGGTTAGATGATGTACCTACCTATCTGCGTCACGTGCCCCTTATCACGGCTCAACACCACACGCATTCGCGATATGCAGGCACCTTTCGACAGACCGGCGAGGGATATGTATCCCGCACCATCGTACGCATGGCCCGCTCAATCACCCCCATCCTCGCCCTCCTCGTCCTAGTAAATCTCTCCACCGTGCTTTACACACTCCCCCTCAACCGCGTGATCGAGCTGCGCCTGTGCAAAGCGTACTACGACCAGCACGATCCGCGCCCTAGCCCCATCCCCGAGAAACTGTGCAAGATCGATGACGTCCAGCGACGCCTTGCGTGGCTGCAGGGCGTCATGGAGACAGTGCTTGTTGTGTGCGGTATGTCGGCGATGTGAACGTGTCTTTCCCGCACGTTGTATTCAGCCCGGCTGATTCTATACGGTAGATTTCGCCGTGACTTTGCCGTTCAGCGATGTAGCGCAAAAATGGGGCGTGCGGGTTGTGCTATTGTGGAATCTTGTTCCGAGGGTGTTCATGAGTGAGTGACGATGATAAGCATGGGTGTGATGTGTATGCTGAGTGGAGTGTAGGTGCATGGGCAATGGCTGTTGGTAAGCATCTGTGCTGTTTGGCATGTGTGAGTGATGTGATGTTGTGCTGAGGATTTAGGACAATATCCGCACCTCTTTCACACGGAGTATATTGTCGCTGGGCCGTTTTTGGCGGTGCTAGGTGGCGAGTGCGTGTTTCAGTCTACGATTTATACGCTGACGTCGGGGCTGGCCAGGGAGTATATTGAACGGTAAGTACTTATCTATGCGGTAGTTGTGGATTGAGGCTGATCGATTTAGTGCATCTTACTTCTCGTATGTCAGTTCTACGTCGTATGTTGTCTCATTTATGGGGCCTACTTTGGCATCTTTTACCATGAGTAGGAATCTTTGGCTGCCGTTCTGGATTAATATTGCGCTACTTATATGTGCGATACCAGTTATCAGCTCGCTACCCAGGACCCGGGTGGCATCGGTCAGTACCACAGCAACACCCGATGGAGAGGAAGAAGCCAACCCACTTCTCGAAGAGCATGATGTAAGCGCCAGTAGCTACTCCACTGCTTTCGAACAACACGATGGCATTTTCCACAGTGTCCTTCATGCAGTTCAACGAATGAGCCAACTGGTAACCGGCCGTCGGAACTTCCAAGTCCTTCTACTATCCTTCTTTCTCACTGCGCTTGCAAGCTCGGATACCAAGCTACTTGTCCAGTATATCTCGAAGCGATATGAGTGGACATTTGCACAAGCAGGCTACATGCTCTCAACCAAAGCAATTGTCAACTTTACATTGTTGGCCGTCATTGTTCCACGAATCATTAAGATTTCAATGTCATCGAAGACAGTTCATGGCTCTGAGATCCGTCTTAATTATCTAGGTGCTCAGGGCAGCATTCTTATCTCAGTAGTTGGTGTGCTGTGTGTGGCGTTGTCTTTCAGGTTCTGGATGCTGCTTACTGGTGAGTGTGCCGTGGCATTCCAAGAACAGGTAGACTAATTATATTAGCTCTAATCATATATGCTCTTGGCTCGGCCCTGCCTGTCTTTACTATGTCTTTAGTAAAGTCCTCACTTATCACGCTTGCGAGTTCTGAAAGCCAGGATATGAGTATAGTCATGCTTACGAAGACACTGGGCTCACTCGTTGGCGCTCCATTGATGACAATATTGTGGGTTCGTGCAATTGAGCTTGGTGGAGTTGGATTAGGACTTCCATATGCAGTGTCTGCTGTGAGTGCACAATTTTCCCGCGGTAATGCGTTTTGGTCGGAACTGATTTTCCCTAGTGTATATATCTCATGGCCGCATTTGTCGTGACACGCTTGAGATTTTGATGTAGGGCTTTATTGGATAGAATTCACATGCCGAAGCTCACTGTTTGTTGGCTCTTTTGTAATTTTGGAGTTTGATACCAAAGTTGCGAAAATATCAACCCGAATCGAATTTCTTCAATAATTGAAGGTAGTATTCAGGGCTCGTCAATTTAATATATAGCCACACTGACCTGGCAACCAGTTCTACTAAGATGCCCTACATGTGCTTCTTGTAGGTTGTCTTGTATAGACAAGAATGCCATAATGCAAGACGAATTACATCAGGATGGCTCCACGGACATCGAAAGTGAAGAATGCGCCATTAAATCATCGCACTATTCTAGTTGCCAGTGATTAAATGAGATGGGAATGCCCAACATCACGTGTATTTGTCCAGCCAACGAAGTTTCCAAGCCAAGTCAGGGTGTGCCAATCAAGGAGAGGTGAAAGGTGTAGTTTGATGTTCAACAAAGTAAGCTCCCTTGGACATTTCAGAAAAGTATGTAGGGGTCCGCACCACGGAGCGACACCTCACTCCATTCCTCAAGTAGACAAGCAGAGCTCAAGCATAATGGAAATTAGCATACGGTTTCCCATGCCGTTTAGCATCCATGAAAACATAGCCGCTGATTGTAGTCCAAGGTTTATTCCTATCATACTTGCTAATTCAAGTATTCATTTTCGACACAGCACTTCGGAATTTTACCCCAAGCTTATTAACAAACCTGACAGTATTTTCATATCGTTTTTTGCAGAGCCAATTTATGAAATGGTCATGTTGTTACTACTGCAAGATGTAGCTGCTGACAACTTGATAGTCTAGAGATCCTAGCCTAGGACCAAATCCAGGACCAAGACCTAATCCAGCACCGCGGCCTAATCCAGCACCTCGACCCAACCCGGGTCCACAACCAAGACCTATCCCGGGTCCTGCTCCACGACCAAACCCTCGCCCTAATCCCGCCCCCCACCCTGGGACCCCAACCAAGCCCCAATCCCCCTCCAACCCCTTCCCCCGCCCGCGTCCTCGTCCCATTATCGCCCCGCGTCCCCCCATCCAATTACACGTCTACGCCCACAACCCACGCGGCCCCGACCACAGCCACAGCGTCTACGTCCACGTCCCCAGCCACAACCTCAACCGTCTAAACGGCCGACGCCTATGCGCCAATCAAACCCCGTCGTGCGGCTACCGTCTACCCAACCGTTCGTCCAGCGCGACCTAATCGGTCACCGCCGTGGGTTGGCGAGGGAGTCAATCGGCGGTATTTTGGGCGGTTGGGGTACGAGCATGGGAAGCGGAAGGGAAAGCGCGGAGCAGAGAAGAAAGGACGGAAAGTAAAGAAAGGGGGGGGGGGGGGGGGGGGGGGGTTTGGGGGGGGGGGGGGGGGGGGGGGGGGGAGTTTTTGGTGGGAGAGCCGGTGTGGCTGGCCGAGGAGGCGGGGCGGTTGAAGGTTTGGGCGTAAGGGGGAG